>JAPWDM010000047.1:1503785-1866610 GCA_035578155.1 Brachynemurus nebulosus
TAATCATATAGAACTCAAAATAATAATAATTAAGTAAAAAAAATGAAAAAAGACAAAAATAATAAATTTATAACAATTAACTGTAACTTTCCTTACAACCTCCATATTGCAGTATATTACTTCAGGTGGTTCCACATTAAAGTTACCACAAACAAGGCAGAAATATTTTTTTTAAACTTTTTCCTTCACTCCGTTGTGAAAAGATTTTTTATTTTTTTCCCCTTCCAACAGTTTTTTCCATTAAGATGCTTCTATTTTGTCTACCCGCTTTACCCATACCCGCTTTGCCCAAAAAGACTTAATTTTGTTAACTTAGAATAATTTCAAAATGAACGCCGATACATGTCTACCTCTTTCTGCATTAAAAGTCAAATGATGATAACATAATATGGTAATACCAAAAAGATTACAAATAAAAAGGTTTGTGACTAGTCACAGAATATTTATCGTCAAAATTTTTAACAAAACCAACAAAAAAATTTGATGAAGCGTAACTAGGACATTAAACGACACAAGCGTTCAAGTGCAACTGATTGATATTGGTTGATATTCGGTTAATCTCGGTATACACACGACCTGACAAAAACATTCGCTACAACGATATACAAGCGCTTACCCGCTTTAAGAGGGGTACCCGCTTTGGGCGACCTTCCCCTACCTATTTTTAGGGACATTTTTTTTTTTTTTGAGAAAGAACAAATGGAAAGTTTTGAATTTTTAATGTTTTTATTTACATCTTAAGGTACCAAAAAAAAATTTTTTTGAACAAATTAAATTTTTATTATTATTATTATTATTACTTGAAGTTAGCGCCTCAAAAAAAAAAAAAAAAATTCAAAAATTTTTTTTCGAAGTCCGCTATTTTGTTATTTTCCGATAAAAATTTCATAATTCTAGTTCCGATCAGAATGACATATCTGTAGATTAAGACTAAGTAAAAATTTTTGATTTCAGCTGTCCCCAAGAGTCAAAATCACGCGGGCCATCCAGGTACTTTTTTTTGAGGCGCTAACTTCAAGTGATAATAATAATAAAACAAAATTTATTCAAAAAAAATTTTTTTGGTACCGTAAGATGTAAATAAAAACATATTAAGAATTCAAAATTTTTCATTTGTTCTTTCTCAAAAAAAATGCCCCTAAAAATAGGTGTGAAAAACAGAGAGAGTTACCCAACTATTATCTTAACACGGGCAATTTGAGTCTCAGTTAACAAAGAGTGACCCAAAATTTCGTCCCTTTTGGAGACTTACTGAATTTGATTCAAAAGTGGTCTAAATAATAGCTTATGCTATTTTAAAGTAGGCAAAATTTCAAATTGAGCCTAGTCTGTAGTCGAACCTGTTAGTTGATCTGTTCACGGCAAAATGAATCCAACATTCTTAGCAATCTTGTTCACTGTGTTCAAAATTCTCAAATATGCAAAGTGTATCATTTCGTATGTAAAATCTTCCGTCCTTTTCGAATATATCATTGTATTTTATTGATAATGTTGTTCAAGTGAAGTGTAGTCGAGGTTTATATTTTTTGGACTTTTTATTTTTTTCTTGTATTTATCTTTCTCCAGTTTTTTATTTTTTTTTTTTTTCAAATTCCATACAAAAACTCATAAACAAAAAAACTGGAACAGTTAACTATAGAACAGATCTATCCTCCTATCCCTGCTATCTCTCCTGTCAATTTTGAACCCAAAAATACATATTTTTACCATATTTAGGAAACATTTCTCATAAAATTGGCAACTGTTTCAGTTTGCTAGCACAGTGAAAAAATTTGTGTTAAAATTAACACATTTCACATGTCCAGACGATCCACTCAATTTTTTGTGTTATTGGAACACAAAGCATATGTGTCAAATCTTTACACAAGATTTGTGTCAATGATTTAACACACAAGAGGACACACATTTTGTGTAAAATTTTCAGATTTATCAGAGTTAGTTGTTAAACTTTTCTATTCAATATTTTACTTCCACTGCAGTCTAAGAAGTTAAGATATTTGAAAATCGTCAAAAATTATAAGGATTTTGTTCATATATTATTATAAATGAGACTCAAAGAACGCAAACTAAGTTAATCCTTTGTAAAAATTCTTATTTGTTTCCATATATATAATTTATATATATATATATATATATATATATATATATATATATATATATATATATATATATATATATATATATATATACTCACAATTCAGTTTGGATAAAAAAAAATATATATATATATATATATATATATATATATATATATATATATATATATATATATATATATATATATATATTCTTTTATCCAAACTGAATTCAGTTCAGTTCAGTTTTCTCTTCAGTTTGCTCTTAGATCAGAGAAACGAATACTAATATAATCAGCTACGCTATCGAAGAAAAAACATTTTGCGTTTGTCCAGTTTCCACCGCTTCTGAAACGATACGATAACTCTCTTTGCAAACAAGCCTTGCATCCAATCTTTTCCAAATGAGGGCGACATAGGCTCTCATTTTCCGAAATCCACGATTTTATGAAACATAATTATAGATTTTAATATTCACTTGTTATCACAATTCTGATAATCATAACAAAAATTAGGCAAACTTATCTTTATAATTAGTGATAACTAATAATTAATTTTAATAAATTGATAATTTAGTTATTACTCTGACTTCGTTAAAAAAATTTTTTTATAAGCAACAAGCGTAAAAAAACCTCTCTTAACAACTGAGTGCGTGCAACTACCAGAAAAGGCGCATGAGAGAAGCTTAGTCGACCAATACTGGAGACGTTTAAGTTGCGTACTAACGAATACAAACATTAGAAGCAGTGTTGCCAGATTGACTCATCGAAATCCCCCCAAACGTTAGTCAAAATTCCCCCAAAAAATGCATTTTAGAGGAAAAAAACCCCCAAAAAATAAAAAAAGTAAATTACAATTATTACAGTTAAGGAACAAGGAAAAAAAATCAACTAAAAACTGTGTACGTATAAAAACATATATTTTTATCAATTTATATTCGAAATTGCTTCCAATACCATATCAACGTCTGATTGATTAGCAGTATCAGTATTATACTTATACATTATTTCAGAGGAAAAACGTTTTAGCATATTTGAAGTTGGTGTAAAATTAATACAGCCCTGATCAAGTGTCAATCGTATTCGTAAAATAGACTCTGCAGTCTCAACAGCTAAATTATTTCTTAATTTATCTTTGATAATATTTACATAAGAAAATGCCCTTTCTACGAAAGCATTTGAAAATGGCAGTGATAACAAGCCTAAAGCTAAACCAGAAATGCATCCGTATGACCTTTCATTCACGGCATTTTTATGATTATAAACCTCAACCCAGAAATCTTCTGTTTTCGCAGTAGATGTCCAAATTGTTCTATGTAAGTAATTCCATTCTTGAATTGCAGAATCTACATTACCATCACATAAACATATGAAAGATGATGCTAAGCTCGTAATATCGGGCTTGACTTGACTTGTGGCATTTTTTGGACTTAGTAACTTTATATTTTGTAAAACTTTAATATTTATCGGCAATCTTTTTTGGATTTCTTTGCAAAGAACTACCAGAAATTCTTTACATCTACTTTTTATAATATTCAATTCACTCTCCTCTACTCCGACAGAATTTTCATTGAACGAAAATCCAAAGTTCATAAATCTTGGATCCATAGTGAACCGTTGAAAATCGAATTTTGCTACATTATTTTTATCCACTTTATCCAATTGCAGTGGCGGTATCAAAACAGCTAAGTAGATAAACATTATTTTATTTATTTCTTCAATTAACATCAAAGGATCAGCATTACTTGCTTGAAAAATTTTGTTAGCTATAGTGATCGGTTTAAGATACGTACTTAAAAAAGTCATATATAATAAGTTAGATTTATTCTTTAACATTTCACTTAATTGTTCAGCTGTGTAGCATCTTTCTTTTGATTTTACTAGATTGAAATGAAGTTTCAAAGCTTCCCACTGATTTAAAATTTTTATAATTGCCTCGTACCTAGAGAGCCATCTTGTTCCCGCCAGTTTATTAATTTTTTGAGGCGCTTCTCCATCGCTAATTAATTCAAATATTTGCTTATATTCAATTTGTCTTTTTGGACTATTTGAAAACCAGTTATGACATTCTTTAATCAGGAAATCTAAACAACGTGGGAGAGTTTTAAATGCATATTCAGCGGCTAAATGAAGTGAATGACATACACATTTAATGGTTACTAAATTAGGAATTACTTCTTTTAAAAAAGAAGAAAATGAATGATTTTCACCAACCATTACATTCGCACCATCGACGCCGATTCCAATAAGTTTTTTTAAATTTAAACCATCAGTTTTTAACTGTAATTTAAAAGCTTCAGTTATAGAAGTTGCATCTGCAGCATTTAATTCAATTAGCCTGTAAAATTGTGTAATGATTTTTCCTTGCTTTTGACTAAAAAATTTTATTATCATACATAAGACTTTTTTAGTGTCAATAGTTGTAGACTCGTCTATTATTATAGAATAATAACTACTTCCTACATCTTTTATTAAATCTTCTAAAAGAGATGGCGCGATAACATTTCTGATGAGAGCTGTGCATTTTGTCCTATGTAATTTTAAATCATTTAATAAGATTGAAGTAGAATCTAATTTTTTGATCAATACTGCTAGATGATCGACTGCATTGATACTGCAATGTTCAGCAACAAATGCTGCTATTTTCAGTTCTACTTCCTTCCGTGAATTTTTTAAAGGTGGTTTTATAAAATCTGTTATTTTACTAGAATGGGCAATAACGTCAGACCGCAACAAAGATTCGGAGTGTTTTCTAGTTTTGGAATGATTGATTAGGTCTTTTTTATGGGCGAGTAATGTACATTTGCAGGCCTTGCACCAGGCTTTTGTGTTGTCGCCTATACATGATGATAGCCAACCTGAAAAATCATTTACAGACAAAACTGGGTATTTCTAGTTGTTCAATTGATCACTGTTTTTTAATTATTTACTCTTTATGTAGCATATTAAGAAAATATAAAGTTTTAAAAAGGCTTTCTGACGTAAAAAAAGAAAAAAAAAAACAACAAGTAATGAGCTAATCTTCTGACAAATAAAATTTTACCTTGATTAAAATCCAAGCATATAAGTATTCGAAAATTTAAAAATTTAAAAAAAAATGGACTTTGTCGCATCGTCACTTGAATTAGATTAACTAATTGTTATTATTATGTGTATGTTACAACTTAAATCGATAATAATTATATAAAAAAAAAAAAAAATTAAAAATATAAGAAGTTAGTTTACCTGAAAACGTGGGTTCATTTTCCCACTCTTTCCTATATCTTCTTACGTATTTCGATTTTTCAGTAATTTTAGATGCAGCCATTAATTAAATTTAATTTAATAAAAAAAAATAAAAAATAAAAAAATTTTAATATTCAATAAATTTTTAGTGTATTATTTCAAACAATAATATTTACTACACAAAATATTGTAGCGATTGCCGCTCTTAAATGATGTATAACAGAATTTAACAAATAAATACATATTTCATTATGTAGATACATTTCTTTCTTACTGGTTAATTTAAAATTAATTGTTGGCTTTGGACGTTGTCTTAAAATCCGGTAGTGTACATTTGAATTTTATTTGTTGATTTGAAATTGATTGTTGAGTTTGATTATTTTTAATAAGGACAACAAATATATTCTTTAGATTTAATTAAGAAAAACCCCCAAATTCCCCCAGTTTCAGAATTTCCAACCAAAAATCCCCCCAAGAAAACTTTCCCCCCAAAATTCCCCCCAACAACTTAAAAATCCCCCAATTTTGGGGGGAAAACCCCCAATCTGGCAACACTGATTAGAAGCGGGTATTACTGTATTTTTGCACCGCTCTCATTACCAGCTAGCTTTCATTACTCCTCCTTCCCCGAATGTATACATCCATGGAATAATTTATTCTATAAACGAGATCGTAACAACATCATAATTTAGAGAGCGAATTTTTTTTGCGGAATGAAAGTTCCGTCTATACCCTGTTACTGACCTGTATAGCCCTATTATTTAGTCATGTGCAAATTGTTTACTTATTTATCTATAAAAACTCTATATTTAATTTATTATTAAGACCTCCCCATCCACAAAAAGTTTTTCGTTTTAACATCAACCGTTGCCAAAAAATTAAAAAAATAAAAAACTTTTTTTTGGGGCTCGGTATTAATTATTTTTACTTTAAATTTCTTCTTGGATTTTTCGAAAATTTGGTTGCTCACCTCTCTGAAACCCGAAAACTCCTCTATTAAATTGTTAAAAATATTTCTCAATTCTGAAGATAAAATTAGAAATCAAATAAGTACAGTGATCTTAAAACTAAAAAGCTTTAAAAAAAATTATTTTACATTCTTTAAATTTTTTAAGACCATTAAATGTTTTTATTTAAACGAATTATGTCTAATTTATTGCAAAATAAATTATCTGCTTTAAGTTATTAAAATTTATGAATTTATAAATTTATAAATTTAGCAACAATTTATTCATTTAATCGATAGAGATTGAGAAGTATTTTATCTATTTTTAAAATCAATGAGAAATTAATAGGGAAAAGTTGACTTCCTTAACAACTTTAGTGGAACTATTCTAATTCGAATCTTTCTTCTATTTTTTATTAAACATTAGAAGAATAATTAAAATTCACATAGTGTTTGAAAAATTATCAAAACTGGATCGGCTGGGACTCGAAGCCGTATCTCTTGGTTACCAGCCAAGCACCTTACCAATTAGGCCACCGACCGTTCGTTCGAGTGCCACTCCAATTTTGATAAAAAATCAAACACATCCTCTCTTTAATGCGAGGCGCAGTTACACTTTTTAATTTCAAATGTTATCGAGTGCCTATGAAACATTATTAATGTATGGCGGACTTTTGTCCGTATTTTAAACATACACCAATATTCATATGTTCACTTAATGTCCAGCTTTCGCTGATACTTGAACACTCGATGTACCTTGGCAAATGGCCAATTCATTATGTTAATTAAAATTCACATAGTGTTTGAAAAATTATCAAAACTGGATCGGCTGGGACTCGAACCCGGATCTCTTGGTTACGAACGAACGGTCGGTGGTCTAATTGGTAAGGCGCTTGGCTGTTAACCAAGAGATCCGAGTTCGAATCACAGCCGATCCAGTTTTGATAATTTTTCAAACACTATGTGAATTTTAATTAACATAATGAATTGGTCATTTGCCAAGATACATCGAGTGTTCAAGTATCAGCCAAAGCTGGACGTTAAGTGAACATATGAATATTGGTGTATGTTTAAAATACGGACAATAGTTCGCCATACATTAATAATGTTTCACAGGCACTCGATAACATTTGAAATTAAAAAAAAAAATTAGAAGAATAATTTTAATAGCAAGACCAACATTATTTTCTAACATTTATTCATTTAACTTTAAATAAATTGGTCAAGTTCCCCTTAATGAGGTTATTGAAAATATTTTTATGATTTTATAAATGCAGATAATTAATTTACACGAACATATTTTTATTATCCCACTAATAATTGAAATTTTGAAATGGTTCAATAATAAGTGATGATTTTATGTATACTGTAAATTGATAAAAATCAAGTAATATCGGCGTAATAATGTAATTTTCAAGTATGCAAGCGCATTCGCGTTTGATCTGTGCAATAAACCTGTTTCCAACCAATAAATATCAGTGGCGACGCGTGAGAGTAGACAAGGGAGACAGTGTCTCCCCAAAAAAAACTAACCTTCACAAAATTCAAAATTTTTTATAAAATTTAAAATAATTATGAAATTTATACAATAATATTGTCCATTTTCATACATTCACATTTCCAAACAAAACGTATTTACTTTTACGGATATCCAATATACATACGTTTAGAGACGTTTACAATAATGTATACCTATGCATATAACATGATAAATATTTAAGCTTATATTATGTGTATCTGGTTAGAGAGAATGAAATACGTACATACGTATGGATACAAAATAGAAAGCCAGGAGAATCAAACTACAGTTTGATTCTCCTGGCTTTGTGTGTATGTGTAACAAATATTCTATTTTAATACATCCACACACACTGACACAATCTGTATCATGCATGTATGCAAATCTTCTCCAATTTTTACACCATTATAACAAAAACTAAGAAAAATTTTGCAAAAAATTTTTTTTATTTCTATGTAAAATGTACTAGTCTTCCTAATAGTACAAAAATTACTAAAATATAATCAGTATTTTTTTAATAATAATAAAAAAACTGAAACAATTATTCAAGGTAAACATTCTGTTTTTTGTCTATCTA
This sequence comes from Brachynemurus nebulosus, assembly GCA_035578155.1. NCBI lineage: Eukaryota > Metazoa > Arthropoda > Insecta > Neuroptera > Myrmeleontidae > Brachynemurus > Brachynemurus nebulosus. The sequence goes on from JAPWDM010000047.1 coordinate 1,512,127, forward strand.
TAGGCATACGTACATATTTACTATTTGGCACTACATGCGTACACGTACAGGCACAGTCTGTGAAGTGGTGAAATTCAATATTTTTGAACTTGTGAATAGACCGTCCTTTGGTTTAGTCCAGTTTTTTAATTTTATTTTAATTTTAATAATATTAAATTTATCAATTCATTTTAGATTTAGTTGTTTATTTTTTATAACTTTTTATTAAAATATGTATTTATTTTTAATTTGTTTTTCTTCACTATCTGTTTAAATTTTTTACTTATGAAGTTTAATACTTTTGTTTTACAATCGAAGTCCTGAGTCAGAAAGTCTTGTTAGAATAAAATACCCCTGTCGCAGCATCCTGCATAACATAGCGAATTTCCGTTTATAAAAATTACTTTTTCTCGGAAACTAGTAGACATAGAATAATAGTTTAAAGACCTTTTTTATGTAATTTTTTCTTCTCTTTTAAATGATGTAAAAAAAATTTTAAATAAGTGGAAATTTTGGTAAAAAACTACTTTTATGCAAGAACAAAACCATGTTCCTGGCATCCGACGTGTCTGGCTGAAGAACTCATCCAAGGGTTTGGGACTTCCAATGTTTCCAATGTCGCGCGGATACATATATACATATATACATATATATATATATATATATATATATATATATATATATATATATATATATATATATATATATATATATATATATTATATATATATATATACCTATATAAATTTTAGAGAATGCTATTTTCGGTTTCTAGGGACCCCAAAACAAATTTCTGCCATAGTCCTGGGCTCAAGTCCCGTCACGACAGTGGCTGTAATAGCTGAATTCCATTCTTGAAATTCGCTAAAAGCTTTAATGAAGTTCATTAGGGACCAAACTAAAAATAGATACAAAATCAGTCTATTTAAATATGGCAAAGAAAACTGTGTCTCCCCAGGAAATAATTTCACGCGTCGCCACTGATAAATATATTAAAATACTATTAAAAATAAAATACAAACGATAAATTTTGTTATTTTATTGTTATTTAATTTTACGAATGAAGTACAGAAATGACTACTGGTTTCAAATAGCTTTCCATGAAGTCTAAACAGCAGAAATTATATTCAATGAAATAATTTTTACAAAATCAAAAAATCTTCATTTTGGCAGATTGTTTTTATATTAAAAGTACATATTAACTTTGACTGAAAGACTTTTAAATATAAATTTCCACTATGTATTAAGTATCGAGAAGAATACATCTAAATAAATGCAGTTCCGTCCAGTAGGTCGGCAGAGTAGCGCCGTATCGCGCTGAAGATCTCCTCGCGAGACTTCTTGAGGTCAGAGACGCGTCGCTCTACCGGTGATCTAATAAACACTAGAGCGGTCGGTGGATATCAAGTTCGTGAAACTTCAATAACTCTCAGTGCCTGTTTGTGATTTTTTCCGTTCTTTGCCATGGTATAAAAAAATTGTAAAAACGTTTAAACTTTGAACATCCAACGTTTTTTTCCAAAAAAATTTATCATAGTCCTGGACGTAAGTTCTACCACGACGGTTGTAATAGCTGAATTTTCCATTCGTAAATTCGCTGAAAAAATGTACAGACCTAACATACGTATACTCTGTTCAAACAAAAAGTATTTTTGTTGTCTTTGTAAATTTATTTTTTTAGCGGTTCTTGAATAAGTCCTTTAGCCAAACACATCCGATGCCCAAAACATAGCTTTTGGGCATTTTTCGTGAAAAAAATTAATTTTTGCCAAAATTTCCCCAAATTCAAAAATTTTTGCGACATTCTTTACACCATTGGAAAAAAGAAAAAATCACAAAAAAAGGTTTTGAACCAATCTATGTAAACTGGTTTTCGAGAAAAACTAATTTTTATAAACGGAAATTTGCTGTGTTATGCAGGATGCTGCGACAAGAGTATTTTTTACATGTCTAATACATCAAGTTTGTTCAAACTTTCTTGATAGATTTTATTCAACTTCTTCACTATTGATGTACCATATATTGTACATTAAATTTAGGGGTACGTTAATATGATTTTTTAACTGACAAGGAGCATGACGGGTGTGTATCCCTCCGATTTTGTTTATTCTTTGATATGTTGTAGAACATCGAAAAATAAGAGACACGTATTTTTTTTTAGCGGCTGTAAAACAGTTTGAAGGGGTGAAATCACCCTTCAAAAATTGGGGTAAAAATTTAATTTGTTAAGTATCTCTAAAACGGTAAGAGATAGAGCAAAAGTTTAAATTGGCGATATTGCTCTTTTTTAAAGAGCTATCTATTGATATGCAACTTGTTTAAATTACATCAACAGGGGTGGTTGGGGGTTAAAATTTTGGGGTTAACATTACAATAGGGTTAAAAGTACAATATATTAAAATTTTGTATACAGATTTCAAATCTACGTGAAAAAATCTAATTAACCTGTTTTGCTCAATTTCATAATATTTAGTTTAAGGGTAAGTAACTAGAGGGTGACTGTGTTGACATAATCGTACTATTTGAGCAATTCAGGAACTTCTTCATGTAAAATAGCTTAAAACAATCGTAACAACGTAAAAATGATATTCTCGAATTCAAAATTCAGTTTGATCAACATTGGAGAGGGGGAGGATGAGTCACCCTCTTAAATTTCATACAATCATTTATAGTATTAGTGTATATATATTACTTAAGGGTAGCAAATTATGGGCGTTCCAAACGTATTACGACTATCAAAATATAGTTTTCGTTATCGAAAATTATCGATATCGAAAATAGCTATATATTTGAAGATGGATAATACATACGATAGTGTAACTTTCGAAACACTTATTTTGACATTATTATCCTCCGCAAGTATTTGAATAATGTAAATGAGTGTATGAAAACGTAATGTAATTTAGGAGGGTGACTCACCCCCCCCCCCCTCTCCAATGTTAATCAAACTGAATTTTGAAAATGAGAATATCATTTTTACCCTGTTATAATTGTTTTAAACTATTTTCCATGGAGTAGTTCCTAAATTACTCAAATAGTATGATCATATCAACACAGTCACCCTCTAGTTACTCACCCCAAAACTTAATATTATGAAATTGAGCAAAAACAGGTTAATTAGATTTTTTCACGTAGATTTGAAATCCGTAAACAAAATTTTAATATATTGTATTTTTAACCCTCTTTTTGTAATGTTAACCCCAAAATTTTAACCCCTAACCACTCCTGTTGATGTAATTTAAACAAGTTGTATATCAATAGATAGCTCTTTAAAGAAGAGCAATATCGCTAATTTAAACTTTTGCTCTATCTCTTACCGTTTTCGAGATATTTAACAAATTAAATTTTTACCCTTTTTTTTGAAGGGTGATTTCACCCCTTCAAACCGTTTTACAGCCGCTAAAAAAAATTCGTGTTTCTTATTTTTCGATGTTCTATAACATATCAAAGAATAAACAAAATCGGTACACCCCCGTGATGGTCCTTGTGAGAAAAATTAAAAACTTCTTAATACTATATAAAACTACTAAATTACGCTTATTTAAAGATGTAAAATTAAAAATTTAAATTAAAATAAACGCTTGTTTAAAGTAAGGCCAAGTATATTGGACAAAATTGTACTTATTGATGTAAAAATATTTTAAAAAATTAGTAACGAAGAGATAGAATTTATTTAAAAGAGAAAGAGATAGAATTTATTTAAAAGATGAAATAAACAATACGCTTTTTGAAAAAAGAAATATGAAAAAGTATAAAGAATATAGGAATGCAATTGAAGAAAAGTTTTTAAGGTTTTAAGAATAATATGCTATGTTGTAAGGAGTCATCCATAAAATACTTATGCAAAAAAGGGTGAAGGCGGGGAAAGGGACGGTTTCTTACATATTTGATTGTAAAGAAAAGACTAATTCTGGTGAGATTTTTGATCGCCTGAGATACGGCAAGCTTGTGTACAGCGATTATCAATATTGGTAACCATATGATTACTGTTTAGTGTGCAAATGTGTGAGTCGGTCCTAACTACTGGCAGCCACTACACACAAACCTTTCGTATCACCAGAGCTGGATATAGCGGGGCCGTGTGCCCCGGGCGCCAAGTTTTGGAGGCGTCAAAACCGCCTGTTGAATTTTTGCTCGCCACTTGCTTTTTGTAGGGAAAAAAGTTGAAAATAAATTTTTTTTTGTCATTTTACGGAAAGACAGAGGCGCCATTTTCGCACGGTGCCCCGGGCGCCACTTAGGGTGGGTCCGGGCGTGCGTATCATCGTGTACATAAATGTAGGATTCTAGGATTCTTATTTGTATGCGAATAAAAATTTGTCTTATCGTTTACAGGAGCCCTTAAACGCTGACCTGGATGAATTGCGATAAGTCGCACTCTAGACATCTCTTAAAACTTTTTTTTTTAAATAATTTGTTCCGTAAATTTCTTTTAAGGTTAAGTATACATAACATTCATTAAAGTAAGAGATAAATCGAAATTATGCAAAAGATTTTTAAGCAAATATTTAAGTAATTAGTAATTATAAATAATAATGAAACAAAATTCAAACATAGGTATTTTTTGTATAGGTGTACATCTACATAATATGTATTTAAATAAAAAAGTAACACATTGCTGTGTATTTTTATCACATGATTGAGTGACTTTAAGTACGTACTTATACTTACCCGTCACATTTTGTAAATAAACATTTACATTTTTCTTGACAGCTATGTCAATAAGATTATCTGTAATATTTTCTAATGTACCTATACCCTATTCTGGCATTCTTTTGTACTTATTAAATATACCTGCACATACATATATGTATGTTCATTTTACTGGCAAATTATTATATAACTAGCCGTATACCCGACGGGATTTTCCATCGACAACATTTTTTTATTAGGTTCTCAATTTCTACTCACTTTCAATGTTTTTCAAAAGCCTAAATCAATATCCACGTTTCTAACTTCAAAAATGACGAACTTCCCATACGAACTTTCATTTCCGGTTTTAACCCCTTAAGGAATAAATTTCCAGAAACGTTTACACAACTGACTTTTATTTATAAATAGAAGCCTAAACGCCAGCTTTCATATCTGCTGTACTAAATTTCGTCCTTCTAAACCCAACAGTTTAGACTGTGCGTGTGCGTTGTCTGTCAGTCAGTGTTAAAGATTTATTAACTAAGGTATTATTTATTTTAATAGCCATAGTAACATATATTTTTATAACTTCAAAAATGACGAATTTCCATAAAAATTTGCATTCCCTATTTAACCCACTTAGGGGGCGAATTTTAAAAAATCCTTTCTTAGTGGTCACCTACGTTACATAAGGAACTCCTGTGAAAAATTTCGTTCTTCTTAATCCAACGGTTTAGGCTGTGCGTTGTCTGTCAGTCAGTCAGTGTTAGAAATTTATTAAGTTGATTTGATAGAAAAAAAATTGTTATGTTATTTGACGTAGGCTTAGAAGTTCCAAAAAATAATGAAAAGGCTAAATCATCATTCCCAACTCTTCGACCATTATTATAATTTTATTACTATTTTTTCACTTTTTTATGGAGATAAAATGTTAAGCTCAATTATAATACCTCGGCAAAGGAAACCGTAGAAAAATCTAAAAATTACCAAAAATTACTAAATATAAAATATTTGTAGTACATATTTTAGACATTATATGATAATAAAATATTAAGTATTTTAACGGTTTACCTGAAAGAGGGAAAAATTAAAGAGATACCACTAAGGCAGCGCCACTTTATGGTGCAAGGAATGTAGGCCATGCTCAATAATTTGGTTGCTGGACTAGGTACTGCTGTCTATAAATTTAGTTACGATTTGTTAATATAAAAAAATAAAAAAACCGATATAATTTTTTGAAATAAGTTGTACCCATAAATGTTAATACCTACATATCTTTTTGTAATTATTATTAAATGTTTTTTTATCCATAATTATATTGTGCTATATAAAAAAAAAAAGTAAAAAAAATAAATTAGTGTTGAATCAAAAATTTGCTTTTATAAAAAATTGTAATTGAAATTTTCAAATATACACACAAATAATACACTGTACAATAATCAGTCAGGAACTCTTAGGAATGTTGACAACTAATCTTTGCAATGCAATGTCTTTATTCTGAAATGTATTTCTGTTTGATTTTTAAATAAGCTGTTGCTAAAAATGAAATATTATAGAAGTCAGAGCAAAAGTGATTGCTAATTAAAAATAACGAGCCATGAAATTTCAATTTTTCATAATTAAGTATACAAAGTTTATGCACATGAGCCTTTACTTTTGAAAGAAGCATAATTTATTTTTCTAAAAAAAATCAATTTAATAATAAGACTAATTACAACTTAATGGCATCTACTTAAGGGGAGATTCGCCAAAAAAGCATGAAAAATCGACCTTTTTAATTATTTGTATTTTTTTATACAAATATAGTATATTATTCAACAAGCTGGTAATGGATAGCTATTACTCACGAAGATGAAATTGCGACACGAGCCGAGTTTACGAGGCGAGTGTCGTAATGCTTCTGAGTGAGTAATAGGCATTGCAAGCGAGTTGAATACGATATTTTTTCTACGACTTTTTTCCTTTTTGATTTAAATAAATTTGAATATAAATTTTAAATTAAAAGAATACAATTTTTAATCTATCTCTAATTTCATTAAATGTTTATATATGTACAAAAGATGAAAACAAAATACAAACTACTTTGTTTACTTGGACGTTACTACGCAACATATATGAAATTAAAATTTGATACGTATATATCATACACAAAACAAATGTTGGCCCATTGAATAATGATTAATACGGTGATTTCATTGGTCGATAGCTATTAAGTAATGGCCATTCTTCCACACCTTTGAATAATGCCTAACTTTCTCAACAGGTAATGGATATGTAATGAGTGTGTTCTTCAACAGGAGTAGAAAAAATATTTTATTAAATAACCAAATATACAACGTCGTTTCTACATGTGTTGAAATTACAAAAAAAAAAAAAAAAAAAAATAAATTCAAAAATGAGCTGCGTATAAATGGCTTTGAAGTCGACACTGCGAGATTTTTCCACCTTAATGGTTCCTTGAGTTCTGAAATCTCCATTGAACCAAAATCCAAAAACCATGAATTAAAAAACCAAAAAAATTGTGTACTTACGAATATAAGGTAATGAAAATAAGAAATAAGTAGTTTGAAAAACCGGGACAAATGGACGTCCCAAAAAAATCTGTCAGGACACCAGGACAACGAACTTAAAGCCGTGACAAATAATTAACAATGTGTGTGGAAAATTTAACAATTTAGTTAAAATGGATATAAAATATTTAATACATGTGTTTATAAAAATTCAAACATATATAAATGTTTTTCTTTTTTAATTTTAATTTTTATTGTTATTGATTATTTGGCTTTTTTAATAAATTAGAATTTTCTGTGAAATGAATAAATTCTGAAAATATGAATTTATGAAATCTGTAATATTTCAGTGTAAGTGAAAAAGAAATTTTTTACTCACAGGGTTTAGAAAGATAATAAATTTTCAAAGTACATTATGAGTAGGTAAATATAAAAAAAAAAAAAAACTGAAATTACAAAAAATTTGAATATATTTTCATTGAAGCTGAGTTAGCACCTTGTAAACGATCTAATTTGTTTGACAAATTTGTTTGTCAAACTTCACGTTTTCATCAAACAATGGTTTAAACGATCAAATCAAAGCTCAAATAAATTTGACAAACTTGCCCGTAGTTTGTCACACTAGTGGTCTCCATAAAATAATTCTATTAGACAAAACTTGGCTAAACATAGAATAAATAATGAAAATTACGGAAAAAAGGTTGCTCGTACAGAGATTCGCAAAAATTTTGTCAAAGGGCATAACCGGGTAAGATAGGGAAAACGGCCCTTGACGCAAAATTGATTGTTTTTATAGAAAATAATACTTCTTAGCCCCAGATACATTCCTGCCAAATTTCAACCCTCCAAGGCTAATAGTTTATGAATACACAAACAGACAAAAATTTTCAAAAAAAATTTTTTTTGACGAAATTACTGAACCGATTTATTTGAGTTTAATATATATTGTGTACCCACCTTAGACGAAGTAATGAAAAAAAAAATTAACGTTATATCCCTTTATTATACTAATATTTTTAAATTTTTAAATTTAAGAAAATTTTTTTTTGGCACTTAGGCGTTAGCGACACCCACCATTTTTTGTTCAATAATTTGCCTCTTAGTACTCTATAACATATATTTTTATGGAAAAATTTTAGTTGGTAGAACATAGTAATATTTCAATACAAATGCATGCCATGTTCGGTACCAAATATATTACTTATGTATAAAAAGGACTATAAAGTAAAATATCTACCCTATTTCTAAAATAATATAATTACATACGTTCATAACTACGATAAACTCGTTTAAATTTACAAAAGTCCAACACTATCTGCCGTTTGTCTTTTTTTATCAATAAAACAAAATAGACATTGATTTCTCTTTCGTTAGAGTCTTTTCCTTTGTAAGACGTCAAGTGAAACTTTGTTAGCTCATATACCACGTCTTACGATGTCAACAATTTCATACAATGTTGATTAGCTGTCAAAATAGTATACCAGTTGGTCATTTCGTTATAATTCCCCATAACCCGTGATCGTGTTAACAAAATAAGACAGACGGCAGATAAAGCTAGACGTTTGTCTAAGCTTGTTTGTCGTAGTTATGAACGTATGTAATTTTATTACAGAAAAAATCAACTTTCTATACCTCCTTAAGAAGTGCAACAAAAACATCAAGTGAGAGGGACGAGCTACATATTGCGTACAATTGTACACTACTTTCTTCAAGTTAGTTATACATATGTACATGCAATAACTACAACAGGTTTTAGCCGGATTGTTGTTATTACTATACATTGTGGAAGTTTTTGTTCCATTTTATTAAGTTAATGTTTATTATTATTAAAGCAATATAACATTTAAGACGTATTATTGTTATTATTAGTATCTTTATTTGAATAAAGTTTCTAAAACTTATAATTTTTGTTGAGTTAGATATAATTTTAATTAGTAAGTATGCTGAGATAATTTTATTGATTTCATTCAAATATTCAGATTCATGGTAAAATTAACCTTGAAAATTATTTTTTAGCAAGTTAAAACATATTTTTTATAACAACTCAAAATATATATTTTTTTAGACCGTCACAGGAACTCCAAGAACTGCAACTCAGGGGGGAAGAGAACATTTTATTGCACTGCTTAGAGTTCTACTGTGTTTTAGAAATAAGGCAGATGCTTTACTTTATGGTCCTTTTTATACATAAGTAATATATGTAGTACCGAACATGGCATGCATTTGTATTGAAATATTACTATGTCCTACCAACTAAAATTTTTCCATAAAAATATATGTTATAGAGTACTAAGAGACAAATTATTGAACAAAAAATGGTGGGTGTCGCTAAAGCGTAAGTGCCAAAAAAAAATTTTCTTAAAATTAAAAATTTAAAAAAATTAGTATAATAAAGGGATATAACGTTAATTTTTTTTTTTATTACTTCGCCTAAGGTGGGTACACAATATATATTAAACTCAAATAAATCGGCTCAGTAATTTCGTCAAAAAAAAATTTTTTTGAAAATTTTTGTCTGTTTGTGTATTCATAAACTATTAGCCTCGGAGGGTTGAAATTTGGCAGGAATGTATCTGGGGCTAAGAAGTATTATTTCCTATAAAAACAATCAATTTTGCGTCAAGGGCCGTTTTCCCTATCTTACCCGACTATGTCCTTTGCTATTCATTTCGGGGCAATTTAAAGCTAAAGGCTTAGATGTTGAATATGATATAATAGAGCTTGTTTGACAAACACAACAAACACTGCCGCTCACCTTCAAACTTGTTGGTCAAACACGTCAAACAAGTTGATCAATCAAGATTTTCATCAAACACGTCAAACACGTACATAATTTGATAAACGGGTCAAACAAAGCTACTATCAAGTAGCTACTTTCAAATATCAAATATACTATCAAATAATTTGACAAACACGTAAAATTTGACAAACAATGTGATCGTTTACAGGACTCTTTAAGATTGCATATATAAAAATCTTTCATTATTTATATACTAGCCGTATGCCCGATGGGATTTCCCATCGACAACATATTTTTATTAGGTACTCACTTTCTGCTCACTTTTAATGTTCTTCAAAAGCCTAAATCAATATCCACGTTTATAACTTCAAAAATGATGAACTTCCCATATGAACTTTCAGTTTATGTTTTAACGCCTTAGGGAATAAATTTCCAGAAACAACTGATTTTTACTTATAAATAGAAGCCTAAATGCCAATTTTCATAACTTCTGTGCTTAATATCGTCTTTCTAAACTCAACAGTTGAGGTTGTGCGTTGTCTGTCAGTTAAAGTTAAAGATTTATTTAAGTAAGATTTATTTTAATAGCCATAGTAACATTTATTTATGTATCTCTAACTTCAAAAATGACGAATTTCCATACAAATTTTCGTCCCGTATTTAACCCACTTAGGGGACGAATTTTCAAAAATCCTTTCTTAGTGCTCATCTACGTTACATAAGGAACTCCTATGCAAAATTTCATTCTTCTAAACCCAACGATTTAGACTGTGCGTTGTCTGTCAGTCAGTCAGTGTGAGAAATTTATTAAGTAGATTATATTTTCTTATTTATATTTGAAAATAAATTTTTCCACTTTCGTTTAAATTTTATCCCTAAAAATAGAGAGTCGTTAATCATGAAAACGAAGAACGTTTTCACCAAAGATACTGTCACTATGAAAAAATGTAGGAAAATAGAGCAAGCATGTGAAAAAGTTATTTTTCAATTACAGTTCAGTTACAATCAGTTTCAGTTTTTCAATTTATTTTAAGTTTCCACTTTAAATTTTTGTAAAGCGATTCAAATTCAAAACTGTTAATCAGAGAATCAGTCATTACGAATTTTGAGAGAAACATGGATATTATAAAATCTAAACCGTATAAACGAACAAAAAATTCAAATTTTCAAATTTCTGGAAAAGTTCATATTTTAAATTTAATTGTTATAAATGATTTATTTACATATTAAATTTATTAACATAATTAATAAATATTTGAATGCAATCTAAATGTAATATTATTTTATAAATTTTTATTGAAAAATTTAATCTTATAAAATTTTTTTAAAATAATTGAAAATCATACTTACTTAGGATATTTTTGTTATTTATATGTCAAAATGTTTCCTTTACACAATAAAAAAATTTAAATTAGAATGTTGAATATTTTTTTAACTTAATAATAAAAAAGAAATTTAAATGGATTTATGTTTTCAGCAAATTTTAGTGATATTTAAGATACCTACATAAAATCAATTAAATCTGAAAATATTTTGGAACATTTCTTACGCCTTATGTCTTGCGTCTAACTCTGATGAGATTTATTGTGGGAAGGCCCACATAATTAATTTCAAATTGTCATGACGTATTCCCATAGTATCCAGTGGTTTTTAAAAAAAAACAACTTGAAACAAAAATAAATAAGGATTTTATGTGATTGAGTAAGACAAATGTATATCGCCGATTCCTTGCCTAAAAAAATTTTTTCATTACATATCACTCAAAAAGCTTCCTTTTTGAAAATGTACTATTTTAAAAATTGAAATGGAGATAGTTTGTCCGTATAATAAAAAAAGACAGCAAATGTCCCTTTGGAAATTTTTTAGTCAATTTCGAACAAATTTCTTAATTTTTCTCTGGAATTAATTTACGTAAACTAAGAATTTAAAAATTAATCATACGAGATTTTTGCTTATCTTTGCTATGATATAAAAAAAATTTAAAAAGTTGTTTAATTCTGACAATAAACTTAGTTTTTTGACAAAAAACGCCCGAAAAACTTACTTCTGGGCACCGATTTGTCTGGCTAAAGAACTTAGCCGAGCTTATTCGGAATCCAGTTCGCACACAAAATTTCATAAGCATTAGACGTTTCGTTCGAGAGTTATCGTGGCGACACACACATACACACACACACACACACACACACACATATATATATATATATATATATATATATATATATATATATATATATATATATATATATATATATATATATATATAAATTTTAGTGAATATCATTTTCGTATTCTAGGGACCTCAAAACATCTTTCTGTTATGGTCCCGGGCATAGGTCTCGTCATGACACCTGCCGTAATAGCTGAATTTCCAGTTTTGGAAATTCGCTAAAAGGATAGCTAAATTGTTTCCATATTGAGTTCAATTTTCTTAGCTTATCCCTCCTTTATACGCCTCCTTTCAGACCGCTATCCTTTCAAACATTACTTCACCAAAATACATTTGATAAAATTAATAATGACACTCTAATAGTAAAAAGTGGCGACCTTTCAATAACGGAACTGTTATAGTTGGTAAAATTAGTTTTATTCAAAAAAGAAAAAAAAAATTTCTGAGATATGACGCACAAGAATATCTTCTTGAAAGTTGGCATCAATATTTTAAGCCCTTTGAAACGCCACCTTTAAATATCTCGGTTTAAAAATAAACAGATTTATACCACGTTCAAAATAAACGGCACAAAAACAATTAAACGCTTGACAACACCAAATTTGTTTTACAAATTTTTTTTTTATTTTTAAGAGACAATATTTTTTGTAGATATTTTTACATACATTATTTAATACTCCTACTTATTAAATTAGGTATTTTTTTTTTTATTAAGTATAATAAAAATTCAATAAAAAAATTCCTTTTTTCAGTCATTTATTTATCAGTTGTGATAATATTTGTGATTGGAAATATTAGTTGATTTAAAAAAAAAATATATTTATATATATCTAGATATAATGATAATTGTCTTCTGGTGTTACAAAACGGAATCTTAATAACATGAACACCATATGCTGTTAATTAAAAATCATGTAAGTCGTGTAGCTGTCTTCACCTGAATTTATTCTAATAAATATTATTAAGTATTTAAAATTTAAAAGGAAATTAATTTACGAATGAAACTGCTTAAAAACCGTAAAAGTGTAGGTTATTTGATACAGTCTCAGTTATACCTACATTTATTTAAAAATGAATCCAAGAATCAAGAATCAAGAAAATTTTTCAATGAATCAAATAACACTTTCATATACATATCATTTTATAGTCCTAATGAAAATAATTTCATGAGCTAGTACATTATTGATTTTCAGGATAAAATATTTCTATTAATTCAAAAAGTGCGGAATATACGCCCAGTTAAAGTCAAACTTCCATAGCAGATAAAATCAGCCGTCTGTTGTATACATGTAGGTATACCCATATTAAGTGATTAAGTTGAGTGATCGGTTGCAAATATTACACACGAGCGAGAAAGTTACGCAAGAGCCGCGCAGCAGCGAGTACGTGTCATTGCACGAGTGTGTAATATGCCTTACAACCGAGTTATGTACTATACTTTATCTACGGCTGACATAAAATTCACAATAAATAATATAAATTTGATACGAATACAATACATTAAAATTATGTAAAATTTAAAATCATAAATAAAAAACAAATGTCAACATTCAGTTGCTAAGTAAAAATTCTGTACTATAGTAGTTAATATGCAAAATAAAAATTAATAAAAAAGTTTAGTAAGCTGTGGTTCTTTACACACAAGCGTGTACAGGGAATTCTAAAATGCCTGAGTCGCTCGAGGTCATTCAGTGCATGTTTTTAACAATTTTGCCGCTTATGTTATAGCAAGTATAGAACTATCGTCCAATAGCGGTGCATTTAAAAAAACATCAGGTACAATAATAAATAAAATAACATTTTATTTTCTGTAAGAATATTTTTTATTCAAAATTTATAAAAATTGCTGGAAATGGTTGCCTTCCATTTCCAAACACTTGGCCACTCGTTTTTTCATATTTTCAAAAACATTTTGCAAAATGTTTGGATTAATGTTTTCAATTGCATTTGTAATTGCATCCTTCAAATCTTGAATTGTATGCATTCTATTTTTATATATGGTATTTTTTAAATATCCAAATAGGAAATAGTCTAAGGGGGTTAAATCGGGTGACCTAGGTGGCCATGGTATCTCTGTACGTTGGCTAATTATTCGATCTTCGAAAAATTCAGTCAAATAATTTATCGTATCAGCTGCTGTATGGGCCGATGCACCATCTTGTTGAAAATACCCGGTTCTTAGGTCTTCGTCATCCAATTGGTTAATAAAAACCTCAAGAATATCCCGGCGATACGTCTCGGCGGTAACAGACCCTTCGAAGAAGATTGGCCCAACGATACGTTGTCGCGACATAGCAACGAATACTCCAATTTTTATTGGATGTAATGTGGTTTCAACAAATTGGTGAGGATTTTCCGTACTCCATATTCTATAATTTTGACTGTTTACATAGCCACTTAAATGGAACCATGCTTCATCAGAGAAGAAACAGTGATTCAAAAAATTGTCGTCCACGATATTTTGAAACCAACGGCAATATGATACCCGTTGACCGTAATCCAACGGATGTAATTCTTGAACCACTGAAACTTTATATGCACGCATTTTTAATTCTTTATGTAGAGCTCTATGACAGCTTGTTTTGGAAATCCCAACTTGTGCTGATAGCTGAGATAGAGGTTTTTTTGGGCTGCGATTTATTCGTGCTCTTAAATCTTCAACAACTTCGTCTGTAACGATTTTCGGTCTGCCTGTACAAACAAGTTAAATAAATAAGCACGCTAAAAAAAATTGAAATATTTGTAATCAATGATAACTTGTCGAAGATCCTCTTTTTACAGAACTCGTTGTTTCAAATCTTCCAGCCAGACGCTGAATATACTGTCTGAAAGTACTTCTGACCATTTCTAATTCAAATTCGGGGAATTGAACGTTAAACTGCCGTAGTGTAACGTCATAGTCGTACTTCCACACGTTTTCATTGGTTTCTATCGCACTTCTGTAATACGCTTTTAATAAAAAACGATCGTGTTCTTCGTTAAGAACCATGCTACAATAAAACAAAACGTAAATTTAATTTATTTATAATTATTAATTTAAACGTTTAATTTATAATTATTATTTTGATTACTTAAAAAATTTGTATAAATAGCTCCACTGTTATTTCAAGAAAGTCCAACATGGCTGAATCTTTCACAATTAAAACACAATTTTTCATATTTAAACGAAATATTGTAATTTTTAACAAATAACTTACCTGATGATAATAAGAATTAACAGCAACGAATGTAATACTTAAGAAATACCTAATTAATGAAAAGATGCTTTGAAAAAACACAGAAAATGATGCACTTTGACAGATGGCCGAAACAGGAATCATAAATAATAAATATCTTAAAAACCCTAGATACGAATGTTTTATAGTACGTTTGTTTTAAAAACCAATATAAGTAAGTTATAACAGCAAATCTGTGACCTCGGACGATTCAGACTTTTTGGAACTCATGTTATAAAATATAAAATGTCGTCCAGATGTATGGAAAATGTAGGTTACTGAGATAGTATTTTGTATAGTAAATACGTAATTTCATCTTTAAAATTTTGATCAACCTAATTATTTTCGTTGGTAAAGATCAGTTTAAAAAAGTTTAAAATGGTTTTAAAAAGTTTGAAATAAATTGAACTTGAAATACTAAATCACATAGCAACCTAGTCAGTCAATTATAAGTATTTAGCTATGAATTACATTAGCTTATAGAATGTTCATTTTAATTTTCCAATTTCCATTTTTCACATTACGAGTATATTATTAACATACCCCTGTCGCAGCATCCTGCATAACATAGCGAATTTCCGTTTATAAAAATTAGTTTTTCTCGGAAACTAGTTGACATAGAATAATAGTTTAAAGAGCTTTTTTATGTAACTTTTTCTCCTCTTTTAAATGGTGTAAAAAAATTTAGCGAAAATTTTTGAATAAGTGGAAATTTTGGCAAAAAACTAATTTTTTGCAAGAACAAAAGCCATGTTCCTGGCATCCGACGTGTCTGGCTGAAGAACTCATCCAAGATTTTTGGACTTCCAACGTTGTCACCAAATTTCGTAACCCTAGGACGTTTCGTTCGAGAGTTATCGTGCTGATACATAAATACATAAATACATATATATATATATATATATATATATATATATATATATATATATATATATATATATAAATTTTAGTGAATATTATTTTCGGTTTCTAGGGACCTCAAAACAAATTTCTGCCATAGTCCCGGGCTCAAGTCCCGTCATGAGACCTACTGTAATAGCTGAATTTCCATTCTGGAAATTCGCTAAAAGTGTAGTAGCTACAGTTGGCTACGTAAGTTTTTTAATTTTTTAATTTTTTTTCAGTTTTAAATCGAATTTATTTCAATTATAAATTTACGTTTAAGTAAATTGTCAATTTCATAAAGAAACTAACACAATAAATCAGTCAATCTATCAATCATACATATATAAATAATAACAACAAATAATTAGAAAAATAATAATCAGTATAGAGAGGAAAACATAATAAATTCAAACGTACGTATCCAATATATAAGAGTGAATGGGGCGGGGGGAGGGGGCTTTGGGCAGTGGACACGATGTATATTAACTACGCATACATATAAAAATCAATATTTATAAATTTTTCTTTAAAGTAATAAACTGTTAAAGAGAAATAAAATTAAAATTATGTGCTTACAAATTTACAATGTTGTAACTATCAGGGCAAAAGTACGTATTTACAGTGTGTTTCAGAAGTTACCTATGTCCTAAGTATCAATATTCAAGTGGTGATTGATCAATACTATTAACTATTCAAAGTAAAAAAATTTTCAGTTCTCACCTGGTTGTAAAAATATAACTTATTAGATAATAAAAATACTATATTCGTACCTTGTCGACTTCTCTTGACTCCATGTTTCCAAATACACGATCAAAATAAAAACACAAGTTTTCTCTTTGAAATGTAATATCTATTAAACTTTTATTTTTCCATTTTTAGTTACTAGGAAAATGAAATAAATTAAATAGCAATCATTTGATGTTTTATATTTTAATATGGTGAACTATATATGCGAATATTAAAATTTCCAAAATTAGGAAATTTACATTTCCACAGCAATCATCGCACCGGTACATACCCCTTTCCCAGAAAGATTATCTTTTCTTCTTTCTTTTTATGTCACAATCACCCCCCTCCCATAAAAAATACAATTTTTGTGGGAACGGAGTGCAAATATATTATTTTATTGTACAAAATAACCCATAGCTTCGCTTTTCATTTTATAGTATTCACTAGCACTTACCCGCGACTTCGCCCGTGTAACAACAGAAGGGCTAAACGGGTTTTAGCACACTCTACGTCGTCAGAAGTATGAGTACATTTTAACCTAAGGGGTGCCCATACTTTTGACACGGCAGTGTACCAAAAGATTAAGTACAATACCGCGTCAAAAGTATGGGCACACCTTGGCGTCGCTACTGAAAACTGTTAGTTTCCTTTTGAGAATTTTCCCCAGAAAAAAGATGTTTCCTCCGGATAAAAAGTAGACTATAACACAGTTTTAACAATATAGCATAGGGGGGATTCATTAGAAGCGTGCAGTTTGTGCCAAGTCTGTGAAATTTGGTATAGGCTTAGGTATGGTCTTAAGGTTTTAAGAAATCATCGCAAACAAATTGTGCGCGACTCCTGGTGGTCTGTTTGCTATAAATCAAATATGGCCACCAGCGATATTGATATTTTTAATAGTGCAACTTCTATATTAAACATATGATTCAGTAATACAATACCATAATACTAGTATAGTATATAATTGTAAGAATAATATAATAATCAGACTTGGGAAAACAGTGATCCCTAACAGAATCGCCATATAAAATATTTTGGATCGGGGGGGCTATAAATTTTATTACAAGGCTGAGGATTTTCCTCTGGATTTGAAGACTAACCTAAGGAAACTTTTGAAAACAAATCAGTAAAAATTAAAAATTATCTATTTTTAATAATTTAATATATAATTCTAACTTTAAAAATAATTTTAAAAAATTAATGTTTAATAAATAAGTGCTCAACTGTAATAGAAATTAATTAAGTCGAATTGAAAATATTTATAATGTAAACATATCTCTATTTCCTTTATGATTATTTAAATAACATGTATATCTCACCTTCTTTATAAAAACAATACCTGCTTAATATAAATAAAAATGTATATGTCTCAGGTATTCTAGTAGGTCGCTGGCATATATCAACATGGTTTAGTTTTTGCATTAGAAAAATATAAAGATATCGATGTATAGATAAAAGACAAAATGATTAATAATATTGGGAATTAAAAAACACAAACTGACACAAACAATATAGAAGATGTAGTATTATCAGTAAAACATCGTAAAACTAATTTTTAAAAAGATTGATAATATTTTTAGAGTTCATTTCAAATTGGTTGAACCTTGTTACTATTGAATTTACATAAGAAAAAGGGTCAAGCTATTTGAAATGAACTCAGCTTCATTCAGCTCAGGTTTTATGACAGTCCTCCAGCTTCATTCGTAGCTCCCCAGTACAAAATATTTTATATGGCGATTATGTTAGGGACCATTTTTTCCCATGTCTGATAATAATATACAGGGTTCTTCCGGGGTTAGGATAAAACTTATTTTTATAATTACAGCTCCATTTGTTGCGTATCAAAAATAATGCTGCGAACAAAAGTTACGTATTTCGTCCCGCAGAATCTGAATCTGCAATAAAAAATGGAGGTTTCTATTTAAGATTTCAAAGTTTCCCCCGACCCGCCCACCTCAAGGAAGCTGATGTTTACCCACGACCTGAAGTCTCTTGAATCTATACCAAATCTGTAATCTGTCCTAATCGCCTGATATCTGTAATTATAATAAATGTGGTTGGGAATGAAATAACAGAACCAAAGAATGGGTACTCTACTGAACTAATCTTTCAGACGCAAGCTATATAATATGTTCATTGCTATTTAATTGTGGCTGTTTGGTCTCATGCACAGGCCGATGTAATTGTTATTGAGCCGGGATCCGTTGCAGCCCATTGTGCAAGTATCAAGAAGGTTGCACAAACAACTCACATAACACATAAAGTAACAAGTATCATGCCATGTTACAAAGCTGTAATTTATGTCAAATTCTATCGTATTTGTGTCAACCATTCATATTTCTTACACACAAATTAGACCTAAGAAATGGAATCCTCGCATCCTAGAACCTATAAAAAGTGGTATGACTCAACGCCGACCATATTGGATTTATAGCAAACAGGCCACCATAGGTCGCGCATAAGTTGCTTGCTATGGTTTCCTAAAACCTTAAGAACATACCTAAGACTACACCAAATTTCAAAGACTTGGCACAAAGTGCACGGTTCTTACGGATTTTCAATAATTACTGCTCCGCTAATATTCAAAGTTCGAATGAAGTCAGTGATCCCTTTTTATACCGTTTTAAATATATTTTCCCACGGGAATAAGATTTCTCACAGGATTCAGATATTTTCCCGGCGTAGAAAGTAATTTGTGTCCATTTTTGTCACCTCTGTAAACAATATGCAAAATTTAAAGTCAATCTTCCATTTTTTTAATTGACAGCTATCATTATTTCATTGTTTCATTTTACCATTTCCCCTCGGGAATGAGATACTTTCTCGGGGTAAAAGTAACCTATGTTTATCGCTGTATATCGTTCTATCTGCTAATAATATGCTAAGTTCGGACAAACTCAAAGAATTTTTTTTTGTTTCATTAAAAATATATTTTCCCACAGGAATTAAATTTCCCACAGGATTGAGACACTTTTCCAGGGTACAAAATCGCATGTGTTCTTTTCCAACCCGTCTGTTAACAATTTACGAAATTTGAAACCAATAATCCGTCAACTGATCTAACAATAGTCAACTGTCATATTCCCTCGGGAATGAAATATTTCCCGGGTCATAACCATCTCCGTCTCCCAAGCTATGTTTGTGCAAAGTTTCAAGTTGATTCGTTAAGCCGTTGAGACGTGAAAGCTAATCAAACAAACAAACAAATAAGCTCACTTTCGCATTTATAATATTAATTAGGATTGGGATTAGGATTTACACGTTAAAAAAATGAATTTTTAACAATTTTAAAATCACCAGCATACCATACCATACCATACCATACCATATCAGTTTCCACATTTCTAATTGTAAAAATGGCGAGCTTCCATTTAAAGTTTCTTCTCCTGTTTCACCCCCCTAAGGGATGAATTTTTCAAAGCACTGAAACTTTTGTTTTCAAACCAGTAACTTAACACAAATTTCCATATTTCTATCTAAAAAATTACAGATTTATATGAAAATTTTACCCCCTTAGGGGATGAATTACCAAAAATCCCTTCTTAGTGCTCACCTACATGATATAAAAAATCCCTGTTCAAAATTTCACGTTTCTAGGCCCAGTAGTTTGCGCTGTGCGTTGATCGATTAGTCAGTCAGTTAGTCAGTTTTGATTTTTATATATATAGATTGACTTTTTGGATGTTATAGATAAAAAGTTTGTAAAAATTATTTTAACTGATTAACGATCATTGACGGCGTAAGACGTCAAGTAAAATCTGATTTACAGCGACAGCAAAGCTGTACCACGTCAACAGTTAGTCATTTTGTCATAATTCTTTATGACCGTCATCATATCAAAATCTAACAATGAACAACCTATTCGTCAGATATTGGTATAACACACGAAAAATTTTTCCCCTATTGGTTGTAAAATCGTCTATTCTCGATAAGACTTTATGTGGAACTGTTGTTCTACCATATTTTATTATAGAATACCATCTTGTTAGATTACATTCTTAGTTTGAAAACCATTAAAATAGTAAGATTTAGGATGTATAGTCAGAAAATTTTTCACTTTAAAAATATTTATTATTTCTTCTGAACCACCTTGCCTGTATATTAAATTTAATAAAGCTAAAGCCGCTGCTACACGATGCTACGAACACCTTCCAACATTCGACGTTCGATGGTTCATAGCATCGTGTAGCCGTTGTTCGAACCTACGAGTGTCGAATGTCGAGCGTCAAACGTTCGCATTTGGTCGTGTCCCGTTCGATGTCGGTATTCTTGCACCGAGTCAAAGGGATGCTTCGAACGTTTGAAGGTCAATGTTGATTGCGTTGGTTGGTTCGACTCAGCAGCTGCACGACTCGTTCATGTGAAGAGAGACAACATCAGTGTATAACATTAGAGATAACATCAGACAGATAACAGGGTCGTCCACTGAGTACCAACACATCATCATTCGTATTGGATCAAACATTCGATTCACCGTGTAGCAGACACATTCGTCGCACCAACTATCGAACTCAATTGCCTCAAACGTTCGATCGAACGTTGGAAGGAACGTTCGTAGCATCGTGTAGAACCCGCTTTAGATTGTGTGTCTTGCTGTGTTATTTATGTATAGGTTCAAATAAAATTTATAAAAATTTTGTGTAGTCATAATTTAAAATGTAGTTTATTTCTGTATAGATCATTTTTATATATTATATGTATATTAAATTATTATGTTGCTAATAGCGATCTCCCTGTTAATTTCATTAATTAATAATATTGATTTCTATTACTTTTACTTCTCTCTTTTTTTTATTTATATAGGTTGTCTTACATATTTATAACCAATTTCAGAAAATATTGAAAGAATTATATTTTTTATGAAATTAAATTCCATTTATATATATTCAAAAGTGTTTTAGTTAGAGATTTCATAATTTTCTCATAGAAAAGTTTAAAATGAAATTATTATATCAGTGGGTAGTAATCGGATTATTTATTTGCTTCTTTTTCTATATTTATGTATAATAATTTTTAGAATATACGAAAATAATTACTTATTTATATAAAAGATTAAATTTATTTTATTCTTAGAGCATTTATTTATTGTGAGTAAATGTAGAGAAATCGAAAATTTAACAGGTTCCCTGTCCCCAATTAACCAAGTCTATGGAACCTTCTACGTCCCACGTTATTTTTCTCAATTAATATTCTGTTTGTATCTTTAAAGGTTGAGTGTGTGTTCTTTTTTCCTATTTACGCATTATTTTTGCCCTAAAAATTAAAAAAAAACTGTGACACAAATATGATACATGGACGCATAGAACACATGGACGTATCATATCAACATTGTTATCCTAAGTCCCATGAATCTTTTATGGTATACATTACAAAGAAGGCGCGGTGTTATTTGCTATGCTAAAAGAAAAGCGGAAGGAAATCCTCTAAAAACCAAGCAAATCAATACGGAATGCGTTCAATGTCGCAAGAGTTATTGCTTGGCTTGTTACAACAAGAAACACTAACTAAATTCATGTTTTTTATTTATTTTTTTTTACTAATATGTATATATAACATATTTTTTTATTTTTCTCACCAAAACCCAAATTTCTAACTAATGGAGGCACTAGTAAAGGTAACTTACTAGTATAATTTTCTTTTTGTATTTACCACATAAAAAAGTGCAGGTTTTGTAATCTACAACAGCTTATCCAATCGACTTGAAACTTTTTGCATAGAAATAGTCTGAGAGACAGAAAACGAGATTACTTCTTATCACGGAAAATATTTTTATTTCCCAGGAAAAATATATTTAAAACCATGTTTGTCTCACCATATAATAACATGTCATGGTGGCCACATTACTGGAAAACTGGAATTCCTGTCAGGGAATCTTAAATTTTCTGGAAAAGTCAGGGAATTTTACCAGAAGACTGGAAAAAATTAATTTTTATAATTTTCTTTATTTAGGGATAAAACTTCAATCAATTTTTCACTTGTTTTGAGATTATATTTAAAAAATTTTTTGCTCGTCATTTACTACTTCATTTACTTTTTTTTTAAAAAAGTGTTAAAAAGTTATTAAGAATTTTTTTTAGGTTTTTTGGATAAAGTAGGGGCGGCATTTTTCACAAATTAGTCACGGAATTTCTGCGAAACCTGGAAAAGTCACTGAATTTTATCTTTAAAAATCTGTGGCCACCATACATGTCATTATCTTGTCAAATAGTGTTGTTTTTAGTAAATTGTTTCTTGAATAATAATGAAGTTAAACATATATGTAACGCATTTCACGGGCAGAATTCTTGCAGCACATTTAATATTTCTATTCCCTAAAAAATGGATAAAACGAGATTGCCAGATAAAAAGCTAGTTTGTTATTGTGTGTATCTCCTTTGAACTGTAAAACATATCCATAATCTAACCTTTTTCCGAACAATGGAGAAAATTCTCTTAACTTTTATTAATTAGTATGTAAGTAGGTACCGTCAAACGGAGATATTTGAAATAGGTGGGGCTATTTGAAACAAAACAAAAAAAGATTTAAGCTCTTATATCTGTTTGATTGCTGAACGTATTCATAACGTTAATGCGCCTTTAATAGGGGATGTTCTTTAAGAGTTTAAATCTCTTTTAAAACTCTTCTTTAAGAGTTTAAATCTTTTTTATTGTTTCAAATAGCCCCGTTTGACGGTAACCGTCATAATTTTACTGACCATTGTTTTGTTTTGGTTATATTATGAAAGTTCTTAATCTTACTGTTCCATCAAATAACGTGTTCGCATGCCTCGCATACTCAGAATCTTCATGTGCTTTTCCCTAATGAAAAAACGTTCAATATTGTGTAGGAAAATATATTGAAGTAATGATCTGTTCTTTATAATGACAAACAGTGGGTACAGAAGCTACTCTAACACAAATTATATATTCTCAAAATCACTTGAATTGAGGCAGTTATCGATTTTTTCCCGACAATAAATTAAATATCCCGAAATCCAAGAATTCTTTGTCAATTGGCAGCATTGCTACGTTATCCTTAAAACTGCATTGACTAACTGACATTCAGGCAAAAGTTGTTTTTGACCGATACTATTGGGCAAAAATAATTTTGATTGGAATTTCAGTCAAAAGTAATACTGACCAATGAGTCAACGACTATAATAGTCTGCAGTCAAAACCATTTTTAATTGATTTTTTAGTTTTGGTCTGTTTAAACTGTAACGTATGAGGCTGTAATATCTAAATGTGTACAATTTCATGTCTGCTAAGTACTAAGCACAGTTGTCATGGCAATGACTACTGTCATATGAATTTCTCACTTAAATTAAATTTCTCACTAAATTTTCTTCTTTTCTACTAAAATTTAAGACATAGTAAGAAATTAAGACAACTAAATAATATGGGGTAAAAGCCACTTTGAAACAAGAAAGAAGTAACAAAATAAAAGAAACATCTTTGGTTATTTATTTAATTAGTTTCATTCCATTTATTAAATTATGTATTCAATTGCTTCTGCACCCAAATTATCATCGTAGAATTCATTATTATTTAATTTGACCATTTGTAAGTATATTGCTAAACAATTAAATAGAATCTTTTTTCATATCTTTTTCTTTTAGAGAATTTTTAAATCATCCACTGTCATGGCACGACTTAAACCCAGGACTATGGCAGAAATTTGTTTTAAGGTCCCTAGAAACCGAAAATAATATTCACTAAAATTTACATATATATATATATATATATATATATATATATATATATATATATATATATATATATATATATATATATATATATATAAAATAATCAATAATAATAAACGGATTCGGTATTTATAACATAAAATAAAATAAAAATTACAAACAGCAGAGGGTAGGGGTCGCGAAATATTTTTCTATACTAGGGTGTCGCGAGATATTTTTCCATACTAGGGGGGTCGCGAGATATTTTTCCATACTAGGGGGTCGCGTCATGAAAAAAGTTGAAAAACACTGCTAAATTAAAGAAAAATTCAGAAAATAAACTCTAGTTAAAAAATTTGTTTTCTTCATTGATGCAGTAGATCAGTTTTATCGAAAAATTAACATAATATAGTCTCATTTAAAAATCTATAAGTTTGTATCATAGCTCGAAAACTGTAAGAGCTATAGAGCTCCTGATGATAGCAACAGGTTGCCCCCGTCGGTAACTACAACTCTTATTTCAACAATTTTTCGATTAAATCAACGGTTTGGCTGTAATAAAAATGGCAACTCTCGAAAATCTCACGCTATATATATATATATATATATATATATATATATATATATATATATATATATATATATATATATATGTTACAAAAATGTGTTTAGCCGCCTATCGCCTATGTATCTGTCAAACAGTGAATTTTCAGAGAAATTATTTTTTTATTTTTCAATGAATTAAAACTGAAATTTTATTTCCTTATTGTATTTAGATATCATTTTATATGATAATTTAATCTATTTAATAATTTTAATTTCCTGCTCCTGACTATAGCTACAACTCTTATCTGCACAATTTTTCGATTAAATCAACGGTTTCACTGCAATCAAAACGGCAACTCTCGAAAAACTCGCGCCGTATATATATATATATATATATATATATATATATATATATATATATATATATATATATATATATATATATATATACGTGTGTGTGTGTGCGTGTGTGCGCGCACGATACCTCTCAAACGAAATGTCCTTAGTCCTTACTTTTACAAAATTTGGTGAAAATGTTGGAAGTCCCAAACCGTTGGACAAGTTCGTTAGCCAGACACGTCCGATGCCCGGAACATGGTTTTTGAGGCATTTTTCGTGAAAAAAATTAGATTTTTGCAAAAATTTCCCCTTATTCAAAAATTTTTTTTAATTTTTTTACACCGTTGGAAAGAGGAGAAAAAATCACATAAAAAGGTCTTTAAACTATTATTCTATATCAACTAGTTTCCAAGAAAAACTAACTTTTATGAACGGAAATTCGCTGTTATGCAGGATGCTGCGACAGGGGTATTTTAGTCTTTCACGAACTTAACTGATAATTATCTACACCTGTTCAGCTTAATTTGTAGGCATGAAAGAGTTAAAAAGGCAATACGTACCTACTACTTACCGAAAAATACAAATTTATTACTGACATCATTAATCAAATAATAAAAATCTATATGTTGTCAAAAGAAATAATTACTTTCTTACCTTTATATTTACTCACAGAATTTGTAATCTTTAAATCGTATTATAAAAGTGAATGTAAGAAACTCCGAATTTCATCTACGTATAGTACCTACCATTATAAATTGTATAAAGTGCATATATGTACCTACTTATTGTTGTTTGTAAATTATTAAATTTGTTAAATATTGCCGTTCCCGCCGTTGTTTAGTCTTCAAAACAAGATTTGCTTCTTAAATTTATGAACAAGGGATTGCGATACGTTCGTTTGTATTTGAACGGTTCATTAAATAAATAATAAAATATCTTAAAAATTATTAATATTGAAATTGGATATTATTTTTACATTCATATTGAAAATGATTTTATGTAAATAAAAGTACAGCAAGAATTCTTTTGCTATTACAAAAAAAATCTCTCTTCTAATAAAATATAAAACTTAATCAATAAATATGTACCTACTTAGATTTTGAAAAAATTAATTTCTTGTAATTCCGGGCAGCCCCGGCGCGAAGGTAGGGCAGCCGGGATTGCAGCCTCGGGGTCCGGGCTTGAGGAAAGGGCCCGTAGCTGTCGATAGAGGACCCGAGAAAAAAGTTGAGATTTTTTTTGTTCACCGCTTATTTTTTTGGTTGTATGGTTTGGAAATTTTTAAATAAAAAATGCGGGATATATCCGGGGCCCGCTATTTCTCCCACGGCTCTGATTTCGGGACTAAAATACATGCTTTAGATCAATGGTCCTCAAAATTTTGGATCCGCGACCCCATTTTACACTTAAAAATTTTAAATATGTAAAAATATGTAAAAGATGAATCTACGTATGGGATCTGCGATAAATTGTTTCTGTATATAGAACCCCCCTCCCCCCAATATATTTCACGATTCCCCTTGAGGTCGTGACGCTTACGCAGAATTTATAAAATATCGGCATTCAGGAAACAAAGTTTAATTTAAATTGCTAAACAATGAATTACTTACTTAAAATAATAAACAAATTCAAACTTATAGAAAAAAACAAACAGTTACCTATACTCTATTGGTCATCGCCTGAGAGCTATTGAACGATTTTCACAAAGTATGTTCTACCGGTTAGGACTTTTTACACAAACAGTATATAGGCCCACGAATAAACAACCTGGCAGTCCAAAGCGGGGCACAAGACTATTAAAAAACGCTGTGAGCAGCGGGGCTCCATCACGGAAGTCGAATTTTTCCCTTCATCTTGGTTTCCCTTGGATTTGTCATTTTGGTGATTCCAAAACTGATGATGAGTGTCCGGCTGATCCGTGCTTTAAGAAAAGGTTTTAAGTTTTTAAGAGCTGAATCTCAGTAAATTTCAATTTTGTGCCGATAGCAGTTAGCAGGAAAAAAGCCAACACAGTTAGTATGAGGGCATTCCTCCCCATGCTTATCCGCCAATTTCCCCTGTGTTTTATTTTTAAATATTAAAAAAGGACCTTAGATAGTAAACTGAAAGGTCTTTATGAAGATATTTTTTCTTTTCAAAAAAATCCAAAATTTCTATTTTATAAATAAAAATCCAAAATTCCTACTTTATAAATAAACAGCGATTATAATAACATTTTTAAATTACTTAATATTTATGTATTGCATTTGTTATAAAAGTAAATTCAGTTTTTCTACTCCTGTTGAAGAATACACTCATTATATAGCTGTTAATTGTTGACAAAGTTAAGCATTATTCAAAGGTGTGGAAGAATGACCATTATTCAATACCTTTTTGACCAATGAAATTACAGTATTAACCATTATTCAATGGGTTTGCGATTGTTTTAGGTATAATGTATGGATCAAATTTTAATTTAATATATAAAGTGAACAAAGTAGTTTACATTTTGTTTTGATCGCTTTATACATATTATACAAACATTTAATGAAATTAGAAATAGCTAGATTAAAGATTTGATTTAAAATTTATATTCCATTTTATTTAAATCAAAAAGGAAAAAAGTCGTAGAAAAAATGTATTCTACCCACTTGCAATGGCTATTACTCACTCAGCTGCGTTACGACACTCGCCTCGTAAGCTCGGCTCGTGTCGCAATTTCATCGAAAAGTTTTGCGCATTGTAGGTACAGCCAGTAATTCAAAGTGAGGTATACCGCTTGAAATTGTAAACGTGTATTGTAAAATTTAAACACTTATTGAATTTATTGAAAAAAATATCAGGAGGTTTGCCGAAAAGGTAGCCATCGCCAGGTGGTACAAAGGTGTTAAATTTTATACTCTACGCAAAGTAGTAACTCACATAGGTGGTAACTAAATATTCTTCTAAAAATTACCTAATCAAATAGCTAGGCGATTTGGACGGTCTTATGATGATGAAAATTGTCGAAAAGTGTGATTATTGTATGAAGAAGGTGTACTATAAGCAGCAATAAGTAATGAATTGAGACGAATTGCGTAATTTTAGATCCTAAAAATGGTTTTGAAAAAAAACATAGGAGGACATCCTATTGATATATTATTATTAAAAGATTTATTAATTTATTTAAAAACATAGAGTTATGTGAGCATATTTAAAAAAATAGTACATTATTCAACGAGCTAGTAATGATAGCTATTACTCACGAAGATGAAATTGGGTCACTAGCCGAGCTTGCGAGGTGAGTCTCGTAATGCATCTGAGTAAGTAATAGCCATTGCAAGCGAGTAGAATACGATATTTTTTCTACGACTCTCCCTTTTTTATTTTTATTTAAATAAAACTGAATAGGGTTGACCGGGGTAATTGTGAATTGGGGCAATTGTGAACGGCGCCTATAGTTTCTAAAATAACATTAATATTGTTAAAAATCAACTCGTAGTATGTTTTTCTGTCCTTTCTTCATAGGCTATTAAAATTTGATAACAATTCTCCAAGTATTAGTATCTTTTTTTTATTTTGAATAAAACCCTTGCAAAATTTTGTGTATCTTACTTCGACCAATCCTCAAAAAAATTTTTTTTATAAATACATTTTATTTTTTTAAATGGTTAAAAGTACTTCCAAAGAAGTGGCCTAAATCCAGGGCCTGCTCTAACGGTTACGCTGCCCCCGGCAAAAGGAAATAATCTCGCCCCTGTGGAAATTCTGTCATATTCTTTTTGCTCGCTGAGTATGAAAATGCCGCCCTGTTTCGGTTTTTTTACACTGGCGACCTTTTTTTCCCGCTCGTAAAATTCCCGCCCTTACAATTTCCCGCCCGGGGGCAACCCTCCTTTTGTTGTTTCTTACTTGGAAAATACCACCAAAATTTACAAAAATCCCGCCCTTAAATTTTGCCGGCCCGGGCAAATGACCGGGTTGCCCCCCTGGCAACTTGTTTTTGTTGAAAATCATCTAATTTTTTGATTTTTTATATGATAAAATGACAAGATATCATCAAAATATCAATTTTAGCTTGTAATAAATCTGATCCTACATTTTTGTTATTTTTATTTTACGTTGATTTTTTATACAGATTTGAGGTATGCGTAACTTGCATTAAACAAAGAGAAACTGTGACCGCTAAAGTATGATGAAAAAACTGAAAGTGGGGTAAATGTCAAGAATTTGAGTTGGGCTTTACTCTGATGTATCACACTTCTCTTGTAATCCATTCTAAATAATTTTTCTGATGGCATTCACTTTTACCCCAAAATTCAGAAGATTGCAAAACCACACGGGGGGAATGTGAATGGCTTATAAAATTTTTGTTTTTCATACGAATTTACTCAAAATTTATTTGGTGCACCCTTAATAATGTAGAATTAAAAATAAATCAACCGCAATGTGATATATAAAATAAAAAATACTTAAAACAACGCTTTTATCTCAATTCATGAAAATCCATTCACAATTACCCCGGTCAACCCGATAAATTTTAAATCAAATTTTTAATCTATTTCTAATTTCGTTAAATATTTGTATATGTATTAAACGATCAAAACAAAATATAAACTACCTTGTTTACTTGAACGTTACTACGCAACATATATATTAAATTAAAACTTGATATATACATTATTCACAAAACAATCGCAAACCCATTGAATAATGGTTAATACTGTGATTTCATTCGTCAAAAAGGTATTGAATAATGATCACTCCTCGACACCTTTGAATAATGCCTAACTTTCTCAACAATTAATAGATATATAATGAGTGTGTTCTTCGACAGGAGTAGAAAAAATTAATATTTTATCAAAAATAATGTAATAATTACGAATGGGTAGTTCTACAAACGAAGGAATTTTGGACGGCCCAACTCATTTTGTATATTAATATTTTGAAAAATACATTTTTTCTAGATGGAAACTGTAAACTGTTACTGCGTCTAACTGGTCACTCAAAATAACCCGGTTTCGAAACATATTTTTTATAAAAAATTACACTTAAAATGTAAAATTCTCAGTCTCTTGGCATGTCTCCTCTCCAAAGTAAAACATAGCAGACTAAATAATTATTTTTTCTGAATGTATAAAAAAAAATTTACACTGCAGTAGTAATCTATAATATTGGTATTTTTTTACTGTATAGATAGTTTTTGAATTTTTTTATATTTTCTTTAAGAAATATTCTATTGAAGTTTGTCTCTCGAGCTTTGCATCATTCTCCTATCAAACCAAAACACTTAAAAAATATAAAAAAATTATATTCCGATTAAATCATTGTTTGTCATAGTAATTAACTGAAATATAATAAATAAAATAAAGTACATGTTTTACTTAATTTGAGGTTGTATCAATTAATTCAGTTAACATTGTAAGTGAGATCGTACTCGGTCCAGTCAATTTCTCAGTATCCTGGTCAGAATTTTCGTGAAAAATACTGTGGATATAAGAAATTTTTCAGTTGTATGAGTTGTAAATATGTTGTATTGGAATAGCGGACCTGTTTTTTCTTTTTTTTTTATAAAACGTTATTTAGCCGATTTTTAAAGTATATTGGAATTCTCAGTCTCTTAGCAGCTCCAAAAAACGGGATTAAACTTAAATAATGTAAATAAATTGGGTAAATGTCATTAAAATACTGTAATAAATAAATTCACATTTTTTTTCTGCATAATATATACAATATAATTAATATAACTACTGACACATATACTACTAATATAATATATAATATGTATTAATCTGTCGTAAATAACTTCGAATATTTTTTAATAAATAATAAATTCCCAATTTTTTTTATTTATTTACCTAATTACTTTTTTTAATTTTTTTTTTTATTTTTCTTTTTTTAATATATATATATATATATATATATATATATATATATATATATATATATATATATATATATACATATATATATATATATATATATATATATATATATATATATATAGGTATACTATATAACTACTAATATAATATATATTAAATAAATAATAAATTGTTTAATAATAAAAATAATAAAAATTGTTTAATAGTTTAAAAAATTTTGATTAATAATAAAAATTAATATAAGAAATTCTCTTGTGTTAATTTTAGTTTTTACTCATTTTTTCACTTTCTTGGATATCTCTTTTTTTATAATGGCCATAAAATTTATAATTTTTAATTTTTTGACTGGCCATTTTGAAATAGTGTGAAAAATGTCATCAACTTGAAATAAAACTACTTGATAAAGTTCATGCATGAAAAAAATGTCGGGCCGGAATTAAGTCCATTTTCTTGCTTCGTTTGTATAACTACCCGTATATAGTGAAACAATTTATAGTAATAATAATGAAATTTTTTAAAAAAATAAGAGGCTGAGGGACACATACTGCATCTTGCAATTTTTTTCAATTCAAAGGAACCAAAGAGTCATTATGTAAGTACCTGCTTATTTTTGATCATAAAAAATGCTTTAAATATTTATCAATAACTTTCTAGGCAAATATTAACTAGTGTTTGCCATCTGGATTTAGAACAATGTAAAACAAATAACAACAACAAATATAGAATGGTAATGTTTACAACCGATTTGAACTTTTAAACAATGATTGGTCAATATATAGCCCTGTATGTGTTAAGAAAGGTACTTTGGATTAAAAAGAAATACATCGTCTTGTACCATATTGAGGCGTTTAAAATCAAAATCCGTTAAATTCATTAAAGCAAATTTTAAAGGAAGCTTAAAAAACTGTTAACTACAGAATTATTAAGGTCGTTTGTGTTTGGAAATATTGACATGGAACTACTGATGAGGAAGTCGCGAAGTTTCGTACACATTCTGTGAAAATTAAATAATTATGAATGATTTAATATTTGCGATAACGGGTTTTGATCCCAGAATGATGATTTAGAAGGTTTTAATCCCAGATTTGGGATTTAGCATCTTCTTAAACAGACACCTAGTTTTTATTGTAAATTGAAAATTTCGAGGTGCAATGGCGATAAGTTATTGTTTTTATATTATAGTTTTAGTCTTAGTAAAAATGACCCGTTTAATGTTACTAATAATAATAATATATAAATCAATTTATTTAGTTAAGTAAGTGACTAGAAAAGAAAACGTACTTAAAATAGAAGTTTTTACTGTGAAACTGAAAGTCATGTGGCATTATGACAAGTTTTGATTGGCTGGAAAAAATTTTATTGGATTTTGAATTAAATAATGACGAAATGGGCAATGGATTTGGTGAGCTTCGCTATGAAAACAATATTTCTAACTTATTGTCAGTAGAACATGGCTGCTTTTGATACAAAAATCTTTTAAAATGTGTTTAGCTTCTCACATAAAATAATTCATATTTAACTCAATTCACACAAAAAATGGATTTGGGTGATTTTGATTCAAGACGCTCTGACTTAACAATGGCATTTTTCAAAATAATCGTTAATAATTGTTTCCATATAACTCAATTTTGGGGGCCCCTGGTCTCCATAGGTCCGCAAGCATTGCCTTCCTAATACTTATCCCAATGTTTCGAAGTTCTTTGTGAGGGAAGACATGTAATAAGATTATTCCTTTTAAATTTAATTGTTGCTTTCATTATATTTAACATGTTTGGGCCCGCCTGGCAAGTGGTGCATCCCCACCAAACCGTCTGTAAATTTTTTTCTGGCTTCAGTGAGTATCTGGAGTATCCTGTTAAAATTTCAATCGGTAGAAAATACTTTGAGTTGGGTATAAAATTTAACATGTTTGGGCCCGCCTGGCAAGGGGTAGATCTCCACCAAACTTCCTGTCAATTTTTTTTTGGCTTCTGTGAGTGTCTGGAGTATTCTGTCAAAATTTCAAACGGTAGAAAATACTTTAACTTGGGCCCTTTTTTTGCAGTTTCAATTTTTTTAATAGTCTTGTGCCCCGTTTTGGACTGCCAGGTTACCCATTCCTAATTCGTGGGCCTATATATTGTTTGTGAAAAAAATCCTAATCGGTAGAAAATACTTGATGAAAATCGTTCAATAGCTCTTAGGCTATCAGTTTCATTGATTTATTCACAGTGCGCTTGATGTTATATTATCTTATTAGTAAATAATAAACAAATATTTTACTTCGCAAAAATACCACTTTTATTTTGAAACTGTGACAATATTGTTTCGAACCGTCAGTTCATTTTCAAACAGAATAGATATTACATTCTTTACATGCCTTATATACTAATTTTATCTACCTATACTTATTAAGGGGGAGTGGTCTGTGATGTGGAAGTGGAAAGGGTGGGAGTGATTGGAGAATCCAAAAGTCAAGAAAAACAAGATTACATTACATGTGACAAGAGGCAAACAAACACGTGGCAAAAGATTGAACTTGAAAATGACAAAAAGACAATAATACAGTGAATACAGTTTTAAACAGAAATTAAAATTTAAAATTTAAATAAGTAATAATATTGAAAATAAAGTTGAACTGTAAATATCGGTGTAATCATTTAAAAGGTGATCGGAGCTATGTTTATTTATTTCTATTGCTTCTAGGATTGTTAACTTCTGTCCTTTGCTTGCCTCGTGTAACACAGTAATTTCCCGTTCCGGTGTGTGTCCGGTGTCTATTAAGTGCCTCGCAAAAGCAGAGTCGGATTTCTTATTTCTATATGACCTAAAATGCTCTGCTCTCCGGGTTTCAAAGTTTCTGCCAGTTTGACCGATGTAAAAACCATTACAATCTTGGCAGTTTAATTGGTAGATGCCCGATTTTTTAAGTTTATCAATTTTTGTTTTATTGTTATATATTAAATTTCCTAGATTAAAGCCTGATTTAAATGCTATATTTATGTTTGATTTTGCTAGAATTTTTTTAATTTTATCTGATATTTTACCAAAATATGTTATAGTTTTAAAGTTAGTTTTTGGTTCTGGTTTAACGGAGGGGTAAATTTATTTTAAGATTTGTTTAAATTCTTTCTTAGCTATTAATTTATCGATTAGGTTTGAATTATATCCGTTATTATTCGCTATTATTTTAATATTATTTATTTATTTTTTAAAATTTCCTTCCGATAAAGGTATATTAAACGCGCGGTGGATCATTGAATTGTAGGCTGCCACTTTATGTTGATACGGACTTATTGAATCATTTGGAATTGTAATACTTGAGTAAGATTGTTTTCTATATATGGTTTTCTATATATATTGAAATCAAGCTTATTGTTAATTTTGGTTATAGTCAAATCTAAAAAGTTTATACTATTATCTTTTTCTACCTCTAAGTCAAATTGAATTTTTGGATCTAATGAATTTAATGACTCTACAAATTTTTCTAACTGGCGAATCGATCCATCGAAGCCTATAATTATGTCATCCACGTATCTATACCAAAATTTTACATGTTGTTTGGCTAGTGTATTATTCATTATTATTTCTTCTAAGTTCGACATATAAATTTCTGCCAACAGAGGGCTCAGAGGTGACCCCATTGAAAGGCCACTTGTCTGTCGGAAGAATTTATTGCCGAACTCAAAGTAATTTTGTTTTAAAATTGTATTAAAGGTATTTCTTAACTCGGATTGTTTTACTGGATTTTTTATCTTATTGTTTATTATTTCGCTAATCAAGTTTAGACACTCCTTGGTAGAAATATTGGTGAACATACTACGTACGTCCAGGGACGCCAATTTGTACCGACCGGGAAAGGATGTGTTATTTAACTGATTTACAAGTTGGAAGGAGTTTTTGATGCTATGTTTGGAGGTGAA
Source organism: Brachynemurus nebulosus (assembly GCA_035578155.1). Taxonomy (NCBI): domain Eukaryota; kingdom Metazoa; phylum Arthropoda; class Insecta; order Neuroptera; family Myrmeleontidae; genus Brachynemurus; species Brachynemurus nebulosus. Next base: position 1,547,281 of record JAPWDM010000047.1, read on the forward strand.
TTGGGTTCCGGTTTTAAAAAGGGAATCTAGGTGTTGTGATAATTTATGTGATGGACATCCAATATAATATATTTATATTCAAAATTACATGCCAAATCAAGACAATACTCTCAGAATATTTGGTTCATCCAAGAATGTCTGAAGAGAAAAGTATTCCCAAAATTTGTCAGCTTGAAGACCAGGACGAAAAACCAAGTTTCCAAGAAAGCGGTGGAGGCTGGTAAGAAGACCTGGTTAAAAGAAGAAGCCCATAAGTGGTATCAACAACGAGACGACGTGTTCATATATATGAAGACCGCGCATACGGAACTGCTGTCTCAACTCCATTACCTAGAATTCTGCCAGTTTAACGATCAAGTTCGGGAAAAGGTAAGCGAAAAAATTCACAAAAAATATTTAGCTCAGTTAAAAACATTAAACAAGTTATGTTTTAAACAAATTTCTTTAAACGTCAATCGGGACCCAAAAAAATTAACAACTAATACAATAACTTCTAATCAACGCGTAATAAACTTGACTAATACGGAATTTAATGCAGCAGAAATAAACCTCTTAAATAAAGAACCTAAATATATACCTAATTTAAACCATAAAAATCTTAAAGAAACTTTAATAGTAGACTCGGAACTCGCGTTAAAAAATTCTGATGATAATTTAGCTAAAGAATCAATTAAAAATATATTAAAAGAAGACATAAAAATTAAAATAAATAACAAAATATCATAAATAGCTATATATAAAAAATATAGTTCGATCCAGATTGTACAAAAAACTTTTTTTATGTGGTTGGTCGGGACCGCATAAAAAAAGTTTCATCGAGGAAACATACCTAACTCAAAACGCTCAAAACTTAGAAATTTCCTTAGAAGTTGCTTCTATAAACAAGATAAGGCATTAATTTATACTTATAATTATTTTATTTCAATTTTATAACATTATAAAAATTTGCAATATATTGATTAAATGCTTAAAAGTCGTTAAAAAGTATTTTTATCAAAGAAAGTTATTATAGTAAATGCTTAAGTATCTTACTGTCTCTTGATTTTGATTTATATTATGCATGTTAATGGCCATTTTTTTAAAAACCGCATAAAAAAAATCGCATAAAAAAACCACACAAGAAAATCGCACAAAAAAAGATCGTATAAAATAGAGTTCAGCTGTATATGCCATGGAACTAATTGTAAGATACTTGATTCTTCATGTGAATTATTGCCTTTAGGCCTTTACAGGCTCTCTTAAAATAAGTCTGAATATGAATGAATAACAATAATAAGGTTTAACATCCATTCTTAAGAACTCTCGTCTAAATAAACGCCACCCATATCATTATTTCTATACTTTGGGGAGGACAAGGAAAGTAGTGGAGGCCACAATTTGAAAGGTGTGCATCTGCAATCGCCTTCTTAAAGGAACCGATTGACCTACCAATATGTGAGTATACCAGTGCCTAAATAAGTTCGGCCATTCGGCTAGTGAAAATAAATGAAGATAAAAAACTTATTAATTCAGATGTCAAGAGAGGTCAAAAAATTAGTCCCCAACATAACAAATATTTTATAAATGAAGAAATTAAGTTGGAAATAAGTCATCTCTGAAACGTTGTTAAGCATAATCGAAAATATTTTTATCTTTGATAAAAATAATGTTGCAAAATTAACTAAAAACTAAGTTCAGAAGTGACAATTATATTTCTAAAATATAATTCCTGATTTTTAATAGCAACCATAGAAAATGTTCAACTAAATCATTAAAATTCCAACAACAAACCCATGATAATTGATGTGAATAAAGTGTTATTTAAAAATGTGATAATGCGGCCTTATGACATCATCAAGTAGGTACCTTAATGGTACCCATCTTTATGGTATAAGCTTTTCAATTTTACTAAAAAAAGCTTGTTAAATTGAAGTTTTTACTATCGTTCTTTTCTTTTTTGACACAATTAAGATGTTAGAAATAATAAAAAATATACTTCTGCAGTAAATACTAAGTGCTTGCTTATTTTCAGGTTTATAAGACACTGGTTTTTTTATTCCCTCAAAATCCTTTTGTTTATATTTTAATTTTAAATATCAGTGTTAAGCTACTTAATTAAAACAGGTGCAACTATAAACTTTACAGTACAATTAGATACTTTACAAAGAAATACAAATTAGATACATAATAAATTTATTACCTGTGTAAGAAAAATACTAAAAACTATTTGTAGAAAACGCACCAAAACAATTAACACCTTGTTATAACAGTAATAAAATCGACACACAACTACTTAACTATTGTACGCACGAAATAATAACGTAACATAACAGAAGCTAAAAGGTGTAAATTATCCACAGTAAAAACCACAATTTAAACCACAAAATAGAGTGTAACTGCAAACACTCACAGTAAAAACACAGCACCAAAAAAGTAAAATTAAAATGAAACTTCACACATAATACTCGTAGTTTAAATGTTAAAAAGTAACAAAGATGCAAATAACAATTACAATCAAATAACAATCAATAGTTTAATTAAATTTAATTAAGATGCGTAATTAACATCTATTGTTTACAAAAACAAAAAAGGAGCTTATATTTTGTGATAAATTAAAAACTCTATTCATTTAAAAAAAATCCGCTTAAAAAGTTCAGTATTCCGCCATCATTCACTACTGCCAAAATTTACTTAAAGTAGTTAAATAGAAATTAATATAATTATATTAAATATAATTTCTTTAAAAATAATCGCTTAAATAATAGTTAATTCAGTTTATATTTATTCGCAGTCCGATTCACGGAATGAAAACACGTGGAGTCACCGTCAAATGAACGAATGTGGTCATCATCTCCAGCATCAACAAAGTCTTAATAACAACAAGAACAAACGGTGCGACTTGTAAGAAACTAAAACTCAATATTCTCTCTCCATTCACAAGAAATTATATATGTACATAATATGTATTATATCCACAGGTATTACAATAAACGTACAAAGTACCATAATATTTATTCGTTGTATTAAATCTGGTTATTTGTAATTGTATGATCTTATGTTAGGTTAAATTCAGTATAGAAAGAAGTATAGATTGTAATATTAATAGTATAATAAGTAATAGCTATTATATTGATGACACATGTTTATATTAAATACTACAAATGATAGAGCTGCATACTATAATTTCAAGTAATTCATACTATAATTTTATACAAATAAAGTATCTTTTTAAATAAATTTATTTTATAAATGGAAAATTAAAAGTTTTTTTATTATTGATATAGAAGTTATTAATAATAACAGCTTGTAGGTCAATGTGGACCAATTTGTGGTGGGTACCAAATTTATCTTTAACCAAAAAAATTAATTTCTTATAATCTAAAATCCACCAAAAGACAATGAGAATAGTACATTTTAAATCAGGCAATATGTATAGGCGAGGAAAACATAATGATTCAGCTAATTTACCTACATTGTTTCCGTTCCGTTCATCTTCAATGCTTCACGAAAGATCGTAGGACCTATAGGCGACAGTAGAAAGGCATTTTCGGTAGAACAATTAAAATTATTAAAGTGATGAAAAATATAGTTTTATAATTTAAATCGTATTTTTCGTTACTATGAATAACCATTTTGATAACATTTCGTTAAAGGGGGGGAAATAGGTGTATTTTTAGTGATTTTCAGGAATTTTTTTAACACATAAGGAAAACACACCATTTATTTTTTTAACACATAAGGAAAACACAAATTTTTCAACACATTTTTTATATCCTGAAGTCATTTTATACAGATACTCAAGAGTATATTTTGAAATTTTCATTTTTTTTCGAAAAACAACGGAAATATCAGCTGCCGTGCATTGTAAATCGTCTTTCGGCTGGCAAATTTGCGAACATCCTGAAGGTCACAATTTTCATCTGAAATCAATTTTTTTTTTAAATTTACTTTTTTTATAAATGTCTCTTCTATTTGAACCTCAATTCCCACAAAAAAAATCGAATATTAATATTTTATTTGAGGAATGTGAAAATTTAGTCTGACTTTTTGCCATATTTTTGTAATTTTTTTGCAATAAAAAAATAATTAAAATAAAGATATTATTTAGGATTGAGGTTCAAATACAGCGTATTTATATAAAGAAACTATATGCTCAATTTGATAACGATTGATCAAAAACTATAGGAGCTAGAGTGTATGCAAATTCGAAAAAATTAGTTTCTAGAAAAACACGTTTGAAAATAGGAGTGACAGTTACATAAATATAAGAGTCACACTCACTCAAACTTCTAAACGGCTTGGAATTTTGTTTTGAAATTTTCAGAATATATTTTTGAATAGTCCTACAATTGATTTATGAATTAAAAAATTGAATTTTTTCAAGCCTCTACACCAGGGGTGGCCAACCCAAATGATCTTGCGGGCCACTTTGGAAACGCATCATAACTTCGCGGGCCGCATCTAAATTGTGTGTTCCCATATATTAGTTATTTATTTTTTTAATACATTGGTTTTCACTACCTTGGTCATTATAAAATAAATATATTTTGTATGTGTAATATGATGTGTGATGAATCTCGCGTGTTTCTGATGTGTTTAGTAGTGTGATGAATCTCGCGCGCCACAAAAAGTTCATGGCGGGCCGCATGCGTTCGCCACCCCTGCTATACACCTATTTCCCGACTTAATAAAAATAATGAAAAAAAATATGTGAGTGGTTTCTAAAATAATCTTATTTTTTTCAATATGACAGATTTACCGATTACAGTAGCCGTCTAAGATAGTCACACAAATGTTCCTCTAGTGACTATCTTGGAAGTCATAGACGTCCGTCAAGTGGGGTAAACGCTTACACCAGGAATCCAATGGTACGTAGTGGTCGGTGCAAATTTAAAGGGAAGTACGTAAAATTGGAAGATCAGGGGCGTCGGCTAACCTTTAGGGGGGGGGGGAGGGGGGTGGTAATTATTATTTATCTGAATTTATTTAAAACAAAACTATTCTAAGAAACAATTTACACCTAAAATTCAGTTCTATAGATAAACGGAACTGAATGTTATATTAATGAATATAAGTACGACTTTTAGAAAACTAATAAAGATGTCGAAAAATCAACTTCACTATCGGATTCATCAGCGTAAAAGACGCCAAATAGCCGAAGCTGACAAAAATTCTAGAATATTCTACTCGTCAACTAGAAGAGATATCAAAAAACAGACTTCACTTTTGATATGGTTACTAAAAATTAGATTAAGCAGCGCAATTTGACAAAAATTCTAGAATGTTCTATTCGTCAACTAACAAAGATATCGAAAAACCGGTTGTACCATTTAATTGGTCATAAAAAAGACAAAATATCACATTTTGATAAATGTTTTAGAATATTCTATTTTGGCTGACGAACAAATCATTCTAGAATGTTGGCCAAAATGGAACATTTAGTTTATATTAGTTTAATTTTGGTTGGACAGTCAAATGGTGCAATCAATTTTTCAATATCTTTGTTACCTGACAATTAGAATATTCTAGAACATTTACCAAAATGTGCTATTTGGTCTCTTTTTAGGTGACCAATTCAATGGCGACGTCTGTGTTTGGATATCTTTGCTAGTTTACGAATAGAATATTCCAGAACATTTATCAAGATAGGCTGTTTGGCCTTCTTTTCAATGACCAATTAAATGCTGTAATTGATTTTTCGATATCTTTACTAGTTAAGAAATAGAACATTCTAGAATTTTTATCAAACTGTGCTGCTTTATCTCATTTTTAGTGACCAATTCAATAGTGAAGTTTGTTTTTTGATATCTCTGCTAGTTGACGATTAGAATATTCTAGAATTTTACGTTACTCATTTTGCATTTGCATTTTGCATATTACGTATGCAGAATATGTGCATATATGTATGCAATAAAATTTAAAAATTTTTAGTCTACGAAACCCTTGTAGTGTGTAGACGTAGTGTGTACTAGAGCCCACTATAAAAAATTGGTCATGATGTTTGTACGGACCAATGTCTTCATTCTAGAAGTCTAGACTAATATATGTACATACGTATCACACACGACACACATTACACGGTAGCTACCTCACAAGGTACCACACGGCAGGTACACGGGGTATGTAATGTGCTGAGTAAACAAATATTACATGTGACGCATATGTGCGTATAGACAAGAGCAAACATCGTATGTGGATGACGTATGTGTATGTCTATTTCACTCGAAATGTGACTATCTTGGAAGTGACTATCTTGGACGGCTACTGTAATTACGTTTGTTTGTGATATTTCGCGTTCTCTGTCCCAACCTCGTATATAAAAAAAACTACATGTTTTAGGACACACAAAAATATATTAAATACTGGATAATATATATATATATATATATACTAGCCGTATGCCCGATGGGATTTCCCATCGACACCCACTTTCTGCTCACTTTTAATGTTTTTCAAAATCCTAAATCAATATCCACGTTTATAACTTCAAAAATGACGGACTTCCCATGCGAAATTTCATCTCCTGTTTTAACCCCTTAGGGAATAAATTTCCAGAAACGTTTACACAACTGACTTTTATATATTTAGTGACTTTCCTGTGTTAAATTTCGCCCTTCTAAACCCAACAATTTAGGCTGTGCGTTGTCTGTCAGTCAGTGTTAAAGATTTATTAAATAAGGTATTATTATTTTCACGGATTTATTTTATTTTAGTAACCATAGTAACATATTTTTAGTCGAATTTTTCCTTGAAAAATTTAGAGTTACACAGCCTATATGATAAGAACGGCGAGAGGCGAGAGTAGGGGCGCTATCCGTTTTCGGTCCCGTAGAACACGATTCTGTAGAAAAAAAATGTCTGATATATATATATATATATATATATATATATATATATATATATATATATATATATATATATATATATATGTATATATATACAGGGTGTAAAGTAAATAAGTTTCATCCTTTTGAGAGATGGTTTATCTCGGTGTAAAATTGCCGAAGACATAAAAATTTTTTCGGAATTCGCTATCTGAGAAAATCGCATCCCAGCCAGCTCATCGTTTAATATGAATTTCTCTGAATACGCCTCTGACCAAACTAAAATTATTCGCACCCTGTATAATAAAAATTTTTTAAAAATAAAAATAATTTTTTTTTTATTTTACGACAATATGTAAACATCTGCCGACTTTTGAATTGATTAGGTACTGTATAGTAAAAAAAAAACGAACACTGTTTTTCATAAATTTTGGTTAAAATATGTTTGAAATATTTTTGTAGGTTTTATTTCACAGGACGTTATGAATATTGCAAGAACCGTAACTGTGGTATTGTTGCATTTCTTTAATTACAAATATTTAGTTGCATTACTTTAATTACAAGTACTAATTTAATTAAAAATTACACTTGAATTTTTAAACAAACCAAAATAAAACTTTCCTTTAACTATCATAAAACATTGTTGTTAATATTGTTGGTACACAACACAGATTAAAAAGTGAATTTTTATTCATAAGTGAGTAACTTTAGCGGAAAACTGTAACAGAGAATTCCAAACTTCGGCATTAATTATCATTATTGTAAAATTATTTTACCAAAGGGCATAGCCGGGTAAGATAGGGAAAACGGCCCTTGACGCAAAATTGATTGTTCTTATAAGAAATAATACTTCTTACCCCCAGATACATTCCTGCCAAATTTCAACCCTCTGAGGCTAATAGTTTTCGAATACACAAACAGACAAAAATTTTCAAAAAAAAAATTTTTTTTACAAAATTACCGAGCCGATTTATTTGAGTTTAATATATATTGTGTACCCACCTTAGGCAAAGCAATAAAAAAAAAATTAACGTTATATCCCTTTATTATACTAATTTTTTTAAATTTTTAAATTTAAGTAAATTTTTTTTGGCACTTACGCGTTAGCGACACCCACCATTTTTTGTTCAATAATATGTCTCTTAGTACTCTATAACATATATTTTTATGGAAAAATTTTAGTTGGTAGAACATAGTAATATTTCAATACAAATGCATACCATGTTAGGCACTTCATATATTACTTATGTATAAGAAGGGCTATAAAGTAAAATATCTACCCTATTTCTAAAATAATACAATTACATACGTTCATAACTACGATAAACTAGTTTAAATTTACTCAAGTCCAGCATTTTCTGCCGTTTGTCTTTTTTTATTAATAAAACAAAATGGATATTGATTTCTCTTTTGTTAGAGTTGTTTTCTTTGTAAGACGTCAAGTGAAACATTATTAGCTCATACACCACGTATTACGACGTCAACAATTCCATACAAAGTTTATTAGCTGTCAAAATAGTATACCAGTTGGTCATTTCGTTATAATTCCCCATGACCCGTCATCGTGTTAACAAAAGAAGACGTTTGTCTAAGCTTGTTTGTCGTTGTTATGAACGTATGTAAATTTATTACAGAAAAAATCCACTTTCTGCACCTCCTTAAGAAGTGCAACAAAAACATCAAGTGAGAGGGTCTGTTCAAGTTAGTTATATGTACCTACATGTAATTTACCTACATATTTTTATAACTACAAGTTTTAGCCGGACTGTTGTTATTACTATACATTGTTGAAGTTTTTTGTTCCAATCTATTAAGTTAATGTTTATTATTATTAAAACAATATAACATTTAAGACGTATTATTGTTATTATTATTATCTTTATTTAAATAAAGTTTCTAAAACTTATAATTTTTGTTGAGTTAGATGTAATTTTAATTAGTAAGTATGCTGAGATCATTTTATTGATTTCATTCAAATATTCAAATTCATGGTAAAATTAACCTTAAAAATTATTTTTTAACAAGCAGAAACATATTTTTTATAACAAGTCAAAATATAAATTTTTTTAGACCGTCACAGGAACTCCAAGAACTGCAACTCAGGGGGGAAGAGAACATTTTATTGCACTCCTCAAAGTTCTACTGTGTTTTAGAAATCAGGCATATGCTTTACTTTATGGTCCTTTTTATACATAAGTCATATATGTGGCACTGAACATGACATGCATTTGTATTGAAATATTACTATGTTCTACAAACTAAAATTTTTCCGTAAAAATGTATGTTATAGAGTACTAAGAGACATACTATTGAACAAAAAATGGTGGGTGGCGCTAACGCGTAAGTGCCAAAAAAAAATTTACTTAAATTTAAAAATTTAAAAAAATTAGTATAATAAAGGTATATAACGTTAATTTTTTTTATTACTTTGTTTAAGGTGGGTACACAATATATATTAAACTCAAATAAATCGGCTCAGTAATTTCGTTAAAAAGAAATTTCTTTTGAAAATTTTTGTCTGTTTGTGTATTCATAAACTATTAGCCTCAGAGGGTTGAAATTTGGCAGGAATGTATCTGGGGCTAAGAAGTATTAATTCCTATAAAAACAATCAATTTTGCGTCAAGGGCCGTTTTCCCTATCTTACCCGGCTATGCCCTTTGTTCTATTATACCAACAAGCTGAAACAAAACACATTTAAATAATAATTTATGTACCTGCGACACACATCAAAATAAGAGTACCAATAATAATAATGAAATATTAAAATACATTTAATAAGAGATACTATAAACATACATAATTATGTATGTAAGCAAATATACAGTAAGGTAAATGTCCCAAATTCCGACACTTTAAGGAAGAACTATACATATTTTCCTAGAATAATTTAAAATTCGTTGGAAAGGCTCAAAGTCTTTTGTCAACAACCAGACCAAAATTTTTACTTTAGATAAATTATCACTTAAGAAAAATAAAAAGATAAAATACAAAAAATAAAAATTTTTGTACTACTGAAATGACACATAATTTCGACATCTACCATAAGAACTTAGCTCTAAATTCAATACCTTTGTGAACTTATTTTCGTGTTTTTAAATTCAACAGTGTCCATAATTTTGACTATAAACGCTTTAGCTCAAATAAAAAAGAAAAAAAAATTGATAAAGATGCATAATTTATTGAAAAATTGCTTTATTTATTACACGTACCAATTTCTGCTAATATAAAAATCAATACTGTTTTGTTGTATATTTCGCAAAATAACTAATTGATCATTAATTTTAGTACAATATTTGTTAAAAATAAATCGAAATATACAAAAGGTAGTATTACCTAATGTTCATAGATATCTCTGATATACAAAACGAACGTTTTCAAAGCAGAATTTTTTTTAAATTCTTTAAAATAATATAAACGTTTGATTTTAAGACACTGTCTGATTTTGGGTCATTTACCTTATCTATTGATTCATTCAAATTGATAAATATTCCTTTTCAGTTCCCAGTGTGTCAAAATCGTCAAAACATTTTTTTTTAAATAAACAATTACAGACATACATATGTACTTGGGGATTCACAGACAATCACGATATCATCAACCATCGATAATCAAGGAGTTGGCCAAGTGCGTATTTAACACACATTAAGCCGAGTTCCTGAGTTATTTGCGTTTTTGTATTTTTGGGGATAAAATACATCGCATCGCATATTTTTTTACGGTTTACTGTGAAAATAAATAAATATATTTGTACTTGTGTTACTTAAGGGTCAATTAAGTGGTAATTGGATTCCTTACAAACCACATGGACTTTGAAATACAATATTTCTGAAACGAGGTATAAAAAGTTGTTAAAAGAACCTTAACTTGATTTTAAAAGATTTTTCTAATGATATGCTGCAAACAGTATACATATAATTATTTTTGAAGGAATTTACGAAAAAAATTTTTCAGCATTTCTCTTAATAATTTTGATTTGAATTTTTGGAAATGTTATCTAATATCAGAATATACTTTGACGTAAAATTTCACTTACTGAGTGTACTAAAATTGTTTATGCCCAGCTTTAAATACGGAAGATAGGTACCATAAGAAATTAACAAAGAAATTGTTTTACTGACGGTTAATTGAGATATCTATCTGTAGCATGTATTATATTTGTAAAATTTCGTGTTCATACATCCAAAGGCGTGGAATTTCTGAAAATGTTACAATCAAAAAATTATAAGACCTTCCAGAGTTCTTCGGAACCCTAATCTTTGAAAATTATTTTTTAAAAAGCCATAAACATAATATATTATGACCTGTCAAACTGGATATATTTATGTGTTTTGGACACACCAGTAACCTATTTATTTTATAAATTATAACATAAGTATGAATATGTATTTTTAGTTGTATGTGTATGATTGCCGATTAGTATTCGTATTATTTTATTATCATTTTATCAATAATAAAACAGTACATTCTTCGTTATTTTTTTAACAATACAGGTACTGGTCTCAGTACCTGTATTGTTAAAAAAATGATGTTTTTAAAATGATGTAAAATGATGTAAAAAGTAAAATGATGTTTTTAAATTATGTTTCAAAATCGACGTGGTCAATAATTTTTATTTCTTATTAAATATGATTTGTAACTTTGTATTAAATAACATATTCAATTTTTATCAAATTCCTTTGACATGTTTTCATTTTATTCTAAAAAAATAGAATTTTCCCATAAAAACCCGTGTTAAAATTACAAAACTTTGAAATCGTTTTTCTCAAAATTGGAGTGGTCAATTTTTTTTTCGGTAAGGGCTCGTATTATTAGTATTGGAGAAAATAAATATCTAGAGAACTTTGTTAAATTTCCAAATAATTTAATGAGATTTGACGAAATCGATCTATCTGATATATGACGTAAATTGTCTCATTAAAAATTATGTTCAAATTTTTATGGACTGTATGGACTGTATAACTATTTTCAAAAGATTTCATAAACAAGCAGGTAAAAATATTTTGTTGACAAAAAAATTTACATTCAAAAAAGCAAAGGAAAAAAAATGATAAGTAATCAGAGCCTGATTAAGTTTTTTTTTAGGGGCCATTTTTTAACACGTTTTTGACAATCGAAAATTTCTGAAATGAAACTTGATCGGTAAAATTTAACTAGCAACACTTAATTAGTAGACTGAGACTTTTCTCTCCTGCAAATTATGAAACTTATTTACTTTACACCCTGTATATATATATATATATATATATATATATATATATATATATCAGACACTTCTTTTCTATAGAATCGTGTTCTACGGGTCCGAAAACGGACATACAAACATATATATATATATATATATATATATATATATATATATATATATATATATATATATATATATATATATATATATATATATATATATATATATATATATATATATACATATATATACATATATATATATATATATATATATATATATATATATATATGTATATCAGACATTTTCCCGCTACCTTTTAATATGTGTAGGGCCCCCCTATGGGAGTTAAGAGCTGAAATTTGGCAAGTGGGGCTCATTTCCGAGGCACCTCATACTATCAAAGTGGGGTCAAATTTTGGGCAAATTTTGGAATCGACCCAAAGTTTAAGGGGGTGGTGGGGGGCGGTAAAACAATAAAACTTTTTCAATCCGGTTGGAAATAATGTTTCGTTACATTATCTAAAACATATCGAAAATTCAGCTTCCTAGGATGATTTGGAGGGAGCAGAAGGGGAAAAAAGTATTTTGGCTAGGTCTAGCACGCCTACAGCCCCCCCCCCCACACGCCTACAGTTAGAGAACTAATTGGTTTCCCAATGTCTCCCGATAAAGCTGCAGTGTTTTTAAATTCAACAGCAGTGAGCTCAGAAGAAGTTTTTTTGCGATCCTTAAGTGAGTTACGGATAAGTTTTCTAATCTGGCGGTCAGTAGTAGCGCGTTTTCTGCCCGTTCTCATTTTGTTTGTGTGAGAGTCAGTCTCCACGAACCTTTTAATTGTAAATTGCACTGCACATCGTCAATCTTTTATCAATTTAGCAATCTCTATTTGAGTCTTCCCTTCTTCATATAAAATCTGGATTTTTATTCGTGTTTTTGTGTTAAGCTCTGATTGTTTCGACATTTCGTATTACAAACTGTCTCTACTATACGAATAAACAACACTCAGCAGCGTCTTGTTATCCTGAAAGTTAATAACAGGCTAACAAATAAGTTACATTATTATTCAAAAAATTTCAATTTTCACATTTTGTGGGCCAGTTGTTTTAGGGTACCTTAAAATTCTTTATCAATTGTTTAAAATTAACTCTTAGTTATTGCCTTTCATTCTATTATTAAACAGAAAAGTCATTTTAGCAAATTTCGAAAACTCGAAATTCAGCTATTACAGTAGGTCTCATGACGCAATCTGAGTCCGGAACTATGGCAGAAATCTGTTTTGAGGTCCCTAGAATACGAAAATGATATTCACTAAAATTTATATATATATATATATATATATATATATATATATATATATATTTATGTGTTCCCACGATAACTCTCGAACGAAACGTCTAACGCTTATGAAATTTTGTGTGCGGACTGGATTCTGAATTGGCTTGGCTAAGTTCGTTAGCCAGACACGTCGGATGCCCAGAAATAGGTCTTCTGGCCATTTTTTATCATTCGATTTTATCATAAGACAGTTCGATTTTTACATCGTTGAAAAGGAAAAAAAAAATTATGAAGAAAATGTTCTTATAATTTTCTTTCTATGTTAAGTAGTTTTCGAGAAAATCGTAATTTTCACTATTGCCTTATTTTGCTCTCTTTGTCATTGTAATAAGTAATTTATATTTCTATCTCAGTTCTTTATGAAGTATAAAAATATTTCATTTTTTTATTAAAGAATTTTGTGAGAACAAGTGAAGATTCACATATATGTGTTATAACACACATACATGTATAGAGTTTTGTTTCTCATTTATTGCATTATAATTAGCATGGTTCTATCTCATGTTAAAAAATGTAAATTAAACAGATTTTCTAAGCTAATGTAATGAAGAATTTTTTTTTTTTTTATTAAATTTTTAAGTAAACAAGAAATTGAAGATTATGTTATGATATAATATTATTAAATATATGAAACAAAACAAAATATGCACACTGTACATATGTATGCACGGAAAAATATTTTGAATCGATTTTGAAAATTTTTTCACTAATAATTAATAATGTTAAAAAATTAAACCATTTCAAATGGATTTAAGGTATTTTATGTGAGGTCAAGGTTTTCGGGACCTAAAAAGGCCAGAAATTAATTAACCAATCGATTTTAAAAATTTTTTCACAGTTAGTAAGTTAAAGTATTTGAATTAATTAATTAAATGATGTCCGCAAGAAGCTTACGGACTGCCATAAGTTATATGAGATCCTTAGAACCCTTTTCTTACTGTTAGAGTACTAGACTTGTATGAGTTTCGCCAGGATTTACTGATCCCATAATTGTAAAAAATAAACTAAACGACCAATTTTAAAAATTTCTTCACTGTTACAGAGCTAAACTATTTTAGATAGATTTAGAATACATTATGTAAGGTCCGCCAGGGTCCACAGGACACAAAAGTGTCAAAAATAAACTAACTGACCGATTTTGAAAATTTTTTCACTATTACAGAGCTAAACTATTTTAGATAAATATCGATTACGTTATGTAAGGTCCGCCTGGGTCCATAGGACCCAAAAGTGTCAAAAATAAACTAACTGACCGATTTTGAAAATTTTTTCACTGTTACAGAGCTAAACTATTTTAGATAAATATAGATTACGTTATGTAAGGTCTGCCAGGGTCAATGGGATCCAAAAGTGTCAAAAATAAACTAACTGACCGATTTTGAAAATTTTTTCACTGTTACAGAGCTAAACTATTTTAGATAAATATAAATTACGTTATGTAAGGTCCACCAAGGTCCATAGAACCCAAAGGTGTCAAAAATAAACTAACTGACCGATTTTGAAAATTTTTTCACTGTTACAGAGCTAAACTATTTTAGATAAATATAGATTACGTTATGTAAGGTCTGCCAGGGTCCATGGGATCCAAAAGTGTCAAAAATAAACTAACCGACCGATTTTAAAAATTTTTTCACTGTTGGGGAACTAAGCTATTTTAGATAGACATACATTACGTTATTTAGGGTCCGCCAGGGTCCATGGGACCCAAAAGTGGTAAAAATAAACTAACCGACCGATTTTGAAAATTTTTTCACTGTTACAGAGCTAAACTATTTTAGATAAATATAGATTACGTTATGTAAAGTCTGCCAGGGTCCATCGGATCCAAAAGTGTCAAAAATAAACTAACCGACCGATTTTGAAAATTTTTTCACTGTTGGGGAGCTAAGCTATTTTAGATACATATAGATTACGTTATGTAAGGTCTGACAGTGTCAGTAGGACCTAAAAGTGTCAAAAACAAAATAACTGACCGATTTTGAAACTTTTTACTATTACCGAGGTAAACTATTTTAGATAGGTACAGGTTGTGTTATCTGAGATCCACAACTGTCCTGCGGATGCAAATGCGGCGTAGAATGCTACACAACGGGTTTTGAATATATATATATATATATATATATATATATATATATATATATATATATATATATATATATATATATATATATTTATATATATAATTTTTATGTAATATATATATATATATATATATATATATATATATATATATATATATATTACATAAAGTCCGCCTAGAATATACGGTCGAGCTGATTTTTTAATGAGGTCCACCGGGATCTTGCAGATCCGAAAACGCCAGTAATAAGCTATCGAACCGATGCACACAGGCGGATTTTCAAATATTTCTGGCCAAAACTCCAATATATGAAGTCAGCCATATTGGTCAAGTAACTTAATTTTTTAAATCTTATTGGTTCCTTGAATCGAATGACAGCGCACGCAAAATTTTAAACGAATTTTTTAACTATTATTTACTATTACAAAATATCGTCTCATAAAGAACAAGTGAAAACGGTATAAAATTGAGCTTATCAAAAAAAAAAAAAAGTGTCGTGTTTCAAAAGTTTTTGGTGTAACTTTCATCGTGGATGTTGAACCTAGGGGTGTATATCTGTGTATTTAAAATGGATTTGTATTTCTTTTTTATTTGTTTGCAAAAAAAACAGAGCAAAACTAATTTATAACGTAAGTTTCAGGTAATTATTAATTTTATTAAACTATAAAGTTATAAATTCATTAGAATCGGACGACTTTGTAAAGATTATAATAAAGTAAAACATCTTAGGGTAACAGCTATGATAAATGTACTTGCTAATATGTGCTATTCTGATTCTTATTAGATATTTAACAATTATAATTAAAAAACACGAGGACTTTTTTAAAATAGTTATTTCTTTATCTTTAGGTTTCTGAGGTCTTCAGAGAATCGCGTCATATGTCGTCAATAATTAGTTGAATATTACACAGACTGTAATTCAAACTTTTTTCGCTGCTGAGGGTGATTTTACAGACAGATCAAAAAAATTATTATCGGAATTTATATTTGATTATCAATAAAAGTAGTTTTCGGCTAAAAGAAACAAAGATGTAAATAATAACCTTCTAGTACATCAAATTCTTATATAACGGATATTTCAAGAAAATATTATGAATAAGATTCTAAATTGAATGAATAGCCAAAAGAATTGCAATATTTATTATATATGTAAGAAGTTGTTTGTTCATTTATTAGTCAGAAATGTTATAAAGTTGTGAATGAGAGTTAAATAAAGCTTTAGTATAAGTTAAAGAAGTTTTTATTTGATTCCTTCAGCTTTTTAAACTTTTAAAATCAATTAATAGGTTTTGGCCAAGAAATCTGGAAAATCCGCCTGTGTGCGATGCTAAAAAATTTCTCACTGCTAGAGAACTAAATTATTTTAGATGGATACAACTATGCTGCACAAAATTCGTTCGGGTTCTTGGGTCCCTAAAAATACCAAAACTAACTACCCAGCCGATTTTAAAAATTCTTTTACTCTTAGAAAGCTAAACTATTTTAAATAGGTACAGGTCTTAGATGAGATCCGCCAGTGCCCAAGATTTGGAAATTCGCTATGTTATGCAGATGCTGCGACAGGGGTATTTAAATTAATTTTAGAGTTACACGTGTTTTATGGAGGTGCTCAATACCTTTGGCCAAGGCTGTATATATATATATATATATATATATATATATATATATATATATATATATATATATATATATATATATATATATATATATATGTGTATATGTATATAGGTTGCCAGCATTAAAGGGTGTATGTGATTAGCATAAATCTTAAGTTCATAGTGATGAAAACACAGAGTTAAATAAGTTTTTTTTGTGTGTATTTTTCAGATGCGAGGTTGGGACAGAGAACGCATGATTTGCAATCGCCAACTAGAGTCGCATGACTGTATATATTTATATGTACAATATTGAAAGACTTTTTGATTCATAGTATAAAATGATTATTATCAACAAACCAATTTAATGGGACTTTTTAATGAATTACCTGTTAAAACTTAATTGACCAGTTACTGTCATTAAATTTGTCTCAGCACGGTATTCGTCTTCAAAATAATCATCAAGGTTAATTTGCATTAAATTGATTCAAAAATGCAATCACTACCATCTATTAAAGTTAACGTTTGATTTTATATTGATTTTTAATTAATAGTCAATACTTTGATATTTATTTGATGTCTTAATTATCATTAATAAATTAATTTTTGTATACTCTAAATATGGTACACACAAAGAAGAAGAAAATAATTTAAATTAAATCATCTAAATATTCTAAATGTAATGTATAGCCTTTAGGCAAATATGTGCCTACCTATGCGTGCTTAACGTACCGCCAACTCTTGATTGTCTGAAATAGCCACAAATGTATAAGGTTACGTGTTCATTTCAGAGTAACTTTCAAACAGTAACTATCCAGAAAGTTGAGAATACTTTCAGTAACTTTCACATTCCGAAAAACCATGTTAACTTATCACGCGTGACAATCGATGTCAGATTTTGATTAAGAGAAGTTAGTGCGATTTTCTTAACGATAATCGCCAAAAAAAAGTTATAAACAGAAATATTTGCTTCATTTATAGTCAAATTAATATTTGAAAAAATAAACAATTATTTATACAAAATTCCTCTTGATTTCTTAAATTATCCGATTTTACACAAAACCGCAAAACACTCAAATACCTATAAATGCAATTGTAGAAAATATTTTATTTTTACGATCACAATTTTTCTAATTTTCATATTTTCGATTAAAAAAATTAAAAAAGTCGTCATTTTTAACAAAAAAAATTTTTTTTAACTTTGAAGTATAGCTTTTTTAGTCCTTTCTATTCATTTTTAAATTAATTTCAGTAAGCAGTTTTTGTATCCAATTAGGGCCCGCTCTAGGGGGGCGCCAACCCGGGCATTTACCCGGGGCGGCAGACTTTAAGGGCGGTATTTCTGTAAAACCGGGGAGGAATTTTTTTCTTTTTGTCCGGGGCAGCGTAAACGCTAGAGCGGGCGCTGATCCAATATTATCATTTATTTGTCCATTTCTAATTACGATTTTCAAAAGTAAATCCCGATAGTTTTTCTCTCAGATGGATACTTAACTTAATAATTATTTTAATCATGTGGTATTATTACACTTGAATTCAATAGGTACAAGGTAGATTAACATAAAAGATTTTATATTTAAAGTTTAAATTAAAGAGATTTCAATAAGTAACTCACAATCAGTTTTATTTTAATTGAAATTTACGTGATAATTACCGTAAAAAAAATCCAGATCGTGAGTAATACATAACGCGAATAAACCGTTCGCGAATATGTGTAATCGGGGATTAACAGTTTTGTGATCTAAAAATGTTTCTTCAGTTTAATTTCAGAATTTTTCATAAATTCCTTCCTTTTTGTTTAAAAATTGTCCATATTTTCCATAACGTTGATGCTTCCATTGTTTAAATATATTCAAAAATTCAAACTATCAAAGTCACAATTTAATATGATACATTTCAACATAGTGATAAATCCATTTTGTGATCTGATTTATTCTTCATTTAACGGTATAAACGGTATAAACGGTATAAACTCTCGGAAATTGGATATTTTGATTTGTTTGATTTTGTTTTTCGGTCTGTTAGACCATGTGATATATCTTTCCTGATGATGACGCTAACTAGGAGTTGAAATCGGTCGAATAATTTTTACAAGAAAATAAATTTCCTAATTTATCGCCTCTTTTAGTCAAAAATTACTT
The DNA here is from genome assembly GCA_035578155.1 of Brachynemurus nebulosus. Taxonomy (NCBI): domain Eukaryota; kingdom Metazoa; phylum Arthropoda; class Insecta; order Neuroptera; family Myrmeleontidae; genus Brachynemurus; species Brachynemurus nebulosus. The sequence continues at coordinate 1,566,426 of JAPWDM010000047.1, forward strand.
GAAGATTAACAGTATTTTAAAAATAGTTATCATGGTGTTTACATAACCGGATAGTTGTACAGTATGTAATAATTTTAAACGACATACACTTACCCCTGTTTAAATTTAAATTGAAGTAATTAACACATAAAATATATAGATTTTTTTTTAAATGCTCAAGCACTAGTTTTGCTTACGTTACAAAATGTTTAAAAGACTTTACTTTTGTTAACCTTACTTTCCTTTGAAGCAGTTCCCCTCACTGTGTCACTTACTTGCAGGGTTACCAGATTTTCGAAGCTATATTATGTGACCAGGGCAGTAAAATTATGGTACGAACCTCGAAATTATCTTACAAATCGAAATTAGATAAAAATTTGACAAAAGATCTAAATTTTAAGTAATTTGAAATAATAAAATGATTTCTAACGTACTTTTAAACTTTTTTCATGCACAATTTCAAGTCAATAATGATTTTTTTTCAAGCTATAGATATCCCTCAATGCATATATAAATCATAAACATGTATAGAAAAATGATAAAAATAGTAAAAATTACAAAAACATTATTGATTGCAAAGTTATTTATTGGTATTCGTTATATTACATATTTATCTTATACAATACAAACTGAAAAAAAACTATACCAAGTATACTATTTGATATTTGACTAGTTATATGTATCTATGTTTACATTTTTGTGCCATTCCAGAAACTGATCAACACCTAGGATTAAAAATTGACCTACATTGACAATTACTGTAATTTTCATGTTGAGTGAAGTTAGTTTCATTTATTCTTTGAGACAGGAGCGCCTCCTAGCGATAAACAAACACAAGTGAAACAATATATTCTATACATATGGGTCATAATATTTTTTGTTTGTGTATTCAAAAATAATCAAATTATAGTACATTAGCGTCACATAGGTACTGTTTGTAGTACATAGTACATTAAGATGTATCTATGTGACATGTACTATAATTATGTGACGGATGGTAACCCTGCTTACTTGACAAAAAGTTATCTATCCCACTTAAAGTCCTTGTTGTTGGCAGCGTTCCCACCAAGCCCTAACGATCCTTTCACATTATACAGTTTTTGCGGTACGGCAAAAAACCGTACGGTCGCATTTTTTAAGTGGAGTGAAGAAGAGCATGGGACCTTTTACATTACACGGTCACGGCAAAATGCCGTTGCCGTGCCGTGTAGCAGCCGTCTCTTGTCACTGGACTTGACGGTTGCCGAACGACGTTTTTAATTCAGTAGTGTATGTAATTAAATGGATGCTTTCACATTAGACGGTTTTTTAACGTACGGCATTAACATTATTTTGTTGAATTTCATGTTAATTATTAATTTTATTTGTGAAATGGATGACACTAATGTTGAATGTGGTAACCAGCATTTTAATAGATTGTAAGTAATTTCGAAATTGTGTGTTTTGACGTTTTGACGAATCCTTAAGTTCGCCAAGTAATTAATCAAAGGCGATGTAGTTGATTAATCACATTCGAAAATAGTTGAAACATTTATTTTCGTCATTCTTCAGGTCTTTAAAGAGTGTGTTAATAAATAATTCTAATTTCTATTTCCTCTGATTTATAGAATTAACTCTAATCACACTTGTTACTTGTATGATGTTGCAAATCAAATAAAGATATTCAGTTTACAACAGCAAAGAACCGTACAATGTGAAAGCTACAATATCACGGCAAAAAGTCGTACGGTTTTTTACCGTACGGCGGAAACCGTACAATGTGAAAGGAGCGTAAGCGTGTGTTTAAAAAGCTGCGGATAGCAAGGCGCCTGAGTGTGTCAGATACCGCTTAAGCTGACTTGTCGCACAGCAACTGTAGCGGTGTGAAGGTCGATTGTCTGTCATTGTTATCAACCGCTTTCCAATAATAAGCGAATACATACATAGTATATGCAGGAACCGTACCTCTAGCATACGCATACAGTGCAGTCCCCCCTTTCCACAGATTGAGTGTGACGTATGACACATACACAAGTGTACATCACGTATACATAGATACGAGATTTATGTAGCAACATGTTGTGCGTTTGGAGTGGGAGAAATTTTACGTCATCTTTCTGCCACAGTAACCTTGCTAGTATAGAAATACGTAGTTGGATTATGTATTATGTGATTCCCACCATATAGGTATGCAATCTATGCAATACTCATAGAATACTGACAATGAATGACATATAATAAATTCAAGTATTGGTAATATAAAATAAAATAATTTTTATTTAATTTGCGTATGAAAATAATTTGACAATAGATAGTCTCAATTTATATACAATTTCCCTTCAACCAGACATTTTAAATTGATCTTTAATTAATAATTATTATTTATTAACATGTCGATTTAGTAATACAACTTCCGAAGGTACGTATATTGTTTAGATTAATTAATTGTTATCAATGCTAAATTGATAACATGAAACCATTTATTTTGAATACTTTTTTCTTAGAACAATTATACCTGTTTATTTTATTTTGTAACAAGTATTTGTTATTTAAAAGACCCTGAAATCTTCGTTTTTTCATCTGTACTGCTTCCTATACCTAAACAATCTTCCTTATTGCATGAAAATGTGTGTACCATAATTCTTTACGAGTTATTTAGTATGGAAGAAACATTAACTTACGCACATAATATAGCCTTATCAATATGTTATCTAAAAAATTAAAAGAACTCGCTCGTCCTAGCCAAGCTCGTTCCTGAGTCCAATTAACATAAATAGGTTCGTACCTAAAAATCATTTAAAGGTGATCAAGAAATGCAATATTAATAACAGGATAGTTACAATTTCGTTTGTTTGGTAATAAGAAAAGCTTTAAGAAACCAGTAGTTGTTTGTAATAAATTAATAAACAAAAAATAACTTGTACATAAAACTAGTCATGTCATAATAAATGAGTAAAATATTACTATTTAACAATTTTATCTTGATAAATTTTGAAATTTTATTTTCTTTTTCTTTTGATTCATAAAAAACATAAATCTATGTTAGGTACGACTGAATTACAGAAGCTTATTTTATTACTCCATTAAAAGGTAAGAAAAATAGGTATGGCACTAGTTACACAATGAAAAACAAAGAGCACTAGTGCCTAAAAGGATACCATACAATTAACACTTTGATGATCATTAAGAATTTTGAGGAAATGACCAACTGACACACTGTTTTGACAACTAATACACTTTATATAGAGTTTTGACGTATTACAGCGTGGCGTGACAGTTAATCAGGTTTCACTTGATGTCTTACAGCGTCAATGACCGTCAACCGATTAACATTAATTACTGAATTTGTCCTATTATTAATATTTTTTGGCGCAATTTTTTATTTTTCTCTCTCTCCCTTAAATATTAATATATTTCTTGAAGAAACTTCTAAAGAATATGCCAATATTCTGTTAGCTTCAGTTGACAATAATTACAATTAAATCATGTTTTAACACATAATAAATTTTCTATGTCAACTATATATTAAAATTTTTATCTAAAATATAGCCGTTGGATATACAAATAAATTCTATTTTATGGATAATTAGGAATTTTAGCAGTCGTACATAAAACTTTGTATGCAACTTGTACATAATTTGACTTTATGAACAAGGCCTCTTTTTATTAGCCTCACTCGCAAACTCGCTCCATCGTAAACACTTAAACATCGTAAACACGCTTATACATGAAGTTTTTCATTATATACTTATTGTATAAATAGCTACTCTGATCAGTTAAAATAAGAGTTACTTAGTTTCTAACGACTCTTTTGCATACTTATTATTGTTTGAAACTGTCAGCACAAATAATTAGCAATCACCTCTTTAACTGCAAAGGAGAGTGACCAAATTAGGCTTCTTTGTAAAGCAATAAAACAGTGACAGTTTAAAATCTTATGTGTAGGTAATAAAAGCTGCAATACGAGTAACTTTCAGATAACACTGAACGATAGGTTTCATTCAGTCTATCAGTGTTTTCAGTTGAAACGGTAATGGCTAATGCTATTCAAGAATGTTGTTGCTAAAGGGAGTACTTGATGTCAAACAACCAACAGTAAATAACAGGAATATGCAACATGAAGGAAGTACTTTTTGCTTCTTGAATGTCAAGGCTGTACGTGAATTCTGAGAAGAGTAAAGTTTGTGATTTTTACCCCCTACTATACGAAATGAGATATAATGTGTCGGTTATAATATGTTCTGCGCAGTCCCTCTCCAGGAGTAACTCCAGAGATCTTTATTATCTCTCGCCAGAAGTATCTGTTATCCGATATGACGGCGTTACGTGTCAACTTAAGAAACTTAGCTAGACGAAATATATTATTATATATTCCCTAACCGCAACATTTGTGATTGGGTCCAAAAATGGCTTTGGAACAGTGATCTATTTAGTTTATTAAAGTACCTATTGCGAGAAGAAGCTAACATGAATCTCTTTTTACGGCTTTCCGGTGTTGTCTTACAAAAAAGTGCCTATTAACATTTTTAATCAGTGATTTCATAGTCTTTTGTTTAACCGACTTTACATCCGTGTTTAAAGGGGTTTAAATTTCAATATAAAATGGACACCCTCCTTTACTCTTAGGCCGAACTTACACGTACTACTTTGTAATCATGCTTTGTGGGTTGTGGCCCGTTTTTTTTAACGTCAGCGTAGTCAAAATGGAATTCTTCTGAAATTTGTGTTTCTTCGAACTTTTTCGAAAAGTTGGCTCCCAATTTCATCGTACGATGGTAGGGTTGACCGGGGTAATTGTGAATTGGGGCAATTGTGAACGGCGTCTATAATTTCTAAAATAACATTAATATTGTTAAAAATCAACTCTTAATATGTTTTTCTGTCCTTTCTTAATATGCTATTAAAATTTCATAACAATTCTCCAAGTATTAGTATCTTTTTTTTATTTTGAAAAAACCCTTGCAAAATTTTATATATCGTACTTCGACCAATCCTCAAAAAAATTTTTTTTTAAATACATTTTCTTTTTTTAAAAGGTAAGAAATGGTTAAAAGTACTTTTAAAGAAGTGGTCTAAGCCCTGAGAGGGTTCCTTATTAATTGCTAAAGAAATTGGACAATTTATCACCAATTCACAATTACCCCATGGTTTTAAAATTGTGGGGTAATTGTGAACGTCATTCACAAATGCCCCCATTCGGTCAAAAATTTTAGTAGTGTCCTTTTCGGATTTGAAAATGTTGATGAAGGTGCTGGTGACCTTATTGTACAAGTTTCCGTTGTACAAACAATACAAAAAAAGAAATTGTTGTTTTTTATTCATGTAAACTAAATATCTTTCCTTGAAAAAGTCTTACTTTCCTTGTTTTTGTGTGAATACATGGAATTTTTTGATTTTTTATATGATAAAATGACAAAATATCATCAAAATATCATTTTTAGCTTGTAATAAATTTGTTCCTACAATTTTTGTTATTTTTCTTTAACTTTGATTTTTTGTAGAAATTTGAGGCATGCGTAACTTGCATTAAACAAAGAGAAATTGTGACCGCTAAAGTATGATGGAAAATTTGAAAATGGAGTAAATGTGAAAATTTGAGTTGGGCTTTACTCTGACGTACCACACTTCTCTTGTAATCCATTCTAAATAATTTTTCTGATGGCATTCACTTTTACCCCGAAATTCATAAGATTTGCAAAACCGCACCGGGGAAATGTGAATGGCTTATAAAATTTTTGTTTTTCATACGAATTTGCTCATTTGTGTGGTGCATCCTGAATAATGTAGAATTAAAAATAAATCAACCATAATGTGATATAAAAAATAAAAAATACTTAAAACAACGCTTTTATCTCAACTCATGAAAATCCATTCACAATTACCCCGGTCAACCCTAAATGTTTTTTTTTTTTTAAATAATAAAAAAAGTTTTATTATTTTCATATGCCATTTCTAAATAACAAGTACAGAAACATATTACATACCTGTGTTGTTATTGTTGAGTTCTTGTTGTCAAAATATCAGCTTATACTCTTTGAGTCTGGCGACTTCGAATAATTTTTTCATTATTTTTCCGGGTGTCGCGGTTAACAGTTCACTCATCACTGTCTTAATTGTTTTAATTTCATTTTATGCATATTAGTAAAAATATGAGAAGTGATTGTGTTAAAAGCATAGAATTTAATAATTTATTTCAAGTAGATGCTTTAAAAAAAATTTCGATAAACTATATGAATAAAATTAACTGTTATTGCTAATAAATTTTCTTATTGACTCTACTATCATAGTTATAAAAAAATGTTTCAGATAACTGTTTTCAAAACGAACAAAAAAAGCTGTTTCTCTATTTAAAATTAAATTAATTGTATAATCAAAAACATAAATATAATTTAACATCGATAATTATGTGTTTGAAACAATCATAAATTTAATTAATAGACGAAAAAAAATGATACTTTAAAAAACAAGAAACAAAATTCTTGTTTTTAGATTAGTTGGACTTAAGTTGTTCGATTAACAATATTGGAAAGACACTTTTATGGTCACTCGTAAATAAACATATTTTAATAAATTTTTATTGTAATTATACAGTGTTAATCTATTAATTAAAACAGCAACCAATAAAAAACAATTAACAATTGAATAATTTAATATTATGGTTCATAAAATATCCACTTACAATTAGCTGCCAACTTCATCAACTTGCTCATTTAAGGGGTAATATCACCTTGTGTACACAAGTTCAAAGGTCATATTCTCAAATTTATTTATGAGAGATAAAATTATTTATTGGTATTTTGTTTTATACGATTCACACACAATCAGTACAAAATAAATTTTTATATATTTTTTAAACCAAAAGTTGACACAGTAACTCTTACAAAACGACCATCTTTTTTAAATCTCTAACTCTTTAATTTTAATCAGATTGGCTCAAATTTTAACTGTAGCTTAATTTTACCGAATTTGCCGACTATCTAACAAATTTTCAACCGATATATTGAAAAAAAAAATTTATGAAAAATTAATTAATCGAAAAATCTAATCTTTCGAATTAATTTTTCATATTAACTAGAGAAACTCATTATTAAGCTACAATAAAAATTTGAAGTTAATCGAATAAAAACTCTAGAACTTAACTGTACGTTTAAGCGAAAACGTGGGGTTGTTGTAGAGTAAAACGAATATATAAAAAAAAAACTTTTATGCCTTAACAGATTATCGATAAATCCCATCATCTTCTTTAAATAAATTTGAGAATGTGACCCCTGAATTTGTGAACTCAAGGTGATGTGACCACTTAAAATATTTGCCTATCAGTTAACTATAGTGTTTGATTGATTTTATAGAACTGGCTTTATAAAATAATATTAGTAACGGTTTCAATTGATTGATTAATAATTTTTAATATTTTTTTTCTGTTTTTTATACAGACAATAAATAAAAACAAAATAGATACTTTAATAAGTCATATATTTCAAGTTTGATTATGTTTAATATGCTTTCCGGTCATATTTTTCAAATAAAAATATATATTGGCTATATTTTTATTAATATTAATTAATTACGTTTAAGATATTAGCATAATACATTAGTATAGTACACTATTAACAATAAAAAATAATGATAATTTTTTCAAGGAATACCTCAGGTTGTGAAACACCCCCATTCGAATTCTATAATATTTCTACCTTTTTATTATATTAGTTAATTTATTTTAGTCATTGGAAATAATACTTTACCAACCTCTTTAATTAAATTCTAATATAGTTCCAAATATTTAGTATTTAACATATTTTTATCAGCTGTTAGCATTAATAAAAATATGTTACCACTGATTAAAAAACATCTGAAATTGCCACACAAATTCGATTATCGTCACTATAGGTGGCAATAAATTGTATTAATTAAAATTTTCAGTTACTTTAACTTACGAGGAGCATCACGGGAGTGTACCCCTCCGATTTTGTTTATTCTTTGAAGGAGTGAAATCACCCTTCAAAAATTAGGGTAAAAATTTAATATGTCAAATATTTCGAAAACGGTAAGAGATAGAGCAAAAATTTAAATTGGCGATATTACTCTTTTTTAAAGAGCATCTATTGATAATCATCTTGTTTAAATTACATCAACAGGGGTGGTTGGAGGTTAAAATTTAGGGGTTAATTTTGCGAAAAGGGGGTAAAAAATACAATATATTAAAATTTTGTTTACCGATTTCAAATCTACGTGAAAAAATCTAATTGACATGTTTTTGCTCAATTTCATAATATTAAGTTTATGGGTAAGTAACTAGAGGGTGACTGTGTTGACATAATCATACTATTTCAGGAACTTCTTCATGGAAAATAGCTTAAAACAATTATAATAACGTAAAAATGATATTCTCGAATTCAAAATTCAGTCTGATCAACACTGAAGAGGGGGGGTGAGTCACCCTCTTAAATTACATACACTCATTTTTAGTCGAATTTTCTCCGAAAAATTAGACTTATACAGTCTATACGATAAGAGCTGCGAGAGGCGAGAGTAGGGGCGCTATCCGTTTTCGGACCCGTAGAACACGAATATGTAAAAAAAAAATGTCTGATATATATATATATATATATATATATATATATATATATATATATATATATATATATATATATATATATATATATATATATATATATATTCCCGCCACCTTTTAATTTGTGTAGGGCCCCCCTATGGAAGTTAAGAGATGAAATTTGGTAAATGGGGTTCATTTTCGAGGCACCTCATACTATCAAAGTGGTGTCAAATTTTGGGCAAATTTTTTTTCTGACCCGACCTTTAAGTGGGTGGTGGTGGGCGGAAAGGCAATAAAACTTTTCCAAACCGGTTTTAAATAATGTTTCGGTCAATTATCTACAACACATCCAAAATTCACCAACTAGGATGATTTGGTGGGAGTAGAGGGGGGAAAAACGATTTTCGCTGGATCTAACAGGCCCCCAGCCCCCCAGAATTAACGTAGAGGGTTGAAATTTGGTGTGTTGATAAAGTTCGTACCTAGGTTGTGCTTTTTGGAGGTTTTAATATTTTACCCCCACCCCCCCTCATTTTTAAGCTACAATTTCATGCATTTTCGACGTTTTCGAAGTTTGTACCACTCGCACAGGTCACCCAAATAAACCTAGAGGGCTGAAATTTTGTATTCGGATTGAGTTAGTATCAAGGGGGTGCCTTTTGGGAGTCTCGACTTTCAAACCCTACCGCCACCATTTTTATAGCCAAAAGAACATGATTTTTCTTGTTTTTTAACAGTTTCGTTCGGGTCAAAATCTCCCCAAATAAACCTAGAGGGCTGAAATTTTGTGTACAGGTTAAGCTAATAGCCAGCCACTGCCTTTTGGAGGTTTCAACTTTTAACCCTTACGCACACGATTTTTAAGCCAATATTTCCTTAATTTTTTTGCTTGTTTTCTAACACGTCTGGAGACTCTCTAAGGAAACCTAGAGGGCTGAAATTTTGTACGTGTTTTCAGTTAGTATCCAGCTAGTACCTTTTAGGGAGTCCACATTACTTTTCCCCCCACTTCTTCCATTTTTACATCGGAATTTAATGCTATTGTTAAATGTGTTTTAAATGCATTACTTTTATTCTAAATACAAGTAGGCGAATAGTAATTTTAAAAAATTTAAAAAAAAGTGAATACAATTTTTTAACAAATGAAATACATACATATTAAGTAATTTGAAAATGTTATTAAAGTCACTGTTTATTTATAAATTAGGAATTTTGGATTCTTATTATTTATAAAATAGAAATTTTGGATTTTTTTGGAAAGAAAAAATGTCTTCATAAAAGCCTTCCAGTTTACTATTTAAGTTCCTTTTTTAATTCTTAAAAATAAAACTCAAAGGCAATTGGCGGATAAGCATGGATAGAAATGCCCTCGTACGAATTGTGTTGGCTTTTTCCCTGTTAACTGCTATCGACACAAAATTGAAATTTACTGAGATTCAGCCCTTAAATCCTTAAAACCTTTTTTTAAAGCCCCGATCAACCGGACACTCATCATCAGTTTTGAAACCACCAAAATTACAAATCGCTTGTGGACTTTCAATTATATTTCGCCTGTAGACACTCAATACCGAAGATGAAAGGAAAAATTCGACTTCCGTGATGGGGCTCCGCTGTTCACGGCGTTTTTTAGTATTAGTATATATATTATATAGTACTTAAAGGTAGCAAGCTATGGGCATTCCAAACGTATTACGACTATCAAAATATAGTTTTCGTTATCGAAAATTATCGATATCGAAAATAGTGATATTTTCAAGATTGATAATAAATACGATAGTGTAACTTCCGAAGCACTTATTTTGACATTATTATCCTCCGCCAGTATATTAATAACATAAATGAGTGTATGAAAACGTAATGTAATTTAGGAGGGTGACTCACCCCCCCCCCCCCCTCTTCAGTGTTGATCAAACTGAATTTTGAATTCCAAGATATCATTGTTACGAAGTTATAATTATTTTAAGCTATTTTCCATGAAGAAGTTCCCGAATAACTCAAATAGTATGATTATGTCAACACAGTCACCCTCTAGTTACTTACCCCTGAACTTAATATTATGAAATTGAGCAAAAACATGTCAATTAGATTTTTTCACGTTGATTTGAAATCTGTAAACAAACTTTTAATATATTGTATTTTTTACCTCCTTTTCGCAAAATTAACCCCTAAATTTTAACCCCCAGCCACCCCTGTTGATGTAATTTAAACAAGTTGCATATCAATAGATAGCTCTTTAAAAAAAAGTAATATCGCCAATTTAAACTTTTGCTCTATCTCTTACCGTTTTCGAAATATTTGACAAATTAAATTTTTACCCCAATTTTTGAAGGGTGATTTCACCCCTTCAAACCGCTTTACAGCCGCTAAAAAAAAATACGTATCTTTTATTTTTCGATGTTCTACAACATATCAAAGAATAAACAAAATCGGAGTGGGTACACCCCCGGGATGCTCCTTGTTAGTCAGTTAATGTAGTTTTCTTTTATTACAAATTAACCTAATTTGGAATTCTTATTTGTGTCCTGTACATTCAGAAATTTATAAAATAAAAGACTTGTGTCGTTCACATAATCCTAGGTCGTTTTAAAAGGGAAAATTGGGGACACTTGATCCCAATTTTGGTTTTTCGGTCAAATCCCATAAAATAATAATGTTTTCCAGGATATTTTTTCATGACTAGGTAGAAAATATATCCTTCTACCTTCCAGCACCATTAAATCATAAAATATATTTGCGTTTCCATTTATTTTTTCCCATTTTCCTAGAACACTATAAAAGGATCAAGTGTCCCCTGTTTTGGGAGACTTGAACCCGGTATCGGGTAGACATGATCAATACCTTACTACTTAATATGAATAAATAATTAGTCAACAAATCTAGTTTAGTGAAAAGTGAAAAAGTAAAATTATTCTCATATTTTATGAAATGTGTCATCATACTAACAACATCACCATCAAAATACTCACAAAAAAAGATGTTTAACCATTACAAAAGAGACGTCCGCTAAAAAAAATACGTATCTTTTATTTTTCGATGTTCTACAACATATCAAAGAATAAACAAAATCGGAGTGGGTACACCCCCGGGATGCTCCTTGTTAGTCAGTTAATGTAGTTTTCTTTTATTACAAATTAACCTAATTTGGAATTCTTATTTGTGTCCTGTACATTCAGAAATTTATAAAATAAAAGGCTAGGTCGTTTTAAAAGGGAAAATTGGGAACACTTGATCCCAATTTTGGTTTTTCGGTCAAATCCCATAAAATAATAATATTTTCCAGGATATTTTTTCATGACTAGGTAGAAAATATATCCTTCTACCTTCCAGCACCATTAAATCATAAAATATATTTGCGTTTCTATTTATTTTTTCCCATTTTCCTAGAACACTATAAAAGGATCAAGTGTCCCCTGTTTTGGGAGACTTGAACCCGGTATCGGGTAGACATGATCAATACCTTACTACTTAATATGAATAAATAATTAGTCAACAAATCTAGTTTAGTGAAAAGTGAAAAAGTAAAATTATTCTCATATTTTATGAAATGTGTCATCATACTAACAACATCACCATCAAAATACTCACAAAAAAAGATGTTTAACCATTACAAAAGAGACGTTACGGCGCCGAAGTTGTCTATTATAAACTTTCAAAATGACATTGAGTCATTGACAATAACAGTTGAGATCAGTGTTGCACGTATTAAAACTAAAAATAAGGTGTAGTTTTCTATTTATGACCTAAGGATCAAGTGTTCCTAGTCTCCCCTACACATACCTAGTCAAAATGAAATTATTAATTGTATTCTGGCAATAATTACTGTTTAAAAATGAAATTTAATAGTTGTGAATTTTAGCGGAGACCTTAAGTAAGTGAATGATATTAGTATCTCGAATAAAGCCCTTGAGTTTCGATAAGGATCTCGATAAACATTTCGGATAATTATGTTAATTTGATTCGCATGAATCTAAGCCAGAACATCTGATCTATCCCATTTTTTTGTCATAGTTGTTACATGACATTCTGAAAACATGTTCGTTCGTACTTCGTAGGAATTCATACAAAGAAATGCGATATGTGAACTGTTTAATTCCGAGGAAATGAGTCGCTAGAGTCTTGCGCGAATGTTGAGATTTGTGTATTTTTTGATAATTATCAACTTTTCAGTTATTGTAATGGTCGTATACTACCGAACTTAAAATAATCTTTCTCTCTCTCTTTTTCTCAATGTGTGTGTGTACGTACATTCGTGGTTTTTTCGTCTCGCATATCTCGAATCTCGAGAACAAAAAATGATACTGATCCCAGATCCCTTCACTGGACGTGGAATTACGTAATGGACACGTGATTAGATTTCTATGAAATTCAGAAAATTAGTTCTTTTTTATTTATAATAAAATAAAATTAGGGTTTCGAAGGAAAAATTTCGGAACTCTAATAATTTCGTGCTCATCTGCGTGTCCGTCCATCCGTCTTTCTGTTCGTTTGTCAAATCCGCATAGTGGTCCAATTTCCAACAAACGCAGATAAAAATGAGAAAAGTGAAGTTTGTAATTTTGAATTTATTACCCCGTAATACCGTAGAGGGGATACCACTGCAGCTCGGTGCAAACCGACAGTCCATTATACCGTCTGGATTACCATATAAGAAAAGGTCAGCCACAGCTAGCTGAGCACCGGTCCGCACGCATCTTCTCGTTGTTCATTAATAACGTTTGTTTTTACGTGTGTTTTTGAAATTAAATGTGATGGAAGTTGAAAATAAAGATGATTATATGCATATGTGCTAAATGGTAGTTTATTATTTCTATAGGTGTACTTATTACAGAGAAATATTGCGTTGTTTAATGTGTTTTTTTGCACGATCGTGTATTTTCATGCATTTACCGATGCTGTTGACAATGCTGGTAAGTTACATTTCCCGAACGTTTGTTTATATCCATGGAAACCAAAAAATAACAGTGCGTTAAGTGAAATAGATGCGTGGTAAGTGAATAGGAGTGCGGTAAGTGACATTAGCTCAAAAATGATTGTAATTATTTATTTATATTGAAATTAAAAATACAATTTGAACAATTAGGAAAATAAATCGATTAATATGAAAATTTTCATTAGTTTGCACATTATTATTATTATTGTTGGCATTAGTCTTCATATTTTACTGATATTTCAAAAGGTCTTTCAATCATTAAAATTTTCTGTGGTTTTCATAATCCTTCTTTCATTTTACGAGAATAAATTTGCAGCCAAAAATAAAATGCTTCATCAATTTCATTATTTTCATTAATATTATAGTTTAACAAACTATTTTCCTCAATTTTTTTAATAGAAAATTTCTAAAAATTATTCACCGCCAAGTAAATATTGACATTAATTTTTTATTTACAAATATAGTTGTCAATTGTCACTACAAATATTCGTATTATAGTTGTTATACATATTTATAATATTTATTCATGGCATTCTATGTGATAACATAGAATTATAAATTTCACCTATATTATCCGAATTTTATTTTTTATGTATTTTTATTCTTTAATTATTTTAAATCGATCGTGCAAAAAATATTATACAATACACGATGCGTTAAGTGCTTTTACTGATCTCGAAAATTGCAAAAACTCGACCCTGCGGGTCTCGTTTTTGCAACATTTTCTCGATCAGTAAAAGCAACTTACCGAACTTATATTGTAAAATACTATTTCATAAGAAATAGTTATGAGTTTGATCGAATTTGATACTTTGCGTTTTTTTGCAACAAAGTATGAAGTATGTAGGTTACTTAAAAAAACAAAATTCTTACCCCAATGTGCCCATTCGTTGTTTACACCAATTTCAGTTTTTTCTTGTCTCACTTCATATAATCAACGACCTTGAAAACCTTTATATACAATTTTTTGTTTCAGTAAAATTAACTTTTTATCTTTTCCCGCCATTTTGAACCTGCCATTTTGAATTTTCAAAATAATAATATCAAATTCATAATCAGCGACTTTGAAAATCCTTCTTTGTTTTACTCAAACTAATTTTTGATTTTTGTCGGCGTTTTTTGAAAACTGGACCACTGTGGCATCCCCATAATTCCTTCGTATCCTACATGCATGTCTGCTAGATAAATCAAAACATTGTTACACGTTAACTAGTTTAAAATATTATTTGAAAAAAATCAGAATGTGCAGAAAGTTGGCGATATCTACTCTCCATCTTCTGTGATTCTCCAGTAATATAGGATAATCTCTTTATTTTCCCACAGGCATTATCTTTCTTTAGAAATAAAATTTATAGTTATCTAAAACCAATAAAGGTAAAAGTCGACTATTTATTTTATAAGTAACTAGACGTTTTAATAATTTTTTGGTTTTAACTACCAACATCTGATACAAATTAAAATATCATCTTGCATTTATATAAATGTATATTAAATATGTAAGTATTATTAAATTTTAATGTTTGTACATCTGTGCACCTAGTTTTCTTATACAAAAAAAATGAAAGCTATAAAACGATAACGGGAAATATAAAATTTTTAAAATCATATGGATTTTACACATCATTTTTGTTGATAAAATATAAACTTATTAACATAGAAAACGTAATAAAAATATAATTTATTATAAATTAGTATCTATGTGTAAATAAAGTTAGGATATATATGCCCGCATTAGAAAAACTAATTTTCAATTTATATTTATGCCAAAAAAGGAACGCAAGGAAAAAATTACTATTTTATTACATCTTCCCAATATTCTCACCATGATGACGCGTTGATCAGTTCACACGTTGACTAACTATAATAACTGCAGTGAATTATAGCACAAAGTCTTCAATATTTATACACTAGCATTTACCCGCGGCTTCGCCCGCGTGGCTGTAGAAGGACTAAGCGGGTTTTAGCATATACTACGCCCTTACTTTTGACATGGCAGTGTACCACAACATTAAGTACACTACCGCGTCAAAAGTATGGACAGACCTTGACTCAAGGTTTACCCATACTTTTGACGACGTAGTGTGTGCTGGAACTCGCTCAACCCTTCCACTCATGGCTTTTGAAATTATGACATCTAGTTCAAACGTATAAAATGTACCTTCATTTTCACACAGGAATTTTCCCACAGAAATAAAATGTTTTCTCCGGGTAAAAAGTAGACTATAACATTGTTTTAACAATATGCAAAGTTCGAACGAAGTCAGTGATTCGTTTTTTATCTTTTTAAATATATTTTTCCACGGGAATAAGACTTCTCACAGGATTCAGATATCTTCTCGGTGTAGAGAGTAGTCTGTGCCCCTTTCTATTCCCGCTGTAAACAATATGCAATGTTTAAAATCAATCTTCCATTTTTTAACAGTCAGTTGTCATTATTTAATTGTTTCATTTTAAATACATTTTCCCTCGGGAATCAGATACTTTATGGGTGTAAAAGCCTATGTTTATCGCTGTATATCGTTCTATCTGCTAACAAACAGAGTTCGAACAAACTTTAAGAACCTTTTTTTGTCTCATTTAAAATATATTTTTCCACAGAAATGAGATTTCTCATAGGAATGAGATGTTTTCTCAGGGTAAAAAGTCGCCTATGTTCTTTTCCAACCCCTCTGTTAACAATATTCGAAGTTTGAAACCAATAATTCGCTTTTTAATATTCAATTGTCATAATTGTCCTAGATTTTCCCTCGGGAATGAAATATTTTCCCGATTTAAAAGATGACCTATAACCGTTTCCGTCTCCCAAGCTGTTTGGGTAAAGTTTCAAGTTGACTGGTTAAGTCGTTGAAGCGTAAAAGCAAGTCAAACAAACAAACAAACAAACACTTAATTTCGCATTTATAATATTAGTTAGGATAAGGATTAGGATACATACGTTAAACAATGAATTTTTAACAATTTTAAAATCACCAGCGAACCGTAGCATATCAGTTTCCACATTTCTAATTGTAAAAACGACAGACTTCCACTTAAAGATTCTTTTCCTGTTTCAACCTAAGCGATGAATTTTTAAAACCACTGAAACTTTTGTCTTCAAACCAGTAACCTAACACCAATTTCCATATTTCTAACACAAAAAATTACAGATTTCTGTGAAAATTTTCATCCCGTATTTTACCAAAATTACAGATCTATGAAAATTTTCATCCCCTATTTTACCCCCTTAAGGGCTAAATTTCCAAAAATCCCTTCCTAGTTGTCATCTACGTTATATAAGAAATCCCTGTTCAAAATTTTACCTTTCTAGGTGACACACTTCCAGTTAAAGTTTCTTCCCCTGTTTCAACCCCCTAAGGAATGAATTTTTAAAAGCACTAAAACTTTGTGTTCAAACCAGTAAGCTAACACCAATTTGCGTATTTCTAACTCAAAAAATTACAGATTTCTATGAAAATTTTCATCCCCTATTTTAACCCCCTAGGGGGTGAATTTCCAAAATTCCCTTCTGAGTGCTTACCTACGTTATATAAGGAATCCCTGTTCAAAACTTCACGTTTCTAGGCGCAGCGGTTTGGGTTGCGCGTTGATCGATCAGTCAGTCAATCAGTCAGTCAATCAGTCAGTCAATCAGTCAGTTAATCAGTCAGTCAGTCAGTCAGTTTTGATTTTTATATATACCGATTGTAAATTATTTTGTTTTTTGAAATTATCTCGTTTGCAGGACCGGCGTAAGGTTATTTGGCGTCCTAGGTGAAATATCTTTTGGCGCCCTCAAGCTGGTAAACATTTATTTAGATATAAAAACAGTTAAAAATCATAAAATGAATCTTCAAAGTGTTCAGTTTAACGTATAATATTTTTTGCACGATCGTGTATTTTCATGCATTTACCGATGCTGTTGACAATGCTGGTAAGTTACATTTCCCGAACGTTTGTTTATATCCATGGAAACCAAAAAATAACAGTGCGGTAAGTGAAATAGATGCGTGGTAAGTGAATAGGAGTGTGGTAAGTGAAATTAGCTCAAAAATGATTGTAATTATTTATTTATATTGAAATTAAAAGTATAATTTGAACAGTTAGGAAAATAAATCGATTAATATGAAAATTTTCACTAGTTTGCACATTATTATTATTATTGTTGGCATTAGTCTTTATATTTTATTGACATTTCAAAAGCTCGTTCAATCATTAAAATTTTCTGTGGTTCTAATAATCTTCCTTTCATTTTATGAGAATAAATTTGCAGCCAAAAATAAAATGCTTCATGCATTTTATTATTCTCAATAATATTATAGTTTAACAAACTATTTTCCTCAAATTTTTTAATAGAAAATTCAAAAACAATGTTCACGCCAGTGAAATATTGACACTTAATTTTTTTATTTATAAATATAGTTGTCAATTGTCACTACAAAGATTCATATTAGTTATGAATATTTATTATATTTATATTCATGGCATTCTATGTCATAATATAGAAATATAAATTTCACCTATATTATTCGAATTTTGTTTCTTATTTAACATATTTTTATTCTTTGATTATTTTAAATCGATCGTGCAAAAAATATTATACAATACACGATGCGTTAAGTGCATTTACTGATCTCGGAAATTGCAAAAACTCGACCCTACGGGTCTCGTTTTCGCAACATTTTCTCGATCAGTAAAAGCAACTTACCGAACTTATATTGTAAAATACTATTTTTATCTACGACTACCATGAAATTGCTTGTTTATTGTACAAAATACTATCTAAGTAACCTAGGTTTTACATACAATCATATATCCAGTTGTACAAAAAATGGGCTTTTACACGCATGTATGCTAAAAATAAGAACGCCTACTACACTTTTATTAATTCTTATAATTATTATTATATATTACATAGTGATATACGTGATAATATTATGTTAGAATCTGTACAAAAATTTTACCTAGCAACTGATTGTTTACGTTTGTTTTTAATAAATTTCAAATACTACATAATTTTAATGTATTGATATTTGTAGATTTATACCAAATTTTTGTTGTTTATTGTGAATTTCATGTTAGTCGTAGATAAAGTATAGTACGTAATTCGGTTGTAAGGCATATTACACACTCGCGAAATTACGCACTCGCCGCTGCGCGGCTCTTGCGTAACTTTTTCGCTCGTGTGTAATATGCCACTTACAACCTCAATCACGTAATATACTATTACAAATTCTTAAACATAATTATTATACTTTCAAAAGTGAAAATAAAATACAATTAAGTCAATACTTAATGCTCATTTATTTACAATAGATTATATTTATACATATTGTCCATTTGAAAAAAATGAGAATTATTCTGAAATATGTATTAAAATATAAATAAATAAAAATTGATCAAGAGAAACCAAAAAAAGAAAAAAAACTGAAGCTTACACTTTCTTTTTCTTAGCCTTAAACTTAGAAAATGTAAGAACTAGCTCCTTAATTGATGGTTTGGGCTGACTCTTGTTTAACTGATACCAAGCGTACCAGTTTTTCTTTTCATTATTGATACCAAGCGTACCAGTTTTTCTTGTGTCATAGACAATCCAAGGTAGGTTCTAATTAACTATAATTTTAAAAAAAACCCTCTCTCCAGTTTGTTTAGATCAAACTTGCAGATAAAAGTTGTAGATAACCATTTTTTCTAGAAAAAGAGTATAAAATTTTGCCAAACTCACGATTACGAACATAATCGAGTTATTTCTGACTTTGAGTTTAAGATGCCGACTGGTTTACAGCATACTCAGTTATACAGCATATGCAAAAACTCAGTTTTGTATTCACAATTATAGGCCACTTTACGAATATCAAAAAAATTACTGTTTTCTCAAAATACAGAAAATTAAAAACGACTTGTCTATTGTAAGTATTGTTACGTATAAATTGCTTTTTTTATTGGAACAAACCTATTTTTCTTTTATGAGATTGGAACGAACCTCTATCGTATTTTCAAAAGGTAATACAATTGCTGCCGCTCCCGTCTGTGAGTGTTGGATTGGTGTCGCACAGCGTATATTAGCTGTACTTCATAAAAGGTACGCCATGGTCGTCGTGTGTATCTTCTGTTCTGTGTATAAAGTATAAGTTATCGTTCAGTAGGTACATACATGTCAAACAGTAGTTAGTTTTCAAGCTTACTTGTCAAAGTTGACAATTTCGCTGTTTGCAAATGTTTTGTCGCGGTTTTTCGTGCAATATTGTCGTCTAAAAGTATATTGTGAGCGCTATTTTCGTTAGAAAAGTTTTGAATACATTTCGAGTATTGAGTGTGTCGAGTGAAATTTGTTTGGTTGCACTGAATTTATCAATTACATTTCATCGATCTATTGACTTGTCGGAGTAAATCACTCTGGTCTAAGCTTGGCGTCGATGGAGTTGCATAACAGAATTTGGCTTGTTTCTTTTTTTCTTGTGAATAGTAAATTAACAAAAGTAGATGCAAAGATGTTTTCGGATCTTTTTTAATACCACCTGTCGTTTGGAGAACTTTGCTTTCGAAGTTTTAGTGCTTTTAAATTTGATATATCCTCCTTCTCCGAAGGGGCTTTCTTTTTTTAGTTGTTTCTACTCATCTTCGCATTATCTTACCGCATCTTTATCTTTCGTTTTACGTTCTATTTTTCGTCTCGAGTTTCCGCTGTACACATTATACCTATTACCGTTCCTGCTATACTTCAATTTTGGAGGTTACTTTCGTTGCCGCCCGGAATTTCAATTGGGAGCCCGACGAAAACCGGTTTGCCTGAAACCCGCTACTTTTGCCGAATTGCGTATAACAGCTGGACTACTTTACCGTTTACCGAAAATTACATTGGAGTACCGACCTGTAGTTTACCGCTTACCGAAACTGACGATCGCAAGTCTCAACCAGTCGCATTAACACGTGCAGAAAATCTCGAAGCTCTATCAACATCGACACTAGCTACCAAAGTTAAAGTATCGTATCAAGATTACCTACAACATCTTATGTACCGTAAGAATAACTAAAATTCGGAGGTACTATCAGTTGGGGCGAATCTAGACAGAGCTGCCTCTCGATATTTCTTCATCAGTGTTATGACCGTACAAGGTCATAGATCAATTTATGCTACTGAATTTTGTCAGTTATGAGTTAGTCATCAAAGAAAAGCGGTGAACGTGACATCTTTGTATTTTGTCATTTTACAGGCGCATTGTTTATAATTTTTAAAAATAACGCGCGTTTTGAAATCTTGTAAAGAAACTGCCGTATAAAAAAAAAAACCCTAAAACTGCCGTATAATATAAATATATATATATATATATATATATATATATATATATATATATATATATATATATATATATATATATATATATATATATATATATATATATAACAAAGGCAAATCGCAATAAAATTCATTTAAATCCAAAATGTTTTATTCCACCCATCAAAAGTCATTCGCTGACACAGTTATTTAGTTTAGCGAATTTTCAGATTGTAAATTCAGCTATTTTTATCTTTTTATGTCCGATTTTACCCATATGCATGACTAAATGTGATTTATATTGCAAATAAAGCATTGTCTCGATTCGCCCCTCGCATAGGGGCGAATCTAGACACTATATAACCAAAAAAAAAAAAAAATGTTGCAGTACCAATTTTGATATTTTTATTACTGCCCTATATGCTCGTAATATTAAAGCGTTTAAATTATTTTTTTAGAATTTTTTAGATAAACTCTAAACAATTTATTGCCAAAAAACTGAAAAAATCGTCTACATTCGTCCCAACCGACGGTAACAATTTTCTTATTACTCATAAGGAAAGGGCAAGAAGTCGAAAATTCAAAAAAATCTGAAACTTTGTCAGTATGTAGAGGGTGTCTACCTAATAGCATCAAAAATACCAGTTGCTGCTAAAAAACGATTTTAAGGCGTGAAACACCCTCTCAAAGTTGGAACTCAAAAATTTAAAAATCGATAAAATTTTGTTTATACGTCCTTAAAAAGTTCTAGTAACAAATATATTATTTTTTGCATGTACACATTCTTAAGAGTTGAAACCACCCCTCAACTGCGTACTTAAAAATTTAAAAATTGATGATATATTGTTTACATATATTATACAGAGCTCTAATAATAAATATAGCATTAGTTTTTGCATCTACAAATTTTTAGGGGTTGAAACCACCCCTTCATATGTGTACTTAAAAATTTAAAAATTGACGCGCCTGTATATATCGCTACCGTACCGGGTTGACGAAACAAGAGAGCTCCCCCGCATGCCTTGCCCCTGAAGCTAAAGTTTTCTTGCGTTATGCTCATTTTTATCTTACTAAAATATTTACTGACTGACTAAACTTTTAATATTATGTAATTTATTTCTAAACTTAATTGTTGCTATTTTACATTTTCCTAAATTTTAATAATTTATTCAAATTGTTAATTGTTATTGAAACAAGAAATTGCTATTAATTATTTATTCGTTCAAAATAATTTTATCCCTCGATTACCTAATTTTTTTGTATAAAACTTTATATTGGGAACAATCTGAATAAACCCTCACGACCCTGAAATTTACCAAAAATTGTACAATTAAACAATTAAACAAAAAAAATTTACATGTAAAACTGAACTAGCTAAGGCAAAAATAAATTTTAATTTCAAACTGAAAATTTCTATTATTTAAAATTTTCCTTTTATTTTGTTTTTTCAGTGCAATAAGAAACTTTCTTAATTCAAACTTTGAAAATTTTATTTTAAATAAATTTCTTTTATTTACTTTGAATTATCTAACTATATATATATATATATATATATATATATATATATATATATATATATATATATATATATATATATATATATAATACATATATATATATATATATATATATATATATATATATATATATATATATATAATATATACAAGTAGAGCCGGTGCGACCATATAAGCCAGTTGTTCCCAAACTTTTTTGTCTCGTAGACCACTTGCTATGGTTTTAGGTTTTGGATAGATGTCCTGTACAAATTCAATAGCTTCTCGAAATATAACTTGGTGTTCTTCTTAGCATTCCCCCTCCGGGTCGTCATCGACCCCTGGGGGTCGATATAAACCAGTTTGGGAATCACTGATATAAGCGAACTAGGAAACCGCCTAGGGCGCTAAAATAAGATGGTCGCCAAAACCTAGGGGCGTAAAAATTCCAAAACATATTGCTAATGAGTTGTAAATACAAGTCAAAACGTTTACTGAAGACATTTTTGAAAAAATTACTTGGGTCAACTATTTAAGAATTTCTAAAAATTTTATAAAAATCTAGTGAGCCAAATTAATCAGGCAGAGTTATTGCACATCAAGATTTACTGTATTCCCGTCTCTTACTGTTTGATGTAAGCCCATAAAAATCAAAATGTTCAAAATTGTACTTTATTTACTAGTAGATACTATGACCTAAATTTGTCTGCGGTACGGCAACCGACTTTAGCTTCAGGGGCAGGGCATGCGGGAGAGCTCTCTTGTTTCGTCAACCCGGTACGGTAGCGATATATATAGGCGCCATGCACTCTATTGGCTCTAGCTTTACCCCAGAGTGCAAAATGGGTAAAACCACTTCCTGAAAGTGTTAGCAGAACGGGAGCAACAATTTAAAGAAAGAATGTTTAATTGTATTTTATGCACCAGGTTTATTTTAGATCCCTTTTGTTACAAAAATGCAAATTAAATGTATATGCAGGCGGTACTGTTTTTATTTATTTTCGGTAACGGTAATGCTTAAACTTCATTAGAACAATTAAAATTCCTGGGTGATAAATTATGGAACGTTCCGTAATCTTTACAAACTTCTTTACAAATAGATTAAAATAGAAAGAAAATTATGGTAAATTTTGTAACAATAACGGTCCCTTAAATTTCACATAGTGCCACTAGTCGGCAAAAGTTCAGAGAAAACTGACAAGGAAAGGGCAAGAAGTCGAAAATTCAAAAAAATCTAAAACTCTCAGTGTATATAGAGGGTGGCTATCTAATAACATAAAAAATATATGTATATGTGTACTTAAAAATTTAAAAATTGATGATATTTTGTTTGTCTATACTATATAGAGCTTTTGTAATAAATATAACATTATTTTTTGCATCTATAAATGTTTAGGGATTGAAACTACCCCTTCATATGTGTACTCAAAAATTTATAAATTTATAATATTTTGTTTACATATACTATACAGAGCTTTAATAATAAATATAACATTATTTTTTGCATCCCCAAATTTTCAAACCATCCCTTCAAGTGCGTACCTAAAAATTTAAAAATTAGCGATATTGTGTTTACATAGAAACCTAACGATAAATATATTATAAAGATATTCTTTCATACAGTTCTAGGAGGTGAAATACCTCCTCCAAGTTGTAAACTAAAAATTTCAAAACTGACAAAATTTTGTTTACATATACAACAAACACAACAATCTTACAATAAATATAATAATAATGTGTAAAATTAGCAATACAAATAGCTTTTAAATAGTGTACTAGCCTACTGTGTAGTACATGTAAACAAAATTTCGTCAATTTTTGTTTCTAATTTCTAATTTGGAAAGGATATTTCACCCCTATAATTGCATAGAAGCAAAAAAAAAAAAAAAAATAAATAAAATAAATAAATAAATAAATAAAAATTATCAATCCATTTTTATGTGATATATTATGTGAATAAAATCTCGAAATTTTTAAATTTTCAAGTCGACAGCTGAAGGGGTGGTTTCACCCTCTTAAAAATGTGTAAGTATAAAAAATAATATTATATTACTAAAATTCTTAATAGTATGTATAAATAAAATTTCGTCAATTTTAAATTTTCTAAGCACACACTTGAAGGGTACACCCCTTAAAAATGTGTGGACGCAAATATACATATATATATATATATATATATATATATATATATATATATATATATATATATATATATATATATATATATATATATATATATTAAGGTGGCGCAAAAAAACCACATATTTTTCTTTTTTTGTCTCATAGGAAAATAAGTTAATTTAGCTCGATTTAAGAACGCTCACCAAAAATTAGCTCGATAAAAAAATTTTTAAGGGTCGCTCAAAACTTTTTAAAATTTGAAAATTGGTCCAAAATCGATTTTTGTTTTTCATCAAACTTTTTTTCTCATCCCTGCATATGTTTGTACATTGAATAATAAAAAATTCCTCCAAAATTTTAACTCAAAAAATTGATAATAAAAGTTTGTTCAGGATTTTAAAGTCAAAATATTTAATATTTTTTAGGGTCGCTAAATAATATTAAATATTTTGACTTGAAAAATTTTCAGAACTCTTGAGCGACCGTTTATTATGAATTTTTTGAGTTAAAATTTGGAGGAATTTTTTATTATTCAATGTGTAAACATATGCAGGGATAAGAAAAAAAATTTGATGAAAAACAAAAATCGATTTTTGGCCCATTTTCAAATTTTAAAAAGGTTTGAGCGACCCTTAAAAAATTCTTTATCGAGCTAATTTTTGGTGAGCATTCTTAAAACGAACTAAATTAACTTTTTGACAAAAAAAAAAGAAAAATATATGGTTTTTTTGCGCCACCCTAATATATATATATATATATATATATATATATATATATATATATATATATATATATATATATATATATATATGTAAATTTTAGTGAAAGTGATCTTCAGGTTCTAGAGGCTCCAAAATAAATTTCTGCCCTAGTCTCGGACGCGTATTTCTGCTGCTTCGAAATCGGCACGGTTTTGTAACACTAGGCTCTTCTTCCAAACACGTGCTTCATTCAAGTCCACCGTCCTCTAAGCGCATACGGATTTGTAACGCACATTGTTCTTTTAAACACGGGTTCAGAAAAACGTTATGATTAGAAAGTTAGTCATTAGCCCTGACAGCCAACACTATTAGTCGTAAAGTTCACACACTTGAGCCTAGTAGAAAAATTGCCACAGAGGATTTGGTGAATAAATCCCCATATGTACTCAAATTAAAGACTCTTCTATTCTTCTGACCTATGAATTTTTCCAAATAGTCAAATTGAATTTATATGTCCAATGGATAAAATGGTAGCTTTTATAAATTTTTGTAAGGAATCATGTTATTTACAACGAAAAGCTATAAGCTCTAATAACTCAAAAAAATTTTTACTTGAACCTAGTAATGTCAATTTTTGATAAATGAGATTTTATCTGAAGAAGACGAGACCAGAGATGAAGAATCAGACCAAGAAGAAAAAATGAAGGTATTTTTAAGATGTGTCAGAAAATACTGGATTTTCTTGTTGGTAAAAGTTCTATCATTTCTTGTTCCCAATCATTTAATTTAATTGGTTTGTTGACTATAACCAAGTGGTCAAACTAGTATGTCTTCCAAACTGTGCCCACTGTAACCAACGAGTGACATAATACAGCACACATACGACCAAAACACATGATGTATGGACACGAATATATGTACCAATGTGTTAGTATGATATGTTGATGATGATGTGTGCAGTACGCATACATATACTATATACTATGATGGCCACCGTATGTTACCAACAGTCAACAATTAAAAATAAATTTATTTATTTTAAGAAAGATATCCCTTTATTTTGAGAAATTTTTTATTCAATAGAATTTTAACACTTAAATACGACACACTTCATATTTTTTTCTGTTTAAATTTCATGAGTTGATTAAAAAAACATGATATTTATTATGACGTGAACACCACGACGCGACGGTCAGTAACAGACTAAATCAGTAGTGGTGTAAATTGCTACTTATTGCAACTTTCGGATTACACTTTTTTATATGTAGACTTGATCTGTGTCATCTGCGACTATAACATTGTATTAAGTT
This sequence comes from Brachynemurus nebulosus, assembly GCA_035578155.1. Lineage (NCBI taxonomy): Eukaryota > Metazoa > Arthropoda > Insecta > Neuroptera > Myrmeleontidae > Brachynemurus > Brachynemurus nebulosus. Next base: position 1,592,748 of record JAPWDM010000047.1, read on the forward strand.
TTTTTTTTTTTTTCACTACTGCTTTCATTCTTCGGAATTTTTTTTCTACTGAGCAATAAAAAGTATTTTGTCAATATTTTGGACATGAATCTCTTGGGCTTTTTATTACCTTTGCAAGCTAATACAAGCTTTTATTACCTTTGCAAAACTATCCTTCTAATCATCGTGTTCCCCTGAATACGTGTTTGGAAGAACAGTCTGCATTACAAACCCGTGTACATTAAATTTAGAGGACAAGAGACTTGAATTGTACACGTGTTTCGAGTGTTACAAAACCGTACGGATTTCGAGACAACAGTGCCTCCTAATGAACACGCAAAGGGAAATACGCGTCCCGGACTCAGCTTTTACCATAAGGGCTGCTGTAATAGCTGAATCTCCGGAATGGAAATTCGCTATAAAATGATACTTGGAGCAGCATACAAATCCAAGTTATAGTTTTTATTTTTTAAATACTTGATTTGAAATAAATTAAAAAAAGTTAAATATATGTATTAAACGACTTTTTAAATTTAAAATTTGGATATTTTAAATCTTAATAAACACATTTATATAAATTAAAAATGTTGTCGTTAAAAATAAATTAAGCACAAATAAAAAATTCCTTACATTTTTCTTTTGAATTAAATGAATCACTGTACTGTAAAATTGTTATTTTAATTTATCAACACGAGAAATGGCACATAAATAATTAAATATTTATAAGAACTTAATGATTTTGATGATTTGTGAATAAGTTTTAAATGTGAGTACCTACTAAATCTTGTAGCAAATAAAACATTTTTAATTCTAATTCTAGTTTTCTAATTTTTTTTTTAAAAAACAGTATTCTTGTTTGTAACAAAGTAGGTTAAGAGTTCGCAGGCCAAGACATAATTTAAATAGTCGTATGTATGAAGTATAGTGCTGTATATGCATATTTTATAGAATCCGGTATGGTATTTTTCTCCAGAACTTTTTCAATTTATGTATATTTGAACTAGCTTTTACCCTCGGCTTCGCACACGTGGCTTTTGAAATTTTGACATCTAGTTAAATCGTATAAAATGTACTTCATCGCGTCACATTACGTTTTTCTTGGGAGTTTTCCCACAGAAATAGAATATTTTTCCCTGATAAAAAATAGACTGTAACATTCTTTTTTTATACCATTTTAAATATATTTTCCCACGGGAATAAGACTTCCTAGAGGATTTAGATATTTTCCCGGGGTCGAAAGTAACCTATGTTTATCGTTGTATATTGTTCTTTCTGCTAACAATATGTTAATCAATTGTCTGTTGTTATAATTTAAATATCAGGGTGACCGACCCCGTCCCGGTAGAAATTTCATCCGTTTGGAATTTGTTAAGAATAGTAGATGTGCCAAATGACAATAACTGGATAGTTTCCGGTTGTCTATTTCCTTATGCTTATAGGATATAAATAATATTTTGAACAGTAAATAAATAATTTCATAGTAGTCGTCCGTAGAAATATTATTATTATTGGTGGCATCTATAGAACTATTTATTAATATTTAAAATACATTTAATTAGTAACAAATGAAAAGATTACTCGTTTAATAGTATAAGATACATTTTCCCACGGAAATTAAATATTTTCTCTAGATAAAAAGTAGCCTATAACGGTCTCTATTCCGCAAAATATGTCTATGCAAAATTTTAAGTTAATTTATTAAGCTATTTAGTACAAACTCACTTTCGCATTTATAATATTAGTTAAGATAATAATAATTAATTTGAAATTAAAAATTTCCGAAAGAAAATTTGTTAAGTAAAATCGTTGAAACTTTTTATTTAGGTAATTAAGAATTTTATGTGGGATTAATAATTTTTTATAACTCCAACTAACTTGGAAATATACCCTATTTCAGATACAATTGATCATATGAATCAAAGTTAAAAAATTAAATAATTCTTAAATTCAAAAGAAATCAATCTTCTATTCTTTTCTAAAAACAAACTACAGTTTTAAAATTTACGTAAGTGCAATAATGAAAGAGATTAAGCCAAGAAAACGGAAATTATTTAAATTTGTAAGTGATGAAGCATGGTTAAATTTAATTGAAATGGACCATAGCATATTATTAGTGATTTTAATGCATGAATAGGCTAGTAATTTTATAACATGTAATTCTATTGTTTCTTTTATGTAGGTTGCTAGGAAAATTTTAAGCTTAATTACCTGAATCTTTTATTTTTTTGAGTTATTTTTCGGTACATGGTACTCAAATTATCTGTATGTGACGCAGCCAATTACAGAAAATGTTTTTCTATTCTTCTTTTGGAATTTTTTTTCAGTTACCACAAAGCACCTTACACTAAGGCAGGCATCTAGTGTAAAAACTTTTTTTCCACCATTTTTTTAATGGTGGTAAAATGTATACTAAGAAATACGAAAAATTTAACGAAAATGTTGTAAAAGAATTCCTACTATCTTACTTTCAAAGAAAAGTGGAATGATCCTAGTGGGCTTAACTCATGTACCTACCGGACTCACCTGCCGGACACTCCGTCTTTCATCAGCTTCTTTCTTCTGTATTAATATATCTACCTGTTTTTGACAAAGAATGGAGAAAAACAAAAAAAACTCAAAATTTTGCACGCCAGGTAATCTAATTTAAAAACTGTCCAACCAATATTGTTTTCCTTATTCTTTGTTCGTCCTTATTCTTTAACTATTTGGCTACAACATAAGCGTCTCTAATATTTAATATAACGTGCTTTTAAAAAGTAATAGTTAACCAAAGTAATTGTTAAACAATGGTTTGAACAAAAATTGTTAGTACCATATTGTACGTTTCTACATGAACTAAAAAATTATCTTTTAAATTTCTGTTTTAGATTAAATTTGCATCCTGAGTGTTGCTTGGCGCAAATTCAAGAATTCCATTTTGAGTGGCTATTACGCCGCTATTTGAAAAGTTTTCACCAGTATAAAAAATTTCTTATAGCATAATTGTCAATAATATGATGTACTATATGTGTCAATTCAATAAAGGTTATCATTTATGAAAAAATACCCCTGTCGCAGCATCTGCATAACATAGCGAATTTCCAAATTTTGGGGACTGGCGGATCTCATCTAAGAACTGTACCTATTTAAAATAGTTTAGCTTTCTAAGAGTAAAAGATTTTTTAAAATTGGCTGGGTAATTAGTTTTGATATTTTTGGGACTCAAGAACCCGAACGGACTTTGTGCAGCATAGTTGTATCCATCTAAAATAATTTAGTTCTCTAACAGTGAAAAAATTTTCAAAATCGGTCGGTTAGTTTATTTTTTACAATAATGGGAACAGTAAACCCTGGCGGAAATCATACAACATAACCTTTATTCATCTAAAATAATTTTAGTAAAAAGTTTATCCTAACAGTAAAAAACGGGTCCTAGGGATCTCATATAACTTATGGTAGTCCGTAAGGTTCTTGTGGACATCATTTAATTACTTAATGAATTCAAATACTTTAACTTCCTAACGGTGAAAAAATTTTCAAAATTTTCGACATTCGCTAAAAAATCATTGAAAAATATTTGATATGTTTCGATCAATTAATGGTCAACATCAGCAAATAAAAGTTACTCAAATCGAAGAAAAGAATGAGTTATTTGTCCGTAGAAATTAAAATACAAATTCTGAAAACGAGCAAAGAAATATTGAAAAAACTAGATCGGCAAAACATTCTGACAAATAACACTACCCAACTAATACTCGCCAATTTGAATGAAACTTAACATATTTATTAAACAGCGAAAAATATTAAATACGTGTTTTTTTTATTTCAGCTAAATACGCTTTTTAGGGGTAGAAAACACCATTCAACCTCTGTAGATGAAAACAGTTATAGCTAAATATTTTTGAAACGACATATTTTCTGAAAAAAGGGCTGAGTACCAAATTTGTAGAATTTAAAGCGATGCACTTGATAGTGACCCTGAAATCGATTTTCAAGGTCAGTTGAAAATGATTAGCCATTGCCGAACTTTGACCATATCCTGTACCTATAAGCAGTAATTTCATGTATTGACTCAATCTATCTTCAAAATTGATTTGTTGCGTTATTTTTCTAAAATAAAAAAAATAAAAACCTGACGAAATGGAAAAATAGGCGCAAATTTATAGAAAAAATTAGAAGAAAACATTTTTGTAAGTAATTTTAGAAGTAAAGTTAAGAAAAGATTTAATATCACTCCAATTGTAAGTTAAACATTAACTTTATGTTATATTAGAAATTTTCAAAATTTTTTAAAATTTTTATTGCTACTCTATAGTTATCATATTAGGAATTCAATTGAGCATATGATTAACTATTATTTTTCCGATTGCGATTGAGCAAGTATTTTTCAAAATTACTTCTTGATCACTTATTTTCTATCTTGCATGTGAAATTCGTTCGAATATACTTTGAACCATTTAGGGATGAAAAGTAAACTACTCCTTTTGAAAAATATTAAATGATTTTCAAATGACTTTGGAAATTGACCTCAAGGTCAACTTCAAAGTCATCATCAAGTGCATCACTTTGAACTCTATAACTTTGGGCCTAAGCACTTTTTTCAGAAAATATATCGTACCATAATCCACTTCTATGTTGATTCCTGGTCTCTTTGCCTGCGTTTCTAATATTTATGTCAATAAAAAATGTGCTACCGTAGACAAGGATGAATAGGTACGCATTCAGACTTCACACCGTATTTTTTTGTATTTATTTTATGAGTACCTAATCTTTAATATATTAAAAATTTACGCGAAGATGGTCACTTTATCAGCAGTATCCAAAAAAATTTAAAAATATTGGTGGTTTTTGAAAAATTAACAAAAATCGTATAATTCTTCTCTATGAAAAATTGGGGTCAAAAGAGACGAGAAAAGAGTAAATGGGGACAACCCGTAGGGTCGACCAAAATTGAAATTCTAATATAAAATAATTTCGAACTTTTTGTATTTATACATTCAAAAAAGAAATAATAGGTACTAATGATTTTCTGTAAAAATAAACGTAGAATCTAAAATAAAGTTTATATACCCCTGTCGTTTACCCCTAAGTTTATATTCCTCCTATTCTTATTTTAGTTCAAAAAATAATTTTTCAAAAGACTAAGACATAATAATTAATAACAGTGAGATTCTACGTCCATTTTCAGACTTTTGTCTAATACAGACGTTACCTAGAATTTTTTTTATCTACAAAACCATCAGTCTACAGAATTTAATTTATTAGTTGAGAAAATAATTCAAATATGTCTCACTAACAATAAATGTCTTAAATGAGTTTAAAAAATCAAAACGATACTGTTTATTAAATTGCGTAAAAGCTAGTAAATGCAATAACAGATATGATGAATTTATAAGGATTTTTTTGTACTACAAAATCTTAAAAATATGGGAACGCGTACTTTTTTTTCGTTAATTGTGTTTTATTTTTTTGCACAAAATTTTAAAAATACTTTATTTTCTTAAGAAAGGGAGGCAACTTTAGTCACAGATATGCCTATGAAAAGTTTTTGGTAATCCGGGAAAAACGAAAACACTTTTTAAAATTTTTTTATTGTTAAAATCGAAATGTTCTTTTAAAGAGGGTTAAAATTACCATATTTTATATTAAAATTTTGACACAATCACTCCCTAACTAACGAGCCTTACTTAATATTAGAAAATTGAGAAAAAACACGTCAATTAGATTTTTTTACACAGATTTTATTTGTTATATAATTCAAAAGGATATTTTAAAAATGTGTATGAATGGCTTTCATTAAATAAATTTCAATATATTTTCCATTTATTTTAACAGTGGAATGTCCTTATTAGTGGCTATACTTTCGGCTTGGAGCGAATTAGACGAAGATTTTCTTCTAAAACCAAATTTAATAATTAATTAAAGAAATAAAAAAAAATTTGTGGAATTCCTACCGTTCAAATATAATCTTTATTGTATGTAAAAATGTTATTACATTTTTTCAAAAAACTGTAAGTAAACTGTAAAATTTTCTTTACAAATATGTAAAAATAGAGAAATGTTTCCTTTTTAATTTATTTTTAACTCTTTTTAAATGATTCACTTTAAAATTTTTTAATATTTCTTAATCGAAATTTCATAAAAGAATGTGTCAAAATTTAAAAAGATTTTTCTTTGTTAAAAAAAAAAAATTGAATGTGCAAAATTATTTAATACTAGAATACTATGATTATACAATTCTAATCATAACTGTATTGTCAATTGGGTAGAAAATTACGTAAAAATATTATTGTTTGAATATGATTTAACGTAATTTTTATACGATTGAAGCAAACTCTTATTAATTTTAGGAAGGTGTAAATATAATCTAAATTCTGATCATATCACATAACAGATATCGTCGGGAGTTTTTTTGTCAAAAAAAATGGAACAGAGATACATTATAAAAACATTTAACTGACAGAGAAATAGAATATAGCCGAATCGTTAAATTGGATTAAAAAAATCATGACACGCTACTTATAAAGCGGTTTTTTTTCGAATTTAGCTCGCAAAAAATGAGACAGAAAAAAAAAGAATGCGATTGCGAGTGAAATGGAGAACGACATATTTCCTAGTTTTTCTCGAAAAGTAAGTAATTTAGAGCAACGGTATAAAAACATTTTTTATGCATTTTACCTTTTACTATGGCTTGGTGTAAAAAAAAATTTGAAAAATTGCTTAATTCTGGCAATAAACTCATTTTGTTGACAAAAAATGCCCGGAAAACCTACTTCTGGGCATCCGACGTGTCTGGCTAACGAACTCATCCAACGATTTGGAAAATCGAATTCGCACACAAAATTTCATAAGCATTAAACGTTTCGTTCGAGAGTTATCGCGCGGATACATATATATATATATATATATATATATATATATATATATATATATATATATATAAATTTTAGTGAATATCATTTTCGTATTCTAGGGACCTCAAAACATATTTCTGATATGGTCCCGGGCTTAGGTCGCACCATGACACCTGGCGTAAAAGCTGAATTTCCAGTTTTGGAAATTCGCTAAAAAGTAAATTCGAGAATAAAGGGTCATTTACACGAGATGCCCGTCTGTAACATCTGGAAACTTTCATAATAATCTACATACCTCCATTTTTTGTTTTGTGGAATTTAAAAACTAAAATAATCAAGTCATTATATTATTTGAAATAGGGGGACGTTTTACATGTAGTAGACTTGTTTGCTAGATTATTACCACCTTCTTACTCTCTGTTATATAAAATAACAATAAATAATATAATTACAAATTTAATATTTGAATTACATAAAATCAAAAAAATATCAACATATGTAATAACATTGCTTATTATTCTTTTCTATTTAATCGCTATGAAAATCGGTTTTAAAATAAAAATAAAAATAAAAAGCTCGTATGTAGATACTGTATAAACTTATCACACAATTAGTGATGAGTAAAATTAGACTTGATCTTGTAGTTTTAGCCAGGATCTTGCGCTTTTTACTATAGGTACTTAGTGTAACGATATGAGAAGGGTTACATATTCATAGGTTAGCGCGCTAATATACTAGTGACATCTATTAGTAGAACGAAGAAACTACTATAATATGATCTCTGGAATCAACCGTCCAGGGGTCGTAGGTGACACCTGGTGGTGTATTATTTAAGCTCAGCTGAGTACATATATCATCAGAACCATAACCAAGCGTGGATCACTGGGGTGTGGCGGGTTAAGTATTAGAAGCTGAAGGGATAAATAGGAGAATAACGAATCAACAATAAGGACTAAAAACATTACCTTATATAGATTATGTGAGGGGAGTGGACGCGGGTAGTAGCGAGCAGGTCTAGCTTAAATAAAACACTACTTGTTTGATATTGTAACAAGGGAGTCATTTGATTGTTTTGAAATGTAGAATATAAAACACTACTTATTAGTTATATGGCATTGATAACAACAAGTCAGTCATATTTATTGTTTCTTAAAATTCTACAAAAAAGATGTTAAAATTTAAATATATGTATAAAATTATAACAAAATTAAAACTAAATCAAATTTTTATTTTTTTTTTAATTTTTATAATATAATATTAAAAAATAAAACAAAAAGCATTTCTCTAAAAATCTAAAATGGCGTCGTTATCAACATGAATATTATTGTATTGATTTTTATATGTAATAATTTTGGTAGCGGTTGTAAAATTTAAAATAAAATAAACAAAATAATTTATTTTAAAAGTGTTTTTTAATATTAATATCGATCCCAACGACTTTGGAAAAGAAATCCAATAAATAATTTTATACATGTTAAAATCAGGGACAAACAAATAAACAAATTAAAATAAAGAACTTTCAACAATCTTTAAAATTACGCACGAAAGATATAACTGGGAAATCGCGTCGAGAAAGCAATACCGCTACATTAGACAAGATTAATATCAAAACTATAAGTATATGGTTGCAAAAGCAGTACCAGGATTCAAGCGAACAAGATTAATAAAAAGTAAAATTTTTATCAAGTATTACTACTGAAATTTGACTAATATACGACTATAGTCTGACTTGTTAATGTATGGCTATTTCTCTACTAATTGGAAAATTTTGATACAAAACTGTCCCAAGCATATTTTTCTTAAATATTAAGAAAATGTGTAAATACAATGAAAAGCATTAATAAATGAAATGTGTATCTTAAAAAAGCTTACCAATTATCCTCTTCATTTGTGAATTATGGATGATTTTATAAAAAATCGCGGCAAGGGACTCTTCCAGGGGAAGAAAAACATACTTGCGTTGAATAGAAGCAATCAAAATCTTTGTTTTTATTTATTATAACTTTTAGATTCTAATATTACGTACGAATAAATTGAAAATTTCTAAGTAAATTAAACACTATAATGAATTTTCTTAATGGACGTTTGTTATTAAAATCAAATTTTTGGTTAAATTGCCTTTTTAAGTAGCTGAACTTATAACTCTAAAGTCATAAAATTATATATTATAAAATTATGACTGTTACATATCCCCGGCTCAGTTCGCATTTAGAATTGCGCAGCAATTATACATGTGAACTGGACCAAATCAGTCTAGTAAAAACCTTACATAAAGGGGAAAATGTTATAACGGCCAGCGAAAACGCAATTACAAAAAGTTACAAAATTTACATAAGTTGTATAAATGAAATCACTTAAAGTTGTTTAAATTCAGACGAAGAAATTTATAATCCATTAGAGTCACAAAATTTAATCATGATATATTGAAAACAAAAATTTTCTCTTATAAATTAATCAAAATGAAAATTATTGTGTTATTTTAAATCCTTTTTATCGTCAAAATAGAAAAAAATTTTTACACAAGAAAAAATAATTGCATACTAAATGCATAAATATTTGTGTTAGTTGAGAAAAAACAACTACAATGCAAAAAAAAATTGCATCAAATCGATGATAAAAATTAATTTGAGAAAGGAAGGCACACATATATAACGTATAAAGATTACCAACATAAAAACAAACATTTAATAAGTTCATATTCCCACAAAAATGGAAAAAGGCTATGCATGTATATATTTCCTGTACAAAATTATAATATAATACAACACAATACAAATATAAGGTGAGTCAGTATGTATTAACTGAAAAAAATGTAACTTTAAAATAAATTGCTTGACCTTGAAATCGAATGTAATACATGAAAGTTTCTCATGGTACGTATTTTCAAACTGATACCGAGACAAAGCCAGACCCGTGTATTACATAAAAAGATTCTCAGGAAATAGGTACTTAAAAGCTGAAACATTTCTGTTGTATATAAATGAAATTTAATTGGTTTTATATTTTTGCAAAACTTTTAAAGTATTAACCGACCATGAGAACTGAAAAATATTTTTGGTCAAAAAGTTCTTACTTCTTTTTTTTCTAGAAAAAATTATGGATAAATAATTGTGAATAAAAAATTCTCTAAATTTTATGAAATAAAGAAAATCTTACATATTTGTTTTTAAATTTGATAAATTTTAATATTAGAAAATTATTAAAAATTAGAAAGTTTTTATTCATTTAAATGTTAATACCGATTATAGTATTAATAAATTGAAAAATAATTCTATGCCAATACAATAGGCAATAAAATAAAATATTATTATCAAATAAATTTCTTTCAATAGTATGAAAAATTAAGTTTGATTTTTGTATTTGTAAGATAATATTGTGGTTACAAAACAGATTTAAACCTAAATAATTTTTGAAACAGAAAAAATCCTTTTAACAATTAATATTTATAGTTTATTTAAGTTACCGCTCTTCGCGGTTAGAAAATTAATCAAATGAAAATATGTGTTGAAAAAAATAAAGAATCATTTTGGACAGTATGTTCCACGATCTACGTTAAGATATCATAGAACATTAAAACAGAGTTAAAAAAATAATCGAAAATAACTTGAAATTCAATGAAAATTTTCAATTCAGTAGGTGATTGATGTCCCATTACGTATTAAAAATGTACCCTTAGGACTTAAAATTTGAATTACAAGTGTTAGAAAACTTATCAGTTAAAATGAAAAGGACTCTACGAGACAGGGATAATGCAAAAAAAATTTTGTACGAAGTGATGCATCTCGCTTTCACGACGCACGGTGGTTACAAGAACCGTTAAAAACCCCCAAAAATTATCCCAATGAAATTTAGCCGGTTGGATCTTGCCAGGCGGCTAAAATAACGATAGATCCGCAAAGGTTGAAAACTGAAACTACTAAATAATAAACTCCCAAAATTTTAAGTTTTTTACATCAGGTAACAAACACATCACCGGCCTGATTGGTCCGTCGATAGGGTTCGAAAAAAACGTGAATTAAAACGTGTGCTACCCTGAATCCAGAAAAAGCATTAATTCATAAAAATTTAAGTTTTTACACCACGAGTTCGGTCAAAGCTCCATAGCGCCGTCAACTAAGGAAGCACTACCGAAATCTCCACAAAACAAACGTAAAACAAACGTTCGAAAGTCAAAACATCATTGATATATTGTAATTTATATGTTAGTTTCAAAAAGTTACTTAAAACATTTTCAAAAGGCCATAGTAATTGTAAGCAATTATAGTTACAATTGAAAAATATGTCCGCAAGTAGTGGTACATATTGTACTTAATGAATACAAAATACATAAAACATATTTTTATTTAACTAAAACACACTGAACAAGTTGGAACAGGCTAATGTGGAATTACATATATGAACGAGTGAATTGTTTTCAAATTGCGAACATACATATAAGATAGATAAAAAATGTTTTTATTTTTATAAAATAATTTTGTCAAACATTTTAACAAATGAAAATTTCAATTCAATTGAATGAAAATTTGTAAATTTCGACAATCCAGCAAAATGTAATCTTAAATATAAAGCATTAGAAATGTCAAATAATTTAAGTTTTAGAAAAATTTCACTTTCAGTGATAAAAAATTGTAAATTTTGTAAAAAATTAGTCAGTAATAAGAAAAATTGTCAACTTTTGCTATAAAAGGACAAAGAATTTGATAATAATTTCGATAAATATTGTTATTCTTACTAGAGTATCGAATTGTAAATAAGTACATAAAATCGTTAAATAAACCGTTAAGGTTTTGTATACTACGTATCAATTTTTTATACTAGGGGTCGAGCATTTTTGCTTCGCGCCAAAAAATTGTAAGTATGTTAAGGTTATTATGGTATGAGGTTTAGTTTTTTAAATGTGGTGATACTGAGTCCTATATTAAAGCATTGCTTTTTGAAAGTATTGTCAACTGCATCCAACGAAATTTCAAAGCGAAAATTTATTAATTTTTAATATATGGAGATATAATTTTAACATTAATGTATTTTAAAATGTCATTAAATATTTTTATAAACATTTTAGATGAAAGCAATTTTTTCTTTACGCAATTATTTAAATATTATATCTTTGTCTAAAATATTGCAACATTGAAGTCAACCAATGGCCAGTAAATGCTGCCATCTGTTAACACTGTTCTTTAGTTTTTTAACTCAACCATTATTTCGTCGGTAACATTGAAACGCATAGGGGATTTTAGGTTGTTTTTAGCCTTTTCAATAAATAAAAATACATAAGAACATCAGAGTGTATATAAAATACTATTGTATTTAAGTTTATTTAAGTGTTTTATGTCTATGTGATAATAAAATATTTATGAAAAGTTATGAAAATAAGTTTATAATTCTGTAGCAAAAAAGTGAATAATTTTTAGTTTGTTTTCTGGTGTCTGTGATTTTTAAAAACGTATGTAAGTGTTATACAAAAATTTTATTAAGTATTAGGTATTTTTATTTACTGTAATGAATTTATATACCTGCTTTATTGTTAATAAGTTTTGAAAAAAAAACAATTGAACTTTTATAGAAAAAAGGTGTGATGATTTCAATTAATTCAATTATAATTTAAACTGAGGAAAATAAACAAAACTTATTTCAAATACGTATTGTTTTTTGTTATTAGCCCCAGTTATTAGTGTGCACTGTTTTGTACTTTCAAAAAAGTTATATTTTTATTTTCAGAAGTTTTATAAACAAATAAAATGAGGTTAAGTAGATTTAACGAGACCTGTAAATATATTACGAAACATAAAATTACGAAAGTCGATAATATGAAATTTTTAGGAACAATAGTTGACGAAAATTTACGATGGCAGTTACAAATTAATGCTGTATGCAAAAAACTATGTCAGACATACTATCATATTAAGAAGTTAAAGCGTAACCATGATATCGATACCTTATTAGCAGTATACTACGCATTTGCATATAGCTCGATGCAATACTGTGTTACTTTATGGGGACATTCTGCAGAATGTTCACGTATATTTATCTTACAGAAAAGAATAATACGGATAATATTTGGCTTAAACTATCAACAGTCTTGTAAGGAATATTTTATAAATCATAAAATACTAACATTTTACGCGATCTATAACATGGAACTATTATTGTATGTTAAGAGAAATTACAAGAACTTCACGTTGAGAGACGCAATTCATCAACATGAAACCCGACATTGTTCCGATTTAAATATTGATTATTTTAGAACAGAACAATACAAAAAAAGCCCAGTTATTGCAGGATCTTTATATTATAATAAACTTCCTAATAACTTAAAAGAAATTCAAAATTTTAATAATTTTAAACTACAATTAAAAAAGTATTTGATAGAACTCTGTCCCTACAATAACATGTGACGATTGAATAATTGTATAATATTCTGAAAATTCAAAATTTATACATGGATGTTTTTAGTTTTTATGTAGTAAATTGTTTGTCAATATTAGACTTGCATCTTATGTAACTATTATATTTAAGCATTTATTTATTGACGATCCTATGTACTTTATGTATCTATGGAAATAAAGTTATTATTATTATTATAACAGTGTTGCCAATGTTATCACTACTTTAGACGTTTTCGATACTTTAGATCAAAAAATCTAAAGTTCAGTCGACCGGATCGTAACTGAATTTTGAGTATCGATTCTTTATTGGTTAAACTATATCAAATCAGTTTTTTATTTAATTCTCTTTATTAGAACTATTTTTTTTTTAAATTCGAAACAAAAAAATTCACATGTCTCCATAAGCACCCATGTATTTTTACTCAACTTTGGTAATTTTTTTCTCGGCTCTCAGCGACCAAATTTTTTTGTTCTTTCATAGGATAATAAAATACCTTTTTGAGAATCTGTACGCAAATTTTTATTATTTTTTCTCTAGTCAGCCCTCCTACCACAACAACCTTAATATCTAAAATGTAAATTTTAGAACTGGTTAGCATATTAATATAGCCATAACCAAGCTATGTGAACTACGCAACTGACTTTCGAATATTCGAAATCCGAAAATGGCATTCGAAAGAGAATCGTTTGTACCCGATTGTACCACTTTTCTTTTCGTTTGTACCTCAAAGGGTTCGGAGATAAAGAGTCTCCGAAATTCGAGGTATGGTGAACTTTGTTGATTTCTAAGATATTAAAAATCTGAAAACGGCATTTGAAAGACAATCGTTTGTACCCGATTGTACCACTTTTCTTTTCGTTTGTACCTCCAAGGGTTCGGAGATAAAGCGACCCCGAAATTCGAGGTATGGTGAATTTCGTTGTTTCTTAAGATACTGAAAATCTGAAAACGGCATTTCAAAGAGAATCCTTTGTACCCGATGGTACCACTTTTCTTTTCGTTTGTACCTCAAAGGGTTCGGAGATAAAGCGACCCCGAAATTCGAGGTAGGGTGAATTTCGTTGTTTTTTAAGATATTGAAAATCTGAAAACGGCATTTCAAAGAGAATCGTTTGTACCCGATTGTACCACCTTTCTGTTCGTTTGTACCTCAAAGGGTTCGAAGATAAAGCGACCCCGAAATTCGAGGTAAGGTGAATATCGTTGGTTTTTTAAGATATTGAAAATCTGAAAACGGCATTTCAAAGAGAATCGTTTGTACCCGATTGTACCACTTTTCTTTTCGTTTGTACCTCAAAGGATTCGGAGATAAAGAGTCTCCGAAATTCGAGGTATGGTGAATTTCGTTGTTTTTTAAAATATTGAAAATCTGAAAACGGCATTTCAGACAGAATCGTTTGTACTCGATTGTACCACTTTTCTGTTCGTTTGTACCTCAAAGGGATCGGAGATAAAGAGTCTCCGAAATTCGAGGTATGGTGAACTTCGTTGTTTTATAAGATACTGAAAATTTTAACACGGCATCTGAGAGAGAATCGCTTGTACCCGATTGTACCAATTTTCTTTTCGATTGTACCTCAAAGGGTTCGGAGATAAAGAGTCTCCGAAATTCGAGGTATGGTGAACTTCGTTGATTTGTAAGATATTGAAAATCTGAAAACGGCATTTCAAAGAGAATCGTTTGTACCCGACTGTCCGACTTTTCTTTTCGTTTGTACCTCAAAGTTTCGGATATAAACAGACCCCGAAATTCGAGGTAGGGTGAATTTCGTTATTTTTTAAGATATTGAAAATCTGACAACGGCATTTCAAAGAGAATCGTTTGTACCCGATGGTACCACTTTTCTTTTCGTTTGTACCTCAAAGGGTTCGGAGATAAAGCGACCCCGAAATTCGAGGTAGGGTGAATTTCGTTGTTTTTTAAGATATTGAAAATCTGAAAACGGCATTTCAAAGAGAATCGTTTGTACCCGATTGTACCACCTTTCTTTTCGTTTGTACCTCCAAGGGTTCGGAAATAAAGCGACCCCGAAATTCGAGGTATGGTGAATTTCGTTGTTTCTTAAGATACTGAAAATCTGAAAACGGCATTTCAAAGAGAATCGTTTGTACCCGACTGTCCCACTTTTCTTTTCGTTTGTACCTCAAAGGTTCGGATATAAACAGACCCCGAAATTCGAGGTAGGGTGAATTTCGTTGTTTTTTAAGATATTGAAAATCTGAAAACTGCATTTCAAAGAGAATCGTTTGTACCCGATTGTACCACTTTTCTTTTCGTTTGTACCTCAAAGGATTCGGAGATAAAGAGTCTCCGAAATTCGAGGTATGGTGAATTTCGTTGTTTTTTAAAATATTGAAAATCTGAAAACGGCATTTCAAACAGAATCGTTTGTACCCGATTGTACCACTTTTCTGTTCGTTTTACCTCAAAGGGATGGGAAATAAAGAATCTCCGAAATTCGAGGTATGGTGAACTTCGTTGTTTTATAAGATACTGAAAATCTGAAAACGGCATCTGAGAGAGAATCGTTTGTACCCGATTGTACCAATTTTCTTTTCGATTGTACCTCAAAGGGGTCGGAGATAAAGAGTCTCCGAAATTCGAGGTATGGTGAACTTCGTTGATTTATAAGATATTGAAAATTTGAAAAGGGTATTTGAAAGAGAATCGTTTGTACCCGACTGTACCATTTTTCTTTTCGTTTGTACCTCAAAGGGTTCGAAGATAAAGCGACCCCGAAATTCGAGGTAGGGTGAATTACGTTGTTTTTTAAGATATTGAAAATCTGAAAACGGCATTTCAAAGAGAATCGTTTGTACCCGATTGTACCACTTTTCTTTTCGTTTGTACCTCAAAGGATTCGGAGATAAAAAGTCTCCGAAATTCGAGGTATGGTGAACTTCGTTGTTTTATAAGATACTGAAAATTTGAAAACGGCATCTGAGAGAGAATCGCTTGTACCCGATTGTACCAATTTTCTTTTCGTTTGTACCTCAAAGGGTTCGGAGATAAAGCGACCCCGAAATTCGAGGTACGGTGAATTTCGTTGTTTCTTAAGATACTGAAAATCTGAAAACTGCATTTCAAAGAGAATCGTTTGTACCCGACTGTCCCACTTTTCTTTTCGTTTGTACCTCAAAGGTTCGGATATAAACAGACCCCTTAAACATATTAAATTATGTTTATACTGAATTGGCTATTTAAACCTACAGTATGTAGTTATGTACTACCTAAAGCTAAACTGTATACGCAGTTGGCTACTTATACATACTGACTGAAGGCGCTATTATTACAATTAGGTAATATTTTTTTAATAACTATTCCATTATAATAACCGAATACCTTCGATTGAGCTGAATTATTTTTTTACATAATATTTTTGGCTTAAGAAGTTATCCCCTAAACGGATTTTTGGCGACGAGGACCGGAAGTGTATTTTTCAACCCTTCGAATGTCAAGCCTAGGGATTACTAAAAAATGTTTTCCGTTACCATAGCAACAAAAATTAAAGATCGATTATTATGGAACTTGGTGAGTAGTACAAAAAAGAAACAATAAAGTTTTTCGATATTTTGCTTCGTTTTCGTGATATTACGTGTCAAATTTGAAAAACTTACTATATTGGATAGACAATTACGGTAGGTATATTACGGCTTGTATTAATAGAAGTAAGTGGAAAATGGACCGGACAACATCATTGAAACCTCCTTTTCAGAAAAAGGGTAATTAAATAATTTTTTATTACTCATGCGGGAGAAGTACTAACTTGGCGCACACATTTCTGTACGCAAAATAGCTATTTGCCCACTGTATTCTTCCCGCATACTTTTTGCGTGTGGAAAGTAACTTTGCACACGCAAATTGACAATAAAACACGCCAAATTTAATCAAAACACGCAAAGCCTCCTCTTAATTTTTCATTTAATAAATATTTCATAATTATTTCTATAGAAACCATCAATAAAGTAATTTAAACGATAATTAATTCAGAAAAAAAAAAGACGAACACTTAAAAATATTATTTTAAAAAGAAATAAAAATGTCAAAATAGTGATAATAATAGAAAAAAGTATGTGAAATTCGTAATAAAAAATAGTATGTGCAACTCGTGCGGGATTGTCGATTGCCCCACTCAAGCGAATGAGCGCACTCACTACGTTCGTGCGCTCAACTTCGCTTTCGTGGGCAATCAACAATTTCCCGCACTTATTGCACAATATACTATTGAAGTCATTACACGCCGAGACATATTTGTAAATCATTACCCTTTGCCCAAAAATGAGGTTTCATTGGTGATGTCTCGTTCATTTTTCACTAATTTCTATGAATAAAAACCAAAATATAATATACCATTCAAAAATTATATTTAAAACTGAGTTTATATCCGTAAAAATTGATACTACGTATATGTGTATGTGTGTAATATACAATTCATTATCTCATTATAGTAAGTTTTAGAAATACAACACATATTATCTCGAAAACTAAACAGGATATCGAAAAAAATTTGTTCTTCCTTTTTTGTTCCATTGATCAAATTCTATAAGAATCTGCCTCTAATTTGTTATTACCATAGCAAAGGAAACCTTTTTTTAGTCCTCAGATATGCAACTTCCGGTTCGCGTCGGTGTACGCGAGAATTTCGTTATTATTAGAATCGATAAATTTGTTATTATAAGTTATTTTACTGTCACCAGTGGAAAAGTCCATTTTAATACGCGCACCACGAAATTTTGACGATATTTTTGGTGCTCAATGTGCGCATTATACATCAGAAATTACGGTAATTCTGAATAAGTAGTCAACTGCGTATACATACTGCATGTTTAAACAAAATATTACATATACATACTGTATGTATAAATAGCCAATTTCGTATACATACTGTATGTATAAATAGCCAATTGCGTATACATACTGTATGTATAAATAGCCAATTGCGTATACATACTGTATGTATAAATAGCCACATCCTAAAAATAATGCTATTTACACGGAGGGAAAAATCATATAATTTTTGTAGATAACATTTCAGAAAAATTACCATGCTCTCTTATAATGCATGCGCGATCGACGACCAAAATAAAAAATATGTGCTAGCATGGTAAAATTTAATGTGCGAACACAACTTTTATCACACTCTTATGCATATATGTTATAGTTTAATTCTTGTTGTCGTACTCTTTCATTTGCGTATCTGACCCGCAACCTTATGTTGCTTGGGCTGTACCTGTAAAAATTTCGAAGATGCCCGATCTTTTCCGACTTTCGATTCTTTATGATGCATACAAAAATGATTGCCAACAATATATTCTAATACTAAAGATAGTGAAGTAACAAAATGATGAATTAAACGGTGACATCCCCGTCCTCTAAGACAGTGTAATGAATACTGTTTGCTGCTTGTAAGACAGTCTAATGAATCAAGGTGCTTGGTCCGACCCGTCCGACCAAGTTGGCCGTCCACACCTATGGTTGGCTATGTGACTTGCTATGAGTGAGGTACATTTCAACAGAGTTCACAACACACACAACCTTCTTTCCCTTTTTTTTTCTACTATTAGCAAATAGCATTTCAAATATTATAATACAGCATGGTAATTTTTGTAAGAAAGACAATTAAAAAATATTTTTTTGTTGGCAAACTTTTTACTGTGCTGTTTTACAAATTTTACAGAGCTAATATTACGGAAACAATATTCTATCCTTTAAATTTTCTATGATTAATTATAATTTTTATATTTTTACCGTACAAAATTGAATATGTTCGCCTTTTACACGTCGATTGTAGTGCTGAGCACAGTAATTTTTATATGAATTTTTTCTCCGTGTAGTATGTTAGTATATTTCCCATCGACAAGCGGTCAACTTCAAAGAGTTGAATCTTACATAAAAGAAAGTGATGTGGGTGACTGAAAAATGGACTTAGAAAACAGTATTATCGACTATGATTTCGTAGTATTTTGAATTTTTTTTTTAAACGTATTAAATTGACTTTGGGAAATTTGCTATGTTAGGCAGATGCTGCGACAGGGGTATTTAAGTGTTCCGGCTTTTAAGAAAATTACCAGAATTATATAATTTCTAATAATAAGTATAATAAATCGGAGTCAAAACTGATGATAATAGAATGAATAGGAACGATCAGTAAAGTTGACTAACAATAAAATTGAAACTGAAATCCTAACTAATAAATAATATCACACATGCTAAAATGATTTCGTTTGTTTGTCTTACTCTCACATCTTAACCAGGCCCGACAAGAGCGTGGGGTAGCCGGGGCTGTATCCCTGAGGCACTGGTTGAAAGAGAGGGTCCGTAGCTGTCGAATGAAACACGGGAAAATGTAATACGACTTTTTTTTGCTCGTCACTTATTATTTGGGGAGAAATTTTTAAGAAATGTGCTTTGTTCCCGGAGCTTGCCATTTCTCTCCACAGTTCAAACCTTAACAATTTAATTAATCGACTTAAAGCTTTGCACAGAGATAGCTTGGAAGACAGAAAAGGATATAGGTTACTTTTTATCCCCGAAAAACAGTTTATTCCAGGGAGAGACTGATATTTTATAAATCATAATTTTATGTATAAAAATAAAAATAAATCCTAAATCAAGTTTATAAAGTGGAGATATGTTATATTTAAATAACTTATAAGAATCTCAAATAACTTGACAACCTTGACAGTGCTCTATTCTATACATTTAATACATCTTTCATTCGTCCCTAGATCCTAAGGACCCTCACATTTGTGCTTTTATATTTGCTAAAACGCGAAAACGCCTATAATGTTCCTATATTACTTGTCCTTATTACTACACGTACTGTCTTTACTCACCCCTTTTCTACCTCTATTAACCTTTAATTTAACTTAAACTTCAAGTTCTTATGATTTTCTACTGAAAAACGTAAGAAAAATAACAAAATTGCAATTTTCATTGCTTTTGTATACTTAGAAAGTTAAAAATCCTATTGAACCACAATTTATTATTTTATAAGAACACATAACACATGTTTTTCATCTAACTTTAGGTTTAATTACCACTGTTAACCAAAATAATAATTAAGGCATCTAGAATCAGACACCGTCTGAGTTCATTCGAGTAAAGTTTACAGGAAACTTAATAAATTATAGAGATTATAGTAAACTACAGAACTTTTAAGGTTTTTTGTTTTAGAATGTTGAGGTGGTACTACTAATGAATATTGTATTTCGTACACATTCTTTGAAAATTAAACAATTATGAAGAATTTAAAATTTTCGATAATGGATTTTGATACCCAAATCGTGATTTAGAGGTTTTTGATTCCAGGTTTAGGATTTAACAGGTTTTGAAACAAACACCTTTTCCATTTTACCGCTAATGGAAAATTTCAGTCTCATGAGAATCAGTTAATGTTAAATTGTTACTTTGATCAATGGTGTCAACAAAAATGGACCATTTAATCTATATATATAAATGCGAAATACCACTCACTTACTCACTCACTCACCTATCAAGAAATCTCCAAAACTACAATACCTACAAACTTGAAATTTGGCATGTAGGTCCCTATTGGGCGCTCGCTAAGAAAGGGTTTTGCAAAATTTTTTGTCTAACCGTCGAAATTTACGAAAAACCGTAACATACTAATTTTTTATAACTGTATATAGCAATCTATGGCCAATTTATCAAAAAATCATAAAAATTTTAAACAGTTGCTAAGTAAGTGCAGAAAAATAATTTTTGTAATTTTAAACTAATAGCTAAGGTTACTACATATTCTAAAAATAGATAAGGTTTTTATTTAATACATATTGTGTCTTATTGACATCCTTAACTTGAATCTTTGTGATCTAAATTTATTCAAATTTAATTAGTTATTTGCTATTACTGGTTCTTTTACTGTTACCAATACAGTGTAAGTTTGATGCCTACTTTTTAGCGAATTTCCAGAAAGAATTCTGGAAATTCAGCTATTACAGTAGGTGTCATGACGAGACTTGAGCCCGGGACTATGGCAGAAATTTGTTTTGAGGTCCCTAGAAACCGAAAATAATATTCACTAAAATGTATACATATATATATATATATATATATATATATATATATATATATATATATATATATATATATATATATATATATATATATATATATATATATATATGTATGTATGTATGTATGTATATATGTATCAGCACGATAACTCTCGAACGAAATGCCCTAGGTTTATGAAATTTGGTGACAACGTTGGAAGTCCAAAAATCTTGGATGAGTTCTTCAGCCAGACACGTCGGGTGCCAGGGACATGGTTTTTGTTCTTGCAAAAGATTAGTTTTTTGCCAAAATTTCCACTTATTCAAAAAATTTTGCCAAATTTTTTTACATCATTTAAAAGAGGAGAAAAAATTACATAAAAAAGGTTTTTAAACTATTATTCTATGTCAACTAGTTTCCGAGAAAATCTAATTTTTATAAACGGAAATTCGCTATGTTATGCAGGATGTTGCGACAGGGGTATTTTATATTATACTACAGTAAATGTGTTTTTCAATTTATTAAAATACATCAACAGATAAAATTAGAACATATCATTAAGCGAAACCGGATGATGATGATTGACGAAGATTGTCGTATTATCTCTATCGTATGATTCGTATGTCAAATTAAGAAGATATAAAAACTGCATTCCGGTACCGAGGAAGCAATTACAAAACAAAAAGGATATTTAGTTAAGTATCAAAGCTTTAGTTAATAAATAGTATTGTTCAGTAGCAATTCTTAAATAATTTTTTTTGTTATTAAAATAAAACCTTTCAAATCTTTAAATTCTAAATAAGGTAGCCATTTTTCAATTGGAAATAGTTATTCCCATTATCAGTTATGGAAGAGGAAATTATTATAGTCAACCCAACACAAACCCATTGCCAAATAATAAAAATTCCTGGCGATGACGCTTGCCTATTTTCCTTCCTTTCCTATTTGATGTACGGTCATGTCTTAATGGCTGCTCAAATTCGTGCTAGCATTGTTAGTCATGTGTCAAATAACTCGGAAAGATCTAGATTTTTTACTCAGGAGCAATCGGGATCTCCTTATATTACAAAACGTCGGTACGTCACTGAAATGTCTAGACCTCACACCTATGGTACTACTTGCGAACTTAAGGCGGCGGGGGAGATATTCCCTTATGAGTTTCAAGTGTTTCAGGGTGGCATTCTTCTTGCTACCTTTGGGGAAGCACTACAAAGAGTTAAACGAATCCGATTCACAGGAGATTTTAATGCAGGACATTTTGATGTTTTAATTCCGTTGGCTGAATCCACAAATCCTGGTATATATATAAAAGCGAAATATGCACTGTCTTCATCTATTCCCAATTGTTTCGAGAAAACGGTAGTAGAGATCAAAAAAATTATGAAAGAAAAGTATAGGTAAAACTGACATACGAATCGAAAGAAAAATGTTAGAGTTAAGTGAAAGTTATCCCGCAGGACCCAAAAAGGGTTTAAAGTAAACGGTGGGACGTATCATTACTAAACTTTTCGCAAATGCTATTGAGATTCTGAAAAAAAAAACGTTACATTATAATTAATCCTTAAGGTCCGAAGGTCTCTCCGAAAGAACTAAAAATAATGTTGGCTGGACGAATCTTGACTTAATTTTGCTCAAATAGTACTGAGATTCTGAGAAAAGTGGACGTGAGGTTAAAATTGCCCTCTAGGGTTCTGGAGACTCCAAAAAAACCAAAATAAACGACTGGATAAATCTTAACCTTTACTCACATATTATTAAGGATCCGAAACAAATTAACGGGAGTTTGGAAATATTCTCCAGAGCCTTGGGAGCTCGAATCGTCTCGCAAATTAACGTACTCTTAAAGTTATCAATGTGACTATCTGAAGGTATGAAAATTAGATACGTTATTGAAATATGAAAACAGCAGAGAATTTCAGTATATCTGATTTAAAAGTAAGATGAGGTCAAAATTAATTTGCAGGGCTAATCGAATAGGACTCTAATTAAACAGCTGGTCCGATCTTGACAAAATTCTATCAAACTATGTTATCGAAATATGAATAAGATTATTTTAAAGTCGCTGGGCGTGCCAAGCGATGCACTATAAAGAACTGATTTTGTATAAAATTTCAGAACATCAAATTTAAATGAACATGTGTTCGAAATTGTCCATCATTGACACCAAATAAATTCCAAATTAAAAAGCCAAAGAAATTTTGAAAAAATTTTGCTCAAATATTATAGAGATCTCCGAAAAAGATGAAAGAGGGGGTTAAAATTTTCTCCCAAGGCCTTGATACTCTGAAAGGCCTACCTACATGAAGTTTTTGCGGTGCGAATATTAGCGACCTTATTAAAATATGAAGATAGTTATTATAGAGTCGTTGGGCGAGCAGACCCCAGCGCTATAAATAATTGACTTTGCTTAGAATTTCGGAATATCTGATTTAATTTAACTTAAGAAATCTAATTGGGTCTATAATTTAGAAAATTTTACGTGGGTGAACCACGAGCCACAGCTAGTATTAATATAAAATAAACAAATTCATTAACTGACAAGTAAAGGTCCCGAGGCCGGACCTATCGATTTTGATGAAACTTAAATATGTTGTAGAACACTAAAAACTAAGGGACACGTATTTTTTTTGTCTGCGGAAAAACGGTCTGAAGGGGTGAAATCGCCCTTCAAAAATTGAGGTAAAAATTTAATTTTTCAAATATCTCGAAAACAGTAAGAGATAGAGCAAAAGTTTAAATTGGCAATATTGCTCTTTTTTAAATAGCTATCTATTAATATGCAATTTGTTCAAATTACATCAACAGGGGTGGTTGGGGGTTAAAATTTGAGGGTTAATTTTGCAAAAAATGGGTGAAAAATAAATAATATAAAAATTTTGTTTACAGATTTGAAATCTACTTCAAAAAATCTAATTGACCTGTTTTGCTCAATATCCTAATGTTAAGTCTAGGGGTAGTTAACTAAGGGATGACTGTGTCGAATAGTCGTACTACCTGCGTAGTTCAAGAAGTTCTTCTTCATGGAAAATAGTTTAAGACAATTAGAATAACGTAGAAATGAAATTCTAGAATTCAAAATTCAGTTTGAGCAACATTGGAGAGGGGGTGAGTCACCCTCTTAAATTACACACTAGTTTACATAGACTCATTTTTACTATTAACACATTGACAGTGGGTAATAATGTCACAATAAGTGGTTCTGAAGTTGGACTATCTTATTTAAGGTTTTTATTAGATTTGTTTTTTAATGATTATAATTTTCGTTATCGAAAATTACCGATACCAAAAATAATGATATTTTCAAAATGAATGGAAACCTAATAAAAACTTTACATACGATAGTTCAACTTCAGAACCACTTATTTGTGACATTATTACCCACTGTCAGAGTGTTAATAGCAAAAATTAGTGTATGTAAACTAGTATGTAATTTAAGAGGGTGACTCACCCCCTCTTCAGTGTTGATCAAACTGAATTTTGAATTCGAGAATTTCATTTCTAGGTTATTCTAATTGTCTTAAACTATTTTCCATGAAGAAGAACTTCTTGAACTACCCAAATAGTACGACTATTCGACACAGTCACCCCCTAGTTAACTACCCCTAGACTTAATATTAAGACATTGAGTAAAAACAGGTCAATTAGATTTTTTGACGTAGACTTCAAATCTGTAAACGAAATTTTTATATTGTTTATTTTTCACCCCTTTTTTGCTAAATTAACCCCCAACCACCCCTGTTGATGTAATTTGAACAACTTGCATATCAATAGATACCTCTTTAAAAAAGAGCAATATCGCCAATTTAAGTTTCATCAAAATCGATAGGTCCGGCCTCGGGACCTTTACTTGTGAGTAACTAAATTTAGAGAAATACACAACAAAATACTCAACACAGAACTTATTACTGTTAAACTGAAAATTACGTGGCATCAAGACAAATTCTGCTTGACTAAACTGGATTTAAGGGACTTTAAAATAAACAATGGTGAAATGGGTAGCGGATTTGAGAAATTTTGTTGTGAAAACAACATTTCTAGTTTTATTATTAGTAGAGTATGGTTAGTTTTGATGCAAAACGTCTTTGTGTCTTTGAAAAGTGTTTTTTAGGCTCTCACCTACAAGCATTCGTATCTAACTCAATATCCTCAAAAATGGATTTGGCGAATTTTTATTCTAGTTGATTCAATTATTCTAATACAGCAGGGCTTCTTAAACTTTTAAGTATATTTCCATAAAAATACATAATCAAAACCATATAAAAACATAATCAAAAAAATTAAATTTCAAAATATGAAAAATAATCGAAGTTTGCTGGATTCATAAAAATCATTAATCTTTCGGTCATTTATTTTGTATACTTTGAATAACTTAATAATGCGCACACTTATTGCATACGTTACTACAAATCTTTAAGAAAATTTTAAGCTTGTAAACGTGTCTGCAGGTGGTCCAGAACCTGGTTAAATCAAATTCTGCGAAAACGTCTTTTTTCAAAAAAAAATTGATTTTTGCAAAAATTATCAAATGTTTTGCAATTTTTCAAAAACGTTCCTATTCTACTTGCCAGGAACTATACTTTTGCCAAGTTTCATAAAAAAATATTTTTGTCCCTTTAAAGTATAAGCAATTGAAAAAATCGCGATTTTCGGCGGTTTTTGGTCGATAACTAATTTGTTTATGCACTAATTTTCATGAAATTGGTCTCATGCTGTTGATATTAAATAGTTCTACAACTTTTGTACGAAACATTTTTTTGTACGAAATTCAGTCTTTTTAAAAAATGCAAAAAACTGTTTTTGGCCTTCTATGGTCGCCATTTTGAGGAACTTCCCACATGATTCAGCTGTTAAAAAATAGTTTATCGAATTCTACGGATTTTTTCCTATCTTTTCCATATCTTTCCTTCCAGGTACTAATTTTGGCACGTAAAAATTTAATTTGCTTGGACTATCAGCTAGATACATCCGATTTTTGGAAGCCAAAATTTTGGCTAATTTTCGCAAATTTTAGTGGTTTTTTGCAAAATTTGGCCAGAATTCAAAAATTTTTTTATTTTTTTTACACCGTCGAAAAGAGTAAAAAATTACATAAGACAAGCTTTTAAAACATTGTTCTAAATGAACTAGATTTTGAGAAAAATTAAGAAATTTGATGAATTTCTTTACAATAAATTCTTCATAGTTTTTTATCATTACAATTAACGTAAAATCCCTATACCGGAACACTATGTTTAGCTGTGTAATTAAACTGGCTTATAAAAATTGACAAATAAATTAAACATCCATTTTTTTTTTTCTTAATAAGCATGAAAGAAAGTTTTTTTAATCCAATGAATATGTTTTTAAAAAAATATAACCCAAAAATTTTTATATATTAATGTTTATCTTTTACAAACTGTAAGTGCAGAAAGAAAATTACTTGCACTAGAAGTTTGGAACCGATAAGCAAACACACGTGCAATATGACACATAGAGGGACATCTACATTTTTTTTCAAATTTTCTACAAATGAGGTTTCGTCATCTAGTAATCTTGTAAAAAACGACAGTGGAATTTATTTTAGTCCAGTTATTAAAATCAATGTGTTAAAATGGCCACCATTTTTCATTCATAGTAAAATTTTGGAATTTCAAATCAATATTTTTTTATTCATCAATTGACTATACGCTCCGAAATAAAACAATATTAAAAATTTTACCATTTTAAAAGAGAATTTTTAAATATTTTTGACCCAAAATGAAATTATATATATATATATATATATATATATATATATATATATATATATATATATATATATATATATATATATATATATATTATAAATATTTGCAAACGATTTCGTATGGTCTGATTACTGACAACAGTACCAGTAGATCGATGTAAGCGATTTTGCAGAGTACCTGCGGTAACAGTCGGCTCACGTCGTGCACACAGTCGAATGTAATGGTCTTCACGGGCAGTGGTAGCACGAACTCTTCCTGAGCTACGGCGCCGGGTTACACTACCGGTCTGCTGATACCGATTCCAAACATTTTGAATAGCCCTTCGTGAACAACCCAACTGCATTGGGTTGAGATTGACCACCCTCAATCATCGTTACGGCTCTGGTAACAGTAGCTTCGTCCGTATGGTGTCGAATTTTCGGCATTGTAAAAATAAATGATTGAATAACACGCCAAACTTCAAAAAACAACCTCAGCAATCAATAATCTAGCGCAAACAGATTTAAAATCAAATTCAAAAAAAATAAGTAAAACTAACCACTTGACGCTGTGCAAGACAAAAAAACGTTTAAATCTTCCCCTCAACAATAATATCACTTAAACTTAACTGTTATCATTTACTCAACCACTTAATATCATAAACAACAGTCATTTAGAAAAGTTATTTTGACGTGGATCGACATAAATCAGTTTTAAAATACAAACATTCAAGTGGCCCTTATTTTGTTTTGAGGAGTATATATATATATATATATATATATATATATATATATATATATATATATATATATATATATATATATATATATATATATATATATATATATATATATATGTGAGACCGCTAGGGTCCGCCAAAAATTAACTATTCAACTGATTTTGAAAATTTTTTCACTGTTAAAGAGCTACACTATTTTAACCGATTCAGTGCCATTGGCATGTTAACATGCCAAAGGAAACAAAGAGGGAAATATATCTTACAAAAAAAGACAAGACTATATTCATTCATTAATCATTTTGACATTTTTATTTGAGCTGCACTTGAATGGTTTAGATTGAAAAATATTGTTCCTTAGTTTTATAATAAAAACAAATTACAAGTACACTAAAAATCCACGCTAGGGTTATTTTCCTATTAGAAATTTTTCCCCAATAAATGTTAAATTAAAGGTAAATTGATAACTCTCTAGTTGCCCAACTTGCTTTAAAATGAAATAATAATAAAAAAATAATACTGTGAATAAATTAACATTTAGATATTTACCGAAAAATATAAAAGTTGCTTCTAATAATTTTTCTTGAATGTGTTAACATAATTGAATTTATAGTGTACTATGATATGAGGAAGCTTGTTTATTATTGTTAGCAAAAAATTTTCACACGGTTCGACCATCTCATCATTTCATCAACCACAGAAACATCAACACTCACAATCAGCTATAATAAAAATATACACATACACACATACACACATACAAGGGATCGCATTAGAATGCTGTTGACAAAATTCTGTGCTGTCGACTAATTGTAATATATGATTTTGATTAGGGTTGACCGGGGTAATTGTGAATGGATTTTTATAAATTGAGATAAAAGCGTTGTTTTAAGTATTTTTTATTTTATATATCACATTATGGTTGATTTATTTTTAATTCTATATTATTCAGGATGCACCACACAAATTTTGAGCAAATTCGTATGAAAAACAAAAATTTTATAAGCCATTTACATTTCCCCGGCACGGTTTTGCAAATCTTATGAATTTTGGGATAAAAGTGAATGCCATCAGAAAAATTATTTAGAATGCATTACAAGAGAAGTTGAGGTACATAAGAATAAAGCCCAACTCAAATTCTTCACATTTACCCCACTTTGAAAATTTTTTATCATACTTTAGCGTTCACAATTGCCCTTTGTTTGCAAGTTACCCATAGCTCAAATTTGTACAAAAAATCAAGGTTAAATAAAAGTAACAAAAATTGTAGAAATAAATTTATTGCAAGCTTCTGCTACCCCGGTCAACCCTATACTGATTAGGAATTTATGATTGTATAAATGTATAATATAAACAATATCAATAGGATAGTACGAATAAAAAAACAAAACCTTACCTGCTTTAATAAAGTCAGTATTATATGATAACAATTTATTAATTATTTAAATTTATAAATGAATTACTTTATGGTAGGTATATACACAATAACAAAAACTGAAATTTAAAAATTTGTGATGGTATCATCAAATTGTAATATACATGATAATTGATAACTAAAATCTGATTAACATGTTGAGGATCAAACTTATGATAACGAAATGTACAGTTCGTACATTATTTTAACAACTAGTTAATACATTTTATATAGAATTATTGACGCGGTACAGCGTTGTGTGGCAATTGGTCAAGTTTCACTTTACGCTTTACAGCATGCACGACAACTAACGTGTTAATAATTATTCTACTTAATTTTTCAAGAAAATTAAAATTTTAAACTGCTAGTTTAATACTGACTTTATAATAAATATGTATTTAAAAAAAATTTTTATGTTTATTTTTGTTATATCAATATGAGAGAAGGGAATCCGAATAAGAAAATTTCAAAACTAAAAATATTAAAGGAAATCTGTATGTAAACAATTGCCTCTCCTTTTTTAACATTCATACGCTTGTCTTTTAGTTCATCCGATAGTCCGGCACGCATAGAGTTAAATGGATACAAGTTGTTACATGAGATCCGCCAGTGTCCAGTGTTTGGAAATTCACTATGTTATGCAGATTCTGCGACAAGGGTATTTTCATTCACGACCCCAAATAAAAATATATAAATATTTTGTGATGATTTATTGAGTAGGTAACAATATAATATACATATGGAAAAGTGTTTTACTATGACCCTAAGATTTCGCTAAGCGACCCCAAAGGGGGTCGCGACCAATAGTTTAAGAAGCCCTGTACTATAGTTTTGAGAAAAATATAAGTTCTTCTTTACGTCTTTATGTCTGATATTTTTAAATCAAGTTCAAGTATAACTTTATTCGATTTGTCTCAATTCACCCTTGAGTTCCAGTTTACTTCCTTTTATGGTATATTATGTATGGTCAATAAAAATAATCATTATAAATATATAATTATATATAATTTACCTTATACAAAAAATATTCAAGTTTCTAGTAGCCGACTCGTTTAAAATGTACCCTTATCTATAAATAAACAACATTCATTTGTCAAGATACATGAAACTTCCATTACTATTCTTTTGTCTTCACACTATAGAATTAATTTTCGTGCACATGTATTTGGTAAGTATAAATATAATATAATAGAAACCTACGTATTTAGTAAAAGATTGCAATATTTTTATTGAGCATATTTTTAGAGATTTGAGAGTAAAATATTTTAGGTATATCATTACTTAATTAAACATAAAATTGGATGAGACAGTTGCTTTAACAATATCCAACATTTCTAGTAATATTTTTATTAGATAATATGTAATATATAGACTAGATAGCGGGTCATCGTGCCTCATTGTATTATCATTTGCATAAATGCTAGACGTGTTAGTCGCTGTCACCATCCAGTGAGTCTAATAGGAACTATATATGTAAATACAACTTACATAGATTACGATTAAAGAATGATTCTACATACATATTTTCTGATACAGAAAGACTCACCTAGGTGGCAGCAAAGTAAAAACAAAAGGTGTAAAAGACAAAGGAATTTGAGATACATAGGTACGGTACCTAGCGTACCTAGTGAAATGACTTTTTTTAAGTTGATGTTGATCTTTTCATTTTTTTTTTATTAGCATTGGCACTAAAGTGACTCACTTCACGTAAGTTTACTAGTTCAGGTATCATGTAGCCTCAAAATTATTTTTATAGATTTATTTGGTTATTGTGTTCAATTAACTAATGGCGCAATTTAATCCGGAGTTGATTTACATGGATGAAGAATCAAATTTGGTTTTTGATGATTATTTGCCATCAGATTCGGAAAGTGATCATGAACGATATGAGGTTAAGGCACGTCGAAAAAACAAAGGAAAACGTCCAAGTGAATGTCATAACAAATCATTTTTGGAAGATGCTTCCGAGGTTTTTATGGACCCAGTGTCTAATAACAACTCCTTTATTATATCAGGCAGTAGTCCATCCACATCTTCAACGCCCAGATTTCGTAGTAGAAATTCATCAGTAAGAAGTATTCAAACTGTTGATTGCTGTGTGCCTCATGTAGAACGTGATAGTGCTGTGTTTAGAACCGAATTACCGTCTCAAGATAGAGATACGGATAGTTCATCGGAAGAGGACGAAATACCTCATAATCATTTTGATAAGCATGAAGAATATCGAAATGGTACTAATAATTTAAAAAAAATTTCTGTGTCATATCTTAACATTTTTTATTTTAGGTATAAATGAGGAAATTGTCGATGAGGGATTACGCCTTTATTTGCAATTTTTACAAGATGAAATCACACAGAGTCGACTGAGACCACCAGAGTGTTTAAATGCATCGTCTGAAAGTTTTCCTAGAAATATTACCTCACTTCGAGTTTTGGCTGATCAGTTTTCAGTATCACCACAAAGACAGTGGGTACGGATACAAGCGGAATCTGTGCCACTAGATTCTTTAGATTTTGCCTCGTTTACAGAATTATTAATTGGTTTGTTTCAAGTAAGGTTCTTTTTTTATTATTCAATGTATTTTGATTATTTTAATTTTGAACTTTGATTTAGGAAGGGGGAGTGACTTGGGAACGAGTAGTTGTATTGTTCTTTTTTTGTGCCGATCTATCAATACGAGCTTTAAAGGAAAGCTTAATGCGAACTTTTCATCGAATAACGGAATGGACAACTACATTTATATGTGATAATTTTTCACGTTGGGTTGCAGCAAATGGCGGATGGGTAAGTGTCTAAATCATATAGTTATTTTCGTAACCAGTAGTGAAAGTGGTTAATATCATGCGAGTATGAACCACATGAAGGTAATAATAATTAAAAAAAAATGAATTAGAGCGAAATGAATAGAATAAGAGGTGACCGCTAAAATTTTTACGTCAGAAAACACAAGATTTTTGTTAAAAAAGTAAAGAATGGTAATAAAGTAACACAATGCATTAGGATTGCTTTAACTCAAATCAGACGCTGTGGTTAAAAATTTAACAGTTTTGACATACTTTGACAGTTGTGTTACTTTATCAAATAGAAATACCTACCAAAATGTAGTAAATTACTATAGTAATTATTTAATTAAATTGAAAGTAACGCTTAAACTAGAATTGTTGCTGGAATTTGTCAAAAGGTGACAGCACTTGTCAGCAGAATGTGAAAGTAGATTACGCATAAATCTCTACAAGTACCTAAATAATTGCTTATTATTACACGAAGGGTTTGTATTTTTTCGAATAAGTTCGTCTAACGAAAATTTGTTGCTTAGTAATTTAACGAGAAGAACTGTCAACTAACAAAAATGCGACAGCGAAGCTGAAGCGTTTTTGGGTTGACAGTTCTTCGAGTTAAATTGCTTTTAGACAGGAAATTGGAGTTATAGAAAACATAAATTTATTCAGAAAAAATATAAAACTCAAGTGTAACATTTACCAATACGAATTTTTGTTTCGTTTTTACCGTGTTTATTTATCTACGATAAAATGACTAGTGAAATGTTTTGTACCATTTTTTTCGCTGTAGAAATCTCTCCTAACTTTTTTTCCACGGTAAAAGTGAAAAAACTGCAATATTCTTATGGGAGTTGATACATATGAGTTAAATTGTCGATGTAAATTACTAAATAAGGCTGATCGTCCATTAGATGCGGATATGTGCGAAATTTAATTCGAGACGAATACGCAGGAAATGGATGAACGATCCAAACAGCTGTGAAGCAATGCATCCTCGTCCATTGAAAGCGACGCTTTCATTGCAGAAAATTTTAATATTTTTAGTAAATTAACGATACAATTTTTAAATTATATTGAAGCTAAGAATCAGTTTTACCGTTACACTAATGAGCACCGACACAATGTGACCATACAACTCGTCCGTGTATATCCGGTATACACTACTGAAGTCGGATACACAGTGATTATAGCCTTTGATTTAAAATAAAAAGTTCAATGATATTGACAACTTCCGCTACCTGCCTACTATTTTAAAAATGTGTAACTGTGTCAAACACGGTCGTTTATAAATTTGATTTCCATACTTACTAAAATGTTGTTTGTTACAGAGTGAAATACTACAGACATCTATCAGTCAAGCATCGAAACTTGCATTTTTCGGTTTTTGTTGCGTAGGTATTATAGCTTTCTGTATTTTTATTAGGAACAATCGTGCTAGAATATAAAATGTTATATTTTTCTAATCCAAATATTCCAATATTAAGTATATTTTTAGATTTATATTGATCTCATATTTTTTTGTACCTTTTATATTTTATTACATGTTTTCTTTTTCGTTATATATTTTACAATTTTATAATTAATATTCTCTATAAAAGAAAAAAAACTCAAAAGGTAACTTTATATTATACTCAAAGGTAATGGTTTTTTTTATATTTCTTTTTTTGTAGCGAAATGAGCCCAACATTGACAAGTATACTCGAAATAGCATTTTTAATAAAATTAAATCAAAATTATTTTAATTTATTCTTTTGATCTCAATCAGACCGTGCCCGGTTATGTTACCAAAATAATCGTAATTGCCAGTTTTTTTCAAATAAAAAAAGCTTTATGAATTATATTAGATGTTAGATGACGCTGCAGGTAATTGTGATCAAGCTTTTAAACTGGTGCCAAAGAAAATGTAATATAAATATAAAAATAATACTAAAAAAAAATTACTAAAATATTTGATCATTTCTTTTTAATTATTAAAAAATAAATAAATAAGAAAATATTTTTTTTAATACTGAAACTGACTGGCAATTACAAGTCATAATTTCATCAAAATTTTATGTTTGGCTTATTTTCCTTTTTTCATTTTTTCTTTTTTTTTACAAATATTTTATTTGATAGTACATAGTTTATTAATTCTACTGTACTTAATTTTAATTTTAATATTAATTGTTGATTTCTTTTTTTTTTTAAAGAAAAGAAAAGAAAGAAAAAGAAAAACAACTTTAAAATAGAGAAAATTTAGAATCATAAAATTGAGTCCTTATTGAATAATGATAATTTTTTAAAATGTCGTTTAGTAAAATATGGACACACATGATCTATATGTGTATATTATAATCAATATTAGGCCATTTAAGATTGTAATATCAAATATCCCAAAAATGTGTTCGATTTTGAACTCTAATGATCTCAAATTTTTTTTGGTATATTTATCAACTATAGCCGAATTTTTTTGTAAAATAAATTTTATTTTAGTTAGGATTTAAATATTAGAAAATTGTAATACATTTATTACGGACACTTATGATTAAGTAATGTGATGTTTTCAAATTTTTCTTTTAGAATTATTGTTGCATTTATTTTATTGAATTGTGAATTTAACATAAATTATATAATGCATTTGTAGAGATATATTATTTTTATGATTATGTAAGATTGTATGTATTAAATCTTAAATCATGTGATGTGATAATGCTCTTGTTTCATTTTTGTATAAGCATTCAGAAATACGTATATTATATCTAGTAAAAAATGATAAATATATTTAATTCTTTAAGTAACTGTAGTAGTTTATTGATTTCTCCTTCTCAAAAGTAATTACATATATAAACAAAATTTGAACACTATTTTGTAATCTGCCGTATTACACGAAACTTAAATATCTTGTTTTTTAGTTTTCAAAAACTAATATACTTCTTTCAAATCCCAGAATTGTTTGAGAATCTTGAAACAAGATAGCCAACGTACCTCGGTGTATACTAGGACAAACCTGAATATGTACTATCTAGCACACTTAAAGCAGTGAATTGTCGCATTTTGTTTAATAATAGAAAAAATACCCCTGTCGCAGCATCTGCATAACATACCGAATTTCCAAAGATTGGACACTGGTGGATCTCATATAACAACAACCTGTGTATCCACCTAAAATAGTTTAACCTTCTAACTGAACAAATTTTCAAAATCGATTGAGTAGTTAATTTTTGGTGCTTTTAGGTCTCTAGCATCCTAGCATATAGAACAGCATACAGAGCGTTCATAAAGTTGCGGAACAGCTGAAAATCTCAGTCAATATTGACTTTATCGAAAAATAACCTTGACAAAAGTTTCATGGAAAGAAATGAGGAACTAAAAAATGACCTCGAATTTAACCTTGAACATGACCAAATTTTGGAGGTCAACTTTGTTTTTTTAAATGGAACCCCCTATTTTTGACCTCGGATTCGGAAAGAGCGGGAAATTCTACGTTGAAAACCATATTCATACTTCATATCCCAAAGTCGTGTGAAGGTCATAAAAACGCAAAAATTATGATACTGGTTCGTCAAGGTCAAATTCGAGGTCATTTTCTAGTTCCCCATTTCTTCCCATGAAACTTCTGTTCGATATTGTTTGTTATATGATAAACTTTTGTTTGTTATTTTTCGATCAAGTCAATATTAACTGAAATTTTGCGGAACTTTTGCGGAGCTGTTCCAGAGCGTTTATAAACTTCCAGAACAGCTCCGCAAAAGTTCCGCAAAATCTCAGTTAATATTGACTTTATCGAAAAATAACCCGAACAAACGTTTCATTCAAACTTTTTTATTTAGGACTTTTTAGTGTTGTTTAATTATTTAGAAGAAAAATAAAAATAGGTACACATACAAGATTACAGCGGCTGGCAGCCAAAATTACCACGAGTTTGACATTTAAAAAAATTTTTTTTGCCGTATACTACTAGCTTTTGTCTGCGACTTCCTCCGCGTCAACTCGTAGGTTGACTAGTTGTACACACTATATCGTTATCAACTCCATCCCCAAAAGTTAGCTTTCATATAAATTTTCATCCCTTATTTTACCGCCTTAGCGGATGAATTTTGAAAAATCTGTTCTTCGTGCTCACTAACGTTACTAAAGAAACCTTTGCGCAAAATTTCGCGTTCTTAATTCCAACGACTTATTTATTATATAATTTTTCATCCCCTGTTTTACCCCCTTGTAGCACAGATTTTCAAAAATCCCTTCTTAGTACTCACCTACGTTATATGAGAAACAAACCCCTGTGCAAAATTTCAATTTTCTAGGCTCAAAACTTTTCTGTAAAATTTTCATCCCCCATTTTAACCCGGGAAGAATTTCTAAAAATTAACTCTTCATCCTTGCTTAAGTTACTAAAAAAAACCCTTTGTGCAAAATTTCACGTTCCTAAACCTGGCGGTTTTCTATATAATATTTCACCCCCTATTTTGTGCCCTTAGTGAATAGATTTTTATAAAAATCCTCTCTCTTAATACCCAGCTACGTTACTAGGGGAATTCTGTATAAAATTTCACGGTTCCAGAGTCAGTGGTTTGCTATATAAATTTTTATCGTCCATTTTATATCCTTAGGGGATGAATTTCCAAAAATCTCTTCTTAGTGCTCGCCTACGTTATATAAGGTACTCCTGTCCAAAATTTCACATTTTTAGACTCAGCAGTTTTTTATACAAATTTTTCATCCCCTATTTAGCTTATATGGTGTACGAGGTCGGCCAGAGTCCTGGGATCTTAAAAGCGCAAAATAAACTAACCGACCGACTTTGAATATTTTTTCACTTTTAGAGAGCTAAACTATTTTAAATAGATATAGATTACGTTATGTAAGGTTTGCTAGGATCCATGGGACCCAAAAGTGTCAAAAATAAACTAACCGACCGATTTTGAAAATTTTTTCACTGAAAGTTTTATTAACTATTTTAGATACACTAGTGAAAATAAAGGATCAACAAAAAATTCCAAATTTTTAGCGATTTTTCGAATGGCTGTATCTTCGTGAAAAATGGTCGTATCGGAATCGTAAGCAAAGAAATTTAAAGCTGGAAGTTTCTAGTTTCGAGATCTTGCGATAAAAAAATTTTCAAACCAACGTGTGTGGCGCAATCCTAATAAATACACTGAAAAAAAAATTTCGAAATTTTTTCGGCTTTTTTTTTGGTCCACGGACTTGGAAAAAATTTTTCCGACTTAACCACCATATGGACTGGATAACTTGTTCATTCAGCTTTAATTTGCTTTTTTATAGACTTTTATTCGACCACTTCTCGCTGAGATATCGGACTTTGAATGGAAAAGGATCATTTCGTCTTTGACCATCGACATCTCAGCAACCAATGATCACACAGAAAATTGAACGGGTGTTTTAGAAACTCGAATAAATTCTCTACAAGGATTAGCCATTGTTTTTTCAGAAAAAATTTTTTTTGCATACTTTACATGAATTTGAAAAATCAAGAAAAACAGAGCTTTTGGTGGCTCTTTAGAAA
Organism: Brachynemurus nebulosus; assembly: GCA_035578155.1. Lineage (NCBI taxonomy): Eukaryota > Metazoa > Arthropoda > Insecta > Neuroptera > Myrmeleontidae > Brachynemurus > Brachynemurus nebulosus. The sequence goes on from JAPWDM010000047.1 coordinate 1,630,106, forward strand.
ATCAAGCGCTGAATTAAAAACTTCGAGAAAACCACTAATGTTAAGTGTGCCTTTTACAGTTCAATATACCCACAAAAACCCCACCGAGTTTCAGTTTAATCCATCCAGCCGTTTTTGTGTTTCATTCGACTGAATTTTTAAAAAAATTAAAGGATCATTTTTTTATCTTAAACTTTCATAATCTTCAACAAACTGAAAAAAAAATTTTTTCAGCTTTTTTCACATTTTTATCAATAACAGTATTTAAATTTATAAAAAAAGAAAATTTTTTAGAAAATTTTCAAAAAAAAATCTTTTTCTAAAATTTTTCAAAAAAATTTTTGAAAATTTTTTTTGAAAAATTCTTAAAAATATTTTTTTTTGAAAATTTTCTAAGAAATTTTCTTTTTTTAGCGAATTTCCAAAACTGGAAATTCAGCTTTTACAGCAGGTGTCATGATGCGACCTAAGCCCGGGACCATAACAGAAATATGTTTTGAGGTCCCTAGAATACGAAAATGATATTCACTAAAATTTATATATATATATATATATATATATATTATATATATATATATATATATATATATATATATATATATATATATATATATATATATATATATATATATATATATATATATATATATATATATATATATATCCGCGCGATAACTCTCGAACGAAACGTTAAATGCTTATGAAATTTTGTGTGCAAATTCGATTTTCCAAATCGTTGGATGAGTTAGTTAGCCAGACACGTCGGATGCCCAGAAGTAGGTTTTCCGGGCATTTTTTGTCAACAAAATGAGTTTTTTTCCAGAATTAAGCAATTATTCAAAATTTTTTTACACCAATCAGAAGAAAAAGCCAAATTACGTAAAAAATGTTTTTAAACCGTTGCTCTAAATTACTTATTTTTCGAGAAAAACTAAGGAAATATGTCGTTCTCCATTTCACTCGCACTCGCATTCTTTTTTTTTCTGTCTCAGTTTTTGCGAACTAAATTAGAAAAAGACTGCTTTATAAGTAGCGTGTCATGATTTTTTTAATCCAATTTAACGATTCGGCTATATTCTATTTCTCTGTCAGTTAAATGTTTTTATAATGTATCTCTGTTCCATTTTTTTGAGAAAAAAACTCCCGGCGATTTCTGTTATGTGATATGATCAGAATTTAGATTATGTTTACACCTTCCTAAAATTAATAAGAGTTTGCTTCAATCGCATAAAAATTACGTTAAATCATATTCAAACAATAATATTTTTACGTAATTTTCTATCCAGTTGACAATACAGTTATGATTAGAATTGTATAAACAGAGTATCCTAGTATTAAATAATTTTGCACATTCAATTTTTTTTAACAAATAAACAATTTTTTTTAAATTTTGACATTCTTTTATGAAATTTCGATTAAGAAATATTAAAAAATTTTAAGGTGAATCATTTAAAAAGAGTTACAAATAAATTAAAAGGAAACATTTATCTATTTTAACATATTTGTAAAGAAAATTTTACAATTTACTTACAGTTTTTTGAAAAAATGTAATAACATTTTTACATACAACAAAGATTATATTTGAAAGGTAGGAAATCCACAAATTTTTTTTTATTTCTTTAATTAATTATTAAATTTGGTTTTAGAAGAAAATCTTCGTCTAATTCGCTCCAAGCCGAAAGTATAGCCACTAATAAGGACATTCCACTATTAAAATGAATGGAAAATATATTGAAATTTCTTTAATGAAAGCCATTCATACACACTTTTAAAATATCCTTTTGAATTATATAACAAATAAAATCTGTGTAAAAAAATCTAATTGACGTGTTTTTTCTCAATTTTCTAATATTAAGTAAGGCTAGTCAGTTAGGGAGTGATTGTGTCAACATTTTAATGTAAAATATGGTAATTTTAACCCTCTTTAAAACAACATTTCGATTTTAACAATAAAAAAATTTTAAAAAGTGTTTTCGGTTTTCCCGGATTACCAAAAACTTTTCATAGGTATATCTGTGACTAAAGTTTCCTCCCTTTCTTAAGAAAATAAAGTATTTTTAAAATTTTGTGCAAAAAAAAAAAAACACAACGAAAAAAAAGTACGCGTTCCCATATTTTTAAGATTTTGTAGTACAAGAAAATCCTTATAAATTCATCATATCTGTTATTGCATTTACTAGTTTACTCCCACTTGACCACTTTTAAATAGTTGGTGTCAGATCTTACGCAATTTAATAAACAGTATCGTTTTGATTTTTTAAACTCATTTAAGACATTTATTGTTAGTGATACATATTTGAATTATTTTCCTAACTAATAAATTGAATTCTGTAGAGTGATGTTTTTGTAGATAAAAAGAATTCTAGGTAGCGTCTGTACTAGACAAAAGTCTGAAAAACGGACGTAGAATCTCACTGTTATTAATTATTATGTCTTGTAGTCTTTTGAAAAATTATTTTTTGAACTAAAATAAGAATAGGAGGAAATTCGCTATGTTATGCAGATGCTGCGACAGGGGTATTTTTAAATAAGGGAGATTTTGTATTCCACAGGCATTCAAAATTTCTAAATTCCTAAATAAATTTTATTATTGTTTCCGAATTGGACTTTCTGTCATTTTTATTTAACCTATAAAATAATTTCCATTTAAAATTAAAAATTATACTTATTTTTAATAATTACATAATATGAAGTACTTACTTGACTTAATTACATTCCAAGAAGAATTTTAGTTATAAATTCATATGAATACCAAAAATTGAATAAAAATTAATAAAATTTGCCAAGTTAAATAGCTGAAATTCTAAATTTCTAATCTGGCCATTTTTACATTTATGCTAAAATAGAGTCCCTATAATAAACAGAGTCTTGACATGTGGTGAACACTGATTGGTTCCGGCATTTTCTGTCTAACGTTGGGTAAAATAAACTGAAAATAAGTTAAAAAATATTTAACAAAACCCATTTAGTTTAACCTAGAAAGAATAATTAAATTAAATTTTTTTAATTGTTCATAAATTCATAACCTATTAACAATAATTATGTACTCAAAAATATTTACACAAACATGTGATAATTAATTTGGAAGCTTCCCGCTCTGTTTTGGAAAGAAAATGGATGATATGTCACGACTCTATTTATTATAGGGACTCTAGGTAAATCTATACGGTAAGGCCATCTGTGTAACATAAATACAATTACCGCTTGCTACTTTCCGTAATATTCAGGGGTTGTTTGAAGCAGGCACTCTTAAACTTACCAAAATTCACTTAAATAAATCACTTTTAAGCGCGAAAGTTGTAAAATTTGAAAAAAAGAACTTAAAATAAAAATTTTTATTTTTTTATTTTTGGTTATTGTTGCTTTATTGAATAATTTTTATCAACAAATAAGTATATTATTCCATTTAAAAAAAGGTAACCTTGTATCGTATCTCGAAAACCACAAGAGCTATAAAGCTCCTGATTATTCCAACTGGTTGCTCCCGTCGATATCTACAACTCTTATTTGAACAATTTTTCGATTAAATCAACGGGTTGGCTGTAATAAAAATGGCAACTCCCGAAAAACTCACATATATATATATATATGTATATATATATATATATATATATATATATATATATATATATATATATATATATACAGCATGAGTTTTTCAGGAGTTGCCATTTTTATTACCGCCAAACCGTTGATTTAATCGAAAAATTGTTCAAGTAAGAGTTGTAGATATCGACGGGGGCAACCAATTGCGATAATCAGGAGCTTTATAGCTCTTATAGTTTTCGAGCTATGATACAAACTTACCTTTTTTTTAAATGGAATAGTATACTTATTTATTGATAAAAATTATTCAATAAAGCAACAGAAACAAAAAATAATAAAATAAAAATTTTTATTTAAAGTTTTATTTTTTAAATTTTACAACTTTCGCGCTTAAAAGTGATTTATTTAAGTGAATTTTGGTGAGTTTAAGAGCGCCTAGGTCAAACACGCCTCATAATTACGGAAAGTAGGTAAGCGGTAATTGTATTTATGCTACATAGATGGCTTTACCGTATAGGTTTACCTAGAGTCCCTATAATAAATAGAGTCGTGACATGTCATTTAAATACAAGTCGTATCCATCTAAAATAGGCGGACTTTATGTAATATACATATACATATACATAAGTGTATATATATATATATATATATATATATATATATATATATATATATATATATATATATATATATATATATTATATCAGACATTTTTTTTCTACATAATCGTGTTCTACGGGTCCGAAAACGGATAGCGCCCCTACTCTCGCCTTTCGCCGTTCTTATCGTATATTTTTTCAAGGAAAAATTCGACTAAAAATGGCCAGTCCTAATCATGCATGCTCATGAATGATGAATCATGAGGTTATACATATTCAGAAAAAATTATGAATGAATCGATTATGCATGGACATTGGACATACGTGAACCATTTTTATTATTGTTCACTGTTCATGCTGGAGGTGAAGAATTTGACGTCATCATTTAAATCATCACAGCCGTTAACGACTAGACCACGCTATCTTTGGGCCTGTTCGTACCGCACCTAGCCAAAGTGTCTTGCTCTTACTTTTAAGAACATTACACTTGTTTTGAAGAACTTTAGCCTTACTTTGGAGATATTTGTATATTCCTGTCTCACTTTCCGTGTTCTTGAGAGAACGGTGAAGGATATATACGATGTATACCGAACGCTATTACTGGCTATAAACTATGTATGCTAGAATCATCGTATCATAGAGATGTACACGATATGATTTTACTCACAGAGTACTAATTTAAATACAAGAGTAATATTGTACTAGATTTTAGATAAAATTTCTTGTTAATACAATAATACGTGAAAGTTTTTAAAAAATGTGTTGTTAATTATTTAGAATTTAGCTAATTCACTTGAATGAATTTTTTTAATGAAAATAAGTTGCGTTTTTAATGACAATAGGAATATTCTTATTGGAACGAGAAAAAATTAAAAAATAAAATAACAGAAAATTCTCATATAATTTTTATTTGTATAAATTGAATTATATAATTCATTTTATTTATTTATACTATTATTATTATTATTATTATTATTATTATTAATTTTTTTTATTATAATAAGAATTGTACAGAATTTTAATTTTAAAGAACAGTAGATATTTGTTGTTAAATTAAATGACAGTATAAAAAAAAAATTATATGAAAAAATTCAGACTTTTTGTATTTGACATAACTATTTAGTGGCGAAAGTATATTAAATTTTTTTCTTCTTATTTTAGTACGTGTATCAATTAAATAAAATAAATTAATTAAAATAGGTCATCAAAGTTGTTGTGTTGTGGATTGTAAAAATACAAGTAGAAATAGAAATTGTAAATTTTATAAATTTTCGGTTTCTAAATGGAAGTTAAATCAGCGAAAAAGACGGATAGCTGCAGTGAGGAGGCAAAAGTAGGTAATAGGATAACCTATAACCGTAATATTTTAAGAATAATATATTTCTTAACTTTTATTTAGCACTTTTTATTAAAAATTAGGTTTTAATACATATCAATCATATTAAAAAAGCTACCGTAAGTTGTAACATTAGGTGGCACTGATATCGCGCTCCCAGCGAGGATTTATGAATAAAAGAAGGCTTTTTACCAATATAACATAATATTTTATTGCAAATCTAAAAGTTTATTTTTATATCGATATATTTATCGGTATATTATCGAATAGAAAAACAATTTAAAGAGGTGAAATTGTCTTTCAAAAATTAGAGCGAAATTTCAAATTGTCAATCCTGACGGAAAAAAAATCTATGAAAAAAATTTTATGACAAATTATGAAAAATATATCCAAAGTTGGACACTTTTATGATCATATATCATATTTTTTCAGAAGAATTCATCGTTTGTCAGAAATTATCGTTAAAAAACAGAGATTTTAATAGGTTTTCAGATATTCAGATATAATATTCATAATTCATAATCATAATGTTTTAGAATAATGCATAATTTTTCATTAAAGCCGTGGTCATTTTTTATGATTTTCTATGAAAAAATATGATTTTTTAATAATTTACTGTTTCATAGAGTTTCATAATTTAATTATCGAATTTATCATGGGCCTATTCGTATCGCTGTTAGCCAAAGTGGCTTGTTCTTACTTTTAAGAACATTACACTTGTCTTGAAATGTACTTGCCTTACTTTTGAGATATTTGTATTTATATTCCTGTCTCACTTTCCATGTTCTTGAGAGAAGGGTGAAGGTATGTATACGGTGTATACCGAACGCTATTCGGTATACATCGTATACTTACCTTCACCTTAGCGTTCGGTATACATCGTATACATACCTTCACCCTTCTCTCAAGAACATGGAAAGTGAGACAGGAATATACAAAAATCCAAAAGTAAGGCAAGTACACTTCAAAACAAGTGTAATGTTCTTAAAAGTAAGAGCAAGCCACTTTGGTTAACAGCAATACGAATAGGCCCATAGTTTTCCATAAATTTTTTTTTGCCGGGGAAATATTTCGAAAATTGTAAAACATAGACTATATAGATCAAAAGTTTAAATTAGCGATGTTGCTCTTTTTTAAAGAGCTGTCAGAGATGATTAGGGGTTAATTCTACGAAAAGGGAATAAAAAAAAATACTAAAATGTTGTTCGCAGATTTCAAATTTACTTTTAAAAATCGAATCGACCACTAATTTTAACGAAAAATAAAGTTTATTTACAACGGGCTGGTTGCTAATAACTTGAAAGCTGTAAGACAACCTTTTTTTAAAAAAATAAAGTATAGGTATACTTAAAAATTTTGAATAAAAAATAAAAGTCCACTCACACAAAAAAAAAACTTTTACAACTTTCAGGATAAAATTTTTTGGGTATCAATTCCTGTTTTTAATAATTCCTGATAATTTCTGATATATAAAAATTTTTAATTTCTGATATTTAACTGATAAAAATATTATGGTGAAAAATTCTTATTTTACTTTTCAAGTCTAATAATAATGATTCCGTCTAAAATTTTGCCATTAATAAATTCATTGTTAAAATATTTTTTTTTTTTTTTTTGTTAATATTAACAGTAATTTTTTATTAGGTATTATAACTAATTTAAAAATAAAAAGGTTATGAAAATTCTAACAATTTCTCAAGTTTATTAATTTATCAAATATAAGAATATACATAATATACAGGGTGTAAAGTAAATAAGTTTCATCCTTTTGAGAGATGGTTTATCTCGGTGTAAAATTGCCGAAGACATAAAAATTTTTTCGGAATTCACTATCTGAGAAAATCGCATCCCAGCCAGCTCATCGTTTAATATGAATTTCTCTGAATACGCCTCTGACCAAACTAAAATTATTCGCACCCTGTATAATAAAAATTTTTTAAAAATAAAAATAATTTGTAAACGACAATATGTAAACACCTGCAGACTTTTGAATTGATTAGGTACTGTATAGTAAAAAAAAAACCGAACACTGTTTTTCATAAATTTTGGTTAAAATATGTTTGAAATATTTTTGTGGGTTTTTATTTCACAGGACGTTATGAATATTGCAAGAACCGTAACTGTGGTATTGTTGCATTTCTTTAATTACAAATATTTAGTTGCATTACTTTAATTACAAGTATTAATTTAATTAAAAATTACACTTGAATTTTTAAACAAACCAAAATAAAAACTTTCCTTTAACTGTCATAAAACATTGTTGTTAATATTGTTGGTACACAACACAGATTAAAAAGTGAATTTTTATTCATAAGTGAGTAACTTTAGCGGAAAACTGTAACAGAGAATTCCAAACTTCGGCATTAATTATCATTATTGTAAAATTATTTTACCAAATTTGTTCTATTATACCAACAAGCTGAAACAAAACACATTTAAATAATAATTTATGTACCTGCGACACACATCAAAATAAGAGTAACAATAATAATAATAAATTAAAATACATTTAATAAGAGATACATACTATAAACATACATAATTATGTATGTAAGCAAATATACAGTAAGGTAAATGTCCCAAATTCCGACACTTTAAGGAAGAACTAAACATATTTTCCTAGAATAATTTAAAATTCGTTGGAAAGGCTCAAAGTCTTTTGTCAACAACCAGACCAAAATTTTTACTTTAGATAAATTATCACTTAAGAAAAATAGAAAGATAAAATACAAAAAATAAGAATTTTTGTACTACTGAAATGACACATAATTTCGACATCTACCATAAGACTTACCTCTAAATTCAATACCTTTGTGAACTTATTTTCGTGTTTTTAAATTCAACAGTGTCCATAATTTTGACTACAAACGCTTTAGCTCAAACAAAAAAGAAAAAAAAAATTGATAAAGATGCATTTAACCTTTAACCGGTAAGGTGATGTCTGTGAGTCGTATACAAAAATATTCTTTTTTGTTAACTGAACGTTTGTGTATTCTTTTATTGTTTAGGGCAAATTTTACCCTGATGGCGTAAGGGGAGTGGTCTTCAGTTTTTGGCTATCTATGTTACCAGCCCGCGGTATGTTAATCTGTTGATGTCTCTCAGACATCACTTTACCGTGATTATTATAAAAATTCACCTTACCGGTTAAAGGTTAAGTATAATTTATTGAAAAATTGCTTTATTTATTACACGTACATATTAGTTAATAATGTACTTTTCCAATTTCTGCTAATATAAAAATCAGTACTGTTTTGTTGTATATTTCAAGACGTTTGATTTAAACGTTTGATTTCAAGACACTGTCTGATTTTGGATCATTTACCTTATCTATTGATTCATTCAAATTGGTAAATACATACAGTGGAGCTCCAGTTAAGTTAACATCAGTTTTGTTAAGTTACGTCACTTTTTTCTCACTAAAGTTAAGAGGATTTTATACAAATAGAAAGAAACAATATTATTACATTATACATTTTTACGACAAAGATATTATAAATTCTATAAAAGCTATAAGTATGTGTAATAAAAAAAACAATTACATATAGTATGATTTAAAAAAATTGGTTTGGATGTCATAAGAGTATTCAAATTTAAACTTTTCTCTGTTGAATTTTAGAACTTCGTTTGAAACTTAAAGTTCATAGATGTTACTAATTATGTTTATTCAAAATTAAAAATCGAATAATATTACAAAAACAAAGGGAAATTACATTAGTTACATATTTTTCATGACATAACTAAGATTGGTTATGAGCTGAACTATATAGCCATAAATTATAGTCTTAAAACTAAGAAATGTAAACAAATCAGTGGTGTTTTTTTAATAAAAATATTTCGCTATGCAAAAAGAATTTTAGAACGTTGAATTCTAGAATTTTTAAAATTTTTTTCAGATATATACAAAGCGAGTGGTCTGATTGAAGACTACTTACTCAATTAAGTTATTCACTTTATGTAATAAATAAATTTAAATAATAAATACCAAAATACTTGAATACTTGAATACCAGGCACTTAATAACTAATTCGGTGAATCCAAAGCTTATATAGATTAAAAAATAGATACGGTACTTGTCAATTGTCCGTTCAAGGGGAAAAAAAACAATTTCTATAGCAGACATATCTATAATGAAGAACTTTCTATAACAGCAATATTTTTAATGGAATTTATACATTAGTATAAAATCCAATTAATCCACTGGAATCCAAATTATTAAATAGTTTGTTCTTGTACGTCACCTATGACTTCAATTATTATTTAGTCCCGATCATGTATTAAATGACCACTGATCTCAATCTGCTTCACTAAAGTTAAGTTTCACTAAAGTTTACCAAATTTTTCTTAACTTTAGTGAAGCTCCACTGTATTCCTTTTCAGTTCCCAGTGTGTCAAAATCGTCAAAACATTTTTTTTTTAAATAAACAATTACACACATACATATGTACTTGGGGATTCACAGACCATCATGATATCATCACATCACATCAACCATCGATAGATAATCAAGGAGTTGGCCAAGTGCGTATTTAACACACATTAAGCCGAGTTCCTGAGTTATTTGCGTTTTTGTATTTTTGGGGATAAAATACATCGCATCGCATATTTTTTTACGGTTTACTGTGAAAATAAATTAATATATTTGTACCTGTGTTACTTAAGGGTCAATTAAGTGGTAATTGGATTCCTTACAAACCACATGGACTTTGAAATACAATATTTCTGAAACGAGGTATAAAAAGTTGTTAAAAGAACCTTAACTTGATTTTAAAAGATTTTTCTAATGATATGCTGCAAACAGTATACATATAATTATTTTTGAAGGAATTTACGAAAAAAATTTTTCAGCATTTCTCTTAATAATTTTGATTTGAATTTTTGGAAACGTTATCTAATATCAGAATATACTTTGACGTAAAATTTCACTTAATGAGTGTACTAAAATTGTTTATGCCCAGCTTTAAATACGGAAGATAGGTACCATAAGAAATTAAGAAAGAAATTGTTTTACTGACGGTTAATTGAGATGCATGTATTATATTTGCAAAATTTCGTGTTCATATATCCATAGGCGTGAAATTTCTGAAAATGTTACAATCAAAAAATTATAAGACCTTCCAGAATTCTTCGGAACCCTAATCTTTGAAAATTATTTTTTAAAAAGCCATAAACATAATATATTTATGACCTGTCAAACTGGATATATTTATGTTTATGTGTTTTGGAAACACTAGTAAGTAACCTATTTATTTTATAATTATATGACATAAAAGTATGAATATGTATTTTTAGTCGTATGTGTATGATTGCCGATTGGCGATTGGTATTCGTATTCGTATTATTTTATTATCATCTTATCAATAATAAAACAGTACATTCTTCCTTATTTTTTTAACAATACAGGTACTGGTCTAAGCTATTTTAAACTGTTGCATAACTGTGTGAAAATAAATTAGCGATTTATAATTTCTTTAAATCAAAGTATTAAAATTAAAAGTGCATATGTGTATGTGCGTGAATAACAAACCAATTGTACATTTTAGAAATGTTTTAAAATTTAATTGTTGTCATAATTCATAAATACTTCAACTTAACGTACTTGTTCTGAGAAAGTCAGGTACAAAAGTTTATCTCAGCAAAAAATTTTTATTTTATCAAAAATTAAATAATGTAATGATATTCTTCAGTTATTATATTTGTATACCACTTGTTTTTTTGTATTTCCACGCGCTTATGTTGTAGCAATTTAAAAGAATTGTTGAAAAAAACGTTGTAAAAACGTAGTAAAATGATGTTTTTAAATTATATTTCAAAATCGGCGTGGTCAATAATTTTTATTTCTTATTAAATATGGTTTGTAACTTTGTATTAAATAACATATTCAATTTTTATCAAATTCCTTTGACACGTTTTGATTTTATTCTAAAAAAATAGAATTTTCCCATAAGAACCCGTGTTAAAATTACAAAACTTTGAAATCGTTTTTCTCAAAATTGGGGTGGTCAATTTTTTTTTCGGTAAGGGCTCGTATTATTGGTATTGGAGAAAATAAATATCTAGAGAACTTTGCTAAATTTCCAAATAATTTAATGAGATTTGACGAAATCGATCTATTTGATATATGGCGTAAATTGTCTCATTAAAAATTATGTTCAAATTTTTATGGACACTACTGTATAACTATTTTCAAAAGATTTCGTAAACAAGCAGGTAAAAATATTTTGTTGACAAAAAAATTTACATTCAAAAAAGCAAAGGAAAAAAAAATGATAAGTAATCAGAGCCTGATTAAGTTTTTTTTTCTAGGGGCCATTTTTTAACACGTTTTTGACAATCGAAAATTTCTGAAATGAAACTTGATCCGTAAAATTTAACTAGCAATACTTAATTAGTAGACTGAGACCTTTCTCTCCTGCAAATTATGAAACTTATTTACTTTACACCCTGTATAATGCCACATACAAACAAGGATAGCGTAGCCTAGTCGGTAAGAGATGTCGATTCTACGTCATATTCTACACACCTGCAGCATGAACAGTGATCGAATCCCACAACAAGTGTCAACATTTACAATAAAAAAAAATGGTACACAGGCTGTAAGGTATAGGGAATGTTGTATAGTACCTACATATAAAGATGATGAAAGAGAGATAGTAGAAAAGAGATAATAAAAAAAAATTTGCGTTAATGTTGGATCCAATTGGATCCAAGATTTAAAAATACACCCGGTAATTCAGATCCAATTGGATCCAATTAGATAGGGCCAATTTTAGGATCCAATTGGATCTGATATATTTATATCCAATTTGATCCAATTAGATCCAATCATTTTTTCACGGGTAGCTATAAAAAGTATAGTTCGATTATAAAAAGAAACTTATTTTCAGATTATAAAAAGAAACTTTTTGTGCGGTGGATCGGGACCGCATAAAAAAAGTTTCAGCGAAAAAACATTATCAAAACTTAGAAATTTACTAAGAAGTTGCTTCTATAAACAAGATAAAGCATTAATTTACACGTAGAAACGTTTTATTTCAATTTTATAATTATTATGAAAACTTGGAAAAATAAATTTGTAAAAAAATTAAATGATTCAATAACTTATGTTTTTATACAATGTATTGATGAAATGCTTAAAAGCCGTTAAAAAGTACTTTTATCAAAGAAAGTTATTATAGTACATGCTTAAGTTTCTTACTGACTCTTGATTTTGATTTATATTAGACATTTTAATGGTCATTTTTTTAAAAACCGCATAAAAAAATTCGCACAAAAGAGGACCGCATAAAAAAAGGTTCAGCTGTACTTTTATTTTTTATTCAAAATTTTTAAGTATAAGCTTGCAATAATACAATAAATACCTATAATCTTTTGCTATCGAATATATCTGCAATCCGTTTATGTTTTTTCAAAAGTATGTTGTAAAGAAAAGATTTTTTTGTTTTTATTTTAATCAAGTCATGATGAAACCTTAACTAGTAATATATAAGTTGAAGTTAACTTAAAAATTAAGCTCATATAATTATATACTATAGCCAAATTCGATCATACCAAATCATGTATGAACGGTATGAACTATCATTTGGTTGTTACAGAGATTTATATCTATTCATGGATGAATTAATGACAGTTAAATATGATCAGATCTAATCATATATACGTCTGTATTAAGTTGGATATAAGTATATTTATGGACAGATATGAGTTGATATGAGCAATATCACTTTATGTGTCACGATTCACGAAGCATGGATTTATGTGTAATTAGACCTGAAAACAGACTGATTCATATGTTAATTCATATTAGCAATGCCTAATCAGATCTAATCATGTATGGATTCCTATACAATTTAACAATATTCGAGATCAAATCAGACATGAAGATGTACAAGGTAGCCATAATCATATATGAATTCATAAATAATTATATATAAATATATATGATTAGCCAAAATCATTTTTCATCGGGAACACTTTAATACGTGAGATATCGCTCCATGTAGATACGTCAAGTGGAAATTGAAGTTCAATTTCCACTCGACGTATTGTTCGATAAGTACATAAGTTATTGTACGTAAGTTCAATTTCCATTTGACGCTGTTCAATTATTGAACAGCAGGTGAAATTTTAGGGCGTTTTTATGTATATTATAATAAAAATTTCGAAATAAAATGGCAGAAACGATAGATTGTTCAGGGTTTTGTAGACTTTGTTTAGTGAAAGAACAAGTGAACACACCAATATTTGAAGAATCAGGTGATTTACAACAAATTTATTTGAAAATAACTGCTTGTTTGCCGATCAAGGTAATGTAGCTATATATAGTGGGATTAGCAATAGTTTGCGTCTCGGGTATACTCGACTTTTTAGCCCTTTCCCTTAAAATTTATTTATGCTCATGCGCAGTTAACTTTCAGCCGGCGCACACACTATAAACATGGTAATACGCCAAAATATATAAGGAAGGGGTCAAAACCGAGTATACTCGAGGCGCAAACTTTCGCTAATCCTACTATATATTTCGCCATTTTTTTTTTAAATTACTTCGTATACATGTTTAAAGCGTTCTTTACTATCGCCTTAAGTCAAAAAAACGTAACTGACAAATTTTGACTTTTTGAGGTTTACATTGATTTCCATGTTTTCAACCACGAGAAATCTAAAAAACTAATCCAAAAAGACTACGTATCTTTAATAGCTTCTAAGATACAGCGGTTCGTAATAGCCGTATTTACACTAAAATTGTATAAATACTAAGGTAAAAGGCAGTAAGTTAACATTTCATAGAAAAGAAAGCAGTATCTACAGTGTAGTTACTGCTATTTGGCTTACCACTAGTCAGTAACTGCTTTTTAACTTAGCAAATTTCATAAAACGATTGCACTTACGTTCATTTGTTTGTCTTCAACACATGATGTTATATATACATATATTATGTTAAATGTAAAAATTGATGTACTGGTAAGTGAATCATATTGTATAAATTAAGGTGGTTACCTTGTGACATGCTAGTAGAAAAAATTGCAAAAACCAAAATTACTTTATGTCATTATTGTCTGTATTATTGGATAGATGTTCATACGTATTAGTTTTCATACCAACATGTAGATGCATACTTTCAAACAGCCTGTATATACACACTTATACTATCAAAGTTTTTTATTATAAATACGCTGGCATCCTTGTAATTTTATCCAACAAACATATTAAGTGGTATGCATATGCGTTTGGAACCCTGTATTTTTTCACCTGTACAAGATAGATATATGCTCTCGCGGACTTTTTTGTAGAGAATTCGATTCTCTACAAAAAAAGGTCTTAACACTTTTTAATGTATCTATCACCGTTTTCGCTACGTAAGCGGTAAATGGTCAAAAAACGCGATTTACAAGTAAATACGAATAAACCAGTTATTTAATATACAGGGTTGTCAGACTGCTTCGGTTCAGTTGCTTGAAATTGATGTACTTATAAAAATACTATAATTTCTCTGATGATATCTTCAATTCAAAACGATCAACAAATACAGTAGAACCTGTTTAAGTTGGACACCCGCGGTGCAATCAAAAACTGTCCAACATAAACAGGTGTCCAACATATGCAAAATACCAAAATCATCTACGCTTAGTAATTTTAAGGTTAACACTAATTTAGAATATAATGCAAAATTAATTATTTTTAAAGTAATACATATACACACATCTACGTATCAATATTTATTGAAATAAACTATCGAATAACAATCGTAATACATACATATTATAGATATTTAAACATTATCTTTCGTAAAAAAATCACTTATCTTTGTTTGGATACAATTTTTAGGAAAATTTTGCTTTCTAATTTGCTTTGAATTTTGAATAAATCTTCTAACGGTTCGCATGGGTTTTCAGTTAAATACTTAATGGCGGTATTTATACCGTTCAAAGCTTCTTCAGGGGTTGTTGGTTTCTCCGCTACTTTCTCGCACTCGTCACTAGATTCTTCGATTTCTTGTTCCTCGTCTAGTTGTAAAACATGTTGAAGAACGTCTTGATGTGTATTGAAGACATGATCGTGTACCTCCAAGTAGGCATCGGCGGTGATCATTTCTTCAGCAGTCTGTAACTGATTTTGAAACTCTGGAGGTAATAATTTAATTGCATCGCGAAGTTCTGAATCAGGGTCTTCATTATGATCCCCTTCATTTGCTTTTGGAATACTAAAACCAGCTCGTCTAAAACACTTAACAATTGTTTCCGTAGATACAGCTTGCCATGCTTCGCTGATCCATCGAATTGCATCCAAAACCGTGACTGAGTTGATAAATTCCTTGTGGTTGTTAGAAATTTCAGATTTAGCAACTAAACACATAAGCAAACTTTTGCGGTAATAAGCTTTCATTGTTCGAATCACGCCTTGATCTAGTGGCTGAATTTCCGATGTTAGATTTGGCGGTAAATAAACAAGTTTAACATTCTCGAACGATTTCATAATCTTATGACTTGTAGCATTATCTAGTATGATCACAATTTTTCTAGCAGCCTTACGCATTTGCCTGTCAATATCTGACAACCAACTTTCAAAAATATCAGTCGTCATCCATGCCCTTTTATTGTGTCGCCAAATAACGGGAAGCTCCTTACATCTCTCGAGGACGTGCTGATTATCCAATTACTAACGGCGTTAACTTTTCTCCGACCGAACTCATACATAATAGAACAGTTAACCGTTCTTTAGACAATTTACCACCTTTGCATGGATCATCTTGTGCAACATAACTTTTTTTGTCTAATAAACGCCAAAAAAGACCAGTTTCGTCTGCATTAAACCGATCTTCTGGCGCATAATCTTGCAACAGATTTTCCAGTTTTCTTTTCCACTCTTCCGCCTCTTCTAAGTCTGCTGATGCTGACTCTCCACAC
This sequence comes from Brachynemurus nebulosus, assembly GCA_035578155.1. Lineage (NCBI taxonomy): Eukaryota > Metazoa > Arthropoda > Insecta > Neuroptera > Myrmeleontidae > Brachynemurus > Brachynemurus nebulosus. The sequence continues at coordinate 1,646,470 of JAPWDM010000047.1, forward strand.
AAAGTTTTAAATTTAATATTATGTCGATTTAGAAAACTTTCTAACCATCCATTACTTGCTTGAAAATTAATGTCTAATTTTAAGGCTATCGCTTTTGCTTTTTCTTGCAGTAGAGGACCGGATACTGGAAGATTCGATGAACGGCACTTAACAAAAAAGTCATAAACTTTTTGATTTATTGCTTCATTACCAGTTTTACGAATTTTTCGTTTTCGTTCGGCGCTGCAATTCTTTTCGTAAGCTTTCAAAATTTCGTCTTTACACTTCAAAATATTCCCAACAGTTGATTTGGAAATTCCAAATTGGTCGGCTGCCTTTCTTAAACTAACACCATTCTCTACTAAGTCTATAACATTTTTTTTCTTTTCAATGGTCAATTCTACTAAACATTTTCGCTTAGAACTCATGGTGCTAAATTTGTAACTAATAAATATTCAAGAGATCTGTACACATGAAATCACTGCTGATTATTGACTAATAACCATTGTGACTGCCGAGCTTTTATATTTTTAGGACATAACTAACACGTGTTTCGGTCACGTGTAAAAATTCAATTATTATAACTGTCATAACATAACTAACACGTGTTTCGGTCACGTGTAAAATACATGAATGTCCAACGTAAACAGGTCAAAATATCAAAAATCATTTTAAAAAACTGTCCAAATTAGACAGGTTTCCAACATATAGAGGTGTCCAACTTATAAGTATTAATATGCATTTAAAACAATGTAATTTCGCCAGGCCAATTGAAAAGTGTCCAACTTGAGCAGGTGTCCAGTATACAGAGGTGTCCAACTTGGCAGGTTTCACTGTAATTTAATTTTTTTTTTACATTCAGAACTTATTAATCTTCCTTGCCCTAGTTTTTTATCGAATTCTGTCGAGTCATTATATTGTTAAACACAAAATAGGGGTACGTAGTCAGAATTTTGAGATCTAATACATGAGTAGATACAAACTTTAACCCTAATTATCTTAACTCAGAAACGATCAATCTTTATTAAATTACGAGGACAATCAGATATAGCATTCTTCTTTATACTATTAAAATTTGAAACTATTCTGTCGAAAAGTTGAATGTCGAGGTAACTACCTTAATGACCAGCTGATTTTAAAAACGGGAAATAATAGTTGGAATATGTAGAGATGTGACTTACTTAAAATACAATAAGTATATTTGAAATACAGATACAAAATACAAAATACGTACTTTCATCTCATATCTGAAATAATCTTTTAAAAATTCATTTTGTATCTTGTATTTAGATACATTCTCTTGATATCTTAGTATTTTGTAAATATTTAGTTTGCTAAAATACTTTTATTAATTACCTATGCATTTTTTTACATTACCTACGGCATCCCATCATAAAGTGAATGCACCCTTAAAAGGAGCGACTCTTGGGGAGATGATAATGAGACCTCAGCGAAGAAAAATGAGTGATAAAATGTTTAATGAACTGGTTTTGCTTAAGTCTCAATTGAAACCTTAAAAATATATTAAAAATATAATATGTTCTCACATTTTTGCGATAAACGCGATCCACTGTTCATAATTAATGTGTAATGTAATAAACTAACAAGGAAAGGTATCCAACTGTATCTCTTAAAAATTTTTGAAACTTTGGTGAATTGTAGATCTTACGAAAAATAATCACGAGCCATATTTCGTTCGTGCTCATAAGCGGTTTAAGGGGGTGAAATTCACCCCTGAAAATTTGAATTTTTTTCAATTTTCTTAAATATCTTGGAAATGGTAAGAGCTTTGGTGGGGAAACTATATATATTTGTAAATGACACTTTAAGATCTTTATTGCGATACCAAAATTAAAGTTATAAAATCATTGGGGTTTCATCCCCCACCCCCAACCCCTAATTTTATTAGGTATATTTTGGTAAAAGAGGAGGCTGTTATGTGTAAATAAAAGAATTTTTAATTAATATATTTTACATCACACCAGTGTATTTCTTTTTGCAGAAATACACCCTTTGCTAATGTTAACTTGGAAAAAATTTCAACTTTTTGATTTATTAATGAGCAAAAATATGATCAAAAAATCTCGTATTTTAGAAATGAATCGTTAAAGACTTACGATATACTTTAAAGTACGTAGTTTAGAAAGAAAAAATACACTGCCCCCTCCCCCAATGCTGTACTGATATCAATACAAATCCTATTTATTTATTTCCGTATTTATTTATTTTTATTTATCGATACAATTTTCAATATTTTAAGGTTTGTAATCTACAAAATAATGGTATTGCTCATAAAAATGTTCAAAACAAAAATATTGTCCACACCAAGCACATCTTATAAAAGCGGGGTTACCACATACACTACACTTTGGTGCTTCTCTTTCTTCTATGAAAAAGCAATATGTTACAGGATTTTCAAATCTTTCTGGTCGTTGGTCAATATATCCACTTTTATACCATCGATACTTGAACAAATTTTGAAAACGAGACGACGAAAACTGATTGTGAGCTAGAGAATATTGTTACAGCGATGTAAATCAATATCATCCTCATTTAGAATTACATTATCCGAAAATACTGTGATGAGTTGTTTCCATAGTCGAAATCCATAGATATCCAGAGGTTAAAATATTGAAAATTGTATAGATAAATAAAAATAAATAAATAAGATTTGTATAGATATCAGTAAAGCATGGGAGGGGGGGGGGGCAGTGTATTCTTTCTTTCTAAACTATGTACTTTAAATTATATCGTAAGTTTGTAACAATTCATTACTAAAATACGAGATTTTTTGACTGTATTTTTGCTCATTATTAAATATCAAAAAGTTAAAATTTTTTCCAAGTTAATATTAACAAAGGGTATATTTATGCAAAAAGAAATAAACTGGTGTGATGTGAAATATATTAATTAAAAATTCTTTTATTTACACATAACAGCCTCCTCTTTTACCAACATATACCTGATAAAATTAGGGGCTGGGGTGGGGGATGAAACCCCAATGATTTTATAACTTTAATTTTGGTATCATAATAAAGATTAGTGATGTGCCGATTCGATTATTTTACCAATCGATTAATCGATTATGCCTAATATTCGTAATCGATTTAATCGATTATTAATCGATTATACCGACAATTAAACAATGCTTAAATCTAGAAATAATCTCATGTTATTCTCACTTTTTAGACAATGAAATTGAAATGAAATATTAGTTTAAACAAAAAAAAAAAGATAAAGTATTGATTACTCTTTAATATGTATCTATGAACAAAACAATAAAGATAAAGTATTGATTACTCTTTAATATGTATCTATGAACAAAACAATATTTCTTAAATGACTTACAACTAAATTCAACGTAAATAAACATCACTGAGTTTTAATTTCAAGTAGATTCCAGTTTGCATTTAAAAATATGATTTTATCAAGGTGCTTTGGCAACAGTTGGTTTCTTCTCAAATTAGTCAATATTCCAGCTTTTGAAAATATTCTCGGAGGGAATCGAGGTGGCCGGAATGCATGAATATTTTAAATTGAAGTAAGCGTTTAAAATAATTAATTTGCTCTTTAAAATAATCAATCTAGTAACGAAAATACAAAATTCTAGGTATGTCTTCTTCAATGTAAGAAAAAAATTGGAAAATTCCCTTTCTGGACTGGAAGGTTATCAACTTACCACGATTGAAGACTGAAGAAATTAAAAGGAATGTCTATTGTGATTTTTTTTAAAAAATTGATTATAATCGATTGTGTAAATGATAATCGATTGCAATCGATTATCTCTATAATCGATTAATCGATTGTTGATAATCGATTCCGCACATCACTAATAAAGATCTTAAAGTGCCATTTACAAATATATATAGTTTCCTTACCAAAGCTCTTACCATTTCCAAGATATTTAAGAAAATTGAAAAATACTCAAATTTTCAGGGGTGAATTTCACCCCCTTAAACCGCGTATGGGCACGAATGAAATATGACTCGTGATTACTTTTAGTGAGATCTACAATCCACCAGTTTCAAAAATTTTTGAGAGATACAGTTGGATACCTTTCCTTGTAAGTAAATCTCAAAATTAATAAAAACATGTTATTTTTTATTTTTTATTTTTTTTAAAGTGTTTATTTTAAAAAAGTATTTAGAAAATACGTATTTTGTATCTAGTATTTCAAATCCCATTTCCACAAGTATCTTGTATCTGGTATCTCAAATACCATGTCCAAAAGTATCTTGTATTTTGTATTCCAGATACTTTTTATGAGGTATCTTACACATCTCTGGGAATATGGTTATGTATGTTATGTTTTGATGGTAGTAAAGTGAGTTTAAAGATAGTTTGTAGTGAGTTGATATGACTTTTCTTACTTTATTATTGCTGTTACTTCTTTTTTGTTTAGGAAAATGAAATGACATCACTCGTAACTGTAAATTATAATATAATAATTTTACTATTTAAAACAAAAAATGAGTTGCAGTAAAACAATAAATAAAAAGTATTAAAATTTAAAAAAATGGAACTTTTTGTCATTTAATGTAAAAAAACTCACAAAACATGAAAAACGGCGATTACCAGAAATCTTCATTTATACACTTACTACTTTTTGGCTTAGAAGGGCAGTTTAGCATTTAAATGAAACAAAATGCTTTTCGACACTGATTGAGTTTATTTATTCATAGGTATCAATAGAAGACCCCTTACCTAAGCGAATATGTGATGACTGTAGTTATAAATTAGAACAACAATATCAATTTTGGAATACAATTTTAAATTCCGAAAAACAATTAAAACAATGGCTGGGTTTACCAGACGAACCACCACCACCAACCAAATCCGAGACGTCTAATGGAGTAAAAAGGGAAAAAGATAATTATGAAACCGCCCCAAAAAGACCTAGACGTAATGCACGAAAAGCGGCACAAAATGTCCGACAAGCGGCTGCAGCTGCCATCGCCGCATCAGATAGCGGTCCAGGTGAAGATATGGATTTGGATACCTTTGGAGCAAAGGTAATCGATCTGCTTTGCGATTTTGTTTCAAAATAATTATTTCGTGTCTTTGAATTTTTACGTTTAGGAAAAACATGATACTGATAATGATCTAAACGATAGTACGGAACCATTGACGGAGTCTACTTATATGAATGTTGTATTAGATTCTGAAGAGGCAACGGAAGCAGGACCATCGGGACTTCAAAAGAACGCGAACGCATCTGGGAATGCAAATCAAGATGCTAGTGGAACTGGGTAAGTGTAACATTTTTTTTTTATAAACCTTTATTGTAAATATTATACATGGGAGATTTTCGTTTACTGAAAACAGTTTCAAATTTCGGATAATACCCAATAGTACTTAAAGGATTTTAAAATGTATTCTTATATCTTTTTAGCCGTTGCGACATTCTTATATCTTTTTAGCAGCGACATCCATGCAGGGATGTCGCTGTTACTGGGATTTTAAACATTTCAAACCAATCTCGACCATTATATAACCCTTGTGATGTGTTAGTGATATAGCCCCTTAAAAAAATCCACTATTCAGACAGGTTAAATCTTAAACGAAAATTGAGAGATAAAATGTTAACTCCATGAGTAGAAATAGATAAGGTGTCAAAATGGACAAAAAAGTGATTGGAATTCAAAATATTTTATATAATCCTTACTTTCGTTCTATATGTTCTGTGGTTAAATTGATAGTATATTAAAAATTGGCAGTAAATAGGGAATATGCATGTTTTTTAGAAAATTGTGAAACATTTTTTTAGAATATTCTATACATGTCACAAATTTTTATGACAGTTTTTTTTGTTTGATTAATTTTAGTTTTCATAACGAAATTAATGTAAATTATCTACCTTAATAAAAATTCCGCCAAAACGGTACATTTGAGCAATGAGCGATCCTATTGGTTGTGACGTTTAATGTAGAAGTTTCACCAAAGATGCCAGATATATATACTGAACGAAATATGCACTAAAGGTATAACATAGAGTACCATAAATAATAGGATACACTCTATAAACTATGTCATTGATACGAAAACATATATAAAATAGAATAAAAATTAATTTTTGAATATTTAAAAATATTTTGTAACTTGTCACAATCAATAGGTACTTATTACGATTTAGGTAACTAGGAAAATATTAAATATTGGTCATTATTTTTTTAAAAAGGAGTTGCTATGGAAAAAAAAATATTCATTGATTTTAATTTTTGAAACAATTCGTAAGAGGAAACATTCTTAAAAATTAAATTGAAAATTAATTATTTAATTCATTAACTATTTAATATATTTGCTAAATTTTATTCGTCAAAAAAATTAAAATATTGGCAGATATGGAAAGCAGTGGAGAATAAACGATTAGATTTTTGATATTATCAGAAACAGTGCCATCTACAGAACGAATTATATAACAATGCTGCTGGCCTGGGTAGTAATAACTTTCTTAAGCCGCTGCTACACGATGCTACGAACACCTTCCAACATTCGACGTTGGATGGTTCATAGCATCGTGTAGCCGTTGTTCGAACCTACGAGTGACCAATTTTCCAATGTCGAGCGTCAAACTTCGCATTTGGTCGTGTCCCGTTCGATGTCGGTATTTTTGCACCGAGTCAAAGGGATGCTTCAAACGTTTGAAGGTCAATGTTGGTTGCGTTGGTTGGTTCGATTCAGCAGCTGCACGACTCGTTCATGTGAAGAGAGACAACATTAGTGTATAACATTAGAGATAACATCAGACAGATGACATCGTCGTCCACTGAATAAACGTTTGTCCCAACACATTATACAAGAGAGACAACATCAGTGTATAACATTAGAGATAACATCAGACAGATAACAGCCTCGCCACTGAGTACCAACACATCATCATTCGTATTGGATCAAACATTCGATTCACCGTGTAGCAGATACATTCGTCGCACCAACTATCGAACTTAATTGCCTCAAACGTTCGATCGAACGTTGGAAGGAACGTTCGTAGCATCGTGTAGAACCCGCTTTATTTGAATATCTTCAAGTGACGTCAGCGCGCCAAATAGTGATGTTTAAATAATGATAATGTAAAATGAAAAATCATTTTTTTATTTTTCTGAAATAAAGGTGCAAATTGTACTCATAATATATTTTTGTGATTTTTTGACATCAACTTAAACTATTTTTGAAATGAATGAAAAACATGCATAATCCCTATTTTCTGACAAGTGTACTTACAGGTTAAGTCGGTTAAAAAGGAACTAAGGATGTATACCCGAAACGAAAATTCCAACTTTTTCCATTGAGTTTGAAATATGTTAAACAATAGACGATTTTGTATCGATTAGCAAAAACAAAATTGTATGTCACGGACAAATTAAACGAAATAATTAATGTTAATGTTCTCATTTATCGTGTGTTGTTTGAACCGGAAGTAGCTTAGCTACGAATAAATTTGTAAAATCGATCATATTTTATCCAACTTTCGTGAGGAAAAAAATAGTTTTATGAACCTTATACTTTGTATTATTTTTTAATGAAAAAAAAACCGGACCCACCGGCCTATCTTTTTCGTAAAAATTAAAATAAAAATTAGAAGCCGGAACCATGCGGTTTTGACACTATTTTAAAAAACTATGCCCGCCATTTTCGACGAGAAAGGTGGTACAACATATAATGAATGTTTTCCATTTAGGAAATACAGACGATACCTGATTTAACCTTTTAATTGCTTTTAGATGCAATTAAAAGTTTAGTTTTGCAATAAAATTTAAAAAAAAATTAGTTTTTTGTGAAAAAAAGAAAATGCATTGTGTCACACAGTGTTTTCTAAATGGAACATATTCTAGACGTCAACTGTCAGGATAATAATTCCGATAGGTGCTAAATCTAACGTCAACCATAGTCAAATTAAATCTTTATTTTATAGAAAAAATTTATTAATTGATATAATTTCTTATACAGTACACATCTTAATTCATAAAATAAGTGTTTCTAATAATAATTTAACATTATGATTAATTTTCAAAAAATTTTAGATATACCATCCTTAAATTTTAAATTTAGTTTGTGTAAACCACAGAAATACAGAATACAGAAGATGAACTGGTATCTCTGCACTAGTGAAACCACTGCCGCCAAAAAAAATATAGAAAATCCCCACTCATAATATACATATTCAGAGTCTGTGTTTGTATAACATGTGTATTGTGTATAGTGTGTATTGAAAGAATGAAAGAGTAGGGTGTGAGCCCCATGAGGGGTCCACTGCACGTAGGCCACTTAGTTGGACCCTTTGTGCCCCCTTAAACTAAGAGGGAAAAATCAAATGAAGTCAAGCCCCTTGATAAAGGAAAGCAAGCACTTCACATTGATCTCCCTGATAAGTTCCGGGGTCAGGTGACTGAACCCCAGATGTCGATGCCTTAACCGCGACAGTGCATCACAGTTGCACAAGATATGGTAGGAGGACTCCTCCTCCCCGCCACATTTCCTGCAGGTTGCGTCTGTGCATAAGCCCAGTACCTGCAGATGTCTCCTGAGCGTATTGTGGCCCGTTAGGAGACCAACAACCTTTCGGAGCTGTCCCCTCTCGAGCGACAGAAGCACTTTAGTGAGCGATTCGCACGGCCGAGTTATAAAGTCATGAGCCTGCCTAGCTCCTCTATAAGTTTCCCAAAGAGAACCGTGTCGATCCTGCACCCATTTGTGGACACAGCATCTTATTCTCTGGGTAGAAATCCCCAGCACAGGTTCAGGCCCCACGTACGAGGTGTTGGAGCCTGCTCTGGCCAGTTTATCAGCTGCTTCATTCCCTTCAATACCCCGATGTCCTGGAACCCAGTAGAGAGTCACTTGGTACCGAGATACGAGATTATTCAACATCCTCTGGCACTCCCACACCAGCTTAGATGTTGTTTTGGCATTTCTCAATGCCTTTAGGGCTGCCTGGCTCTCCGAACAAATGTTAATATGCCCTTGTATTCCAGACAGCTCCTATATATGTTCTGCGCAGTCCAAGATAGCGAAGACCTCAGCCTGGAAAACTGTTACGTAAGAACCTAGAGGTAGTGAAAGCCTGGTTCTGGACCCATACACTCCGGCGCCTGTACCTGAGTCCATCTTAGACCCATCCGTATACCAGATGAGCCCTTTGATAGTTCTCGAGATCTCCGAATCAAGCATCCACTCTTCTCTAGAAGGTATAATCACATTGTACTTCGGTTCTAAATTGTACAAAGGCCTCATAAGATCCGGTGGCATTTTTGCCATGGGTACGGATCTCTGAAGCTCCCCCAATATAGCCGAGTGTCCTTTCCCAAGATGTTTAAATGACCATCCTCCCATACTCCAGAGTCTATACGCTGTCATCCTCGCCTCTCCTTGAATAAAAAGTTCCAAGGGAGGCAAGCCCAGTAACACCTCTAGGGCGCTCAAGGGAGTGGTACGTATAGACCCCGTTATTCCTAAACAAGCCAGTCTTTGAATTTTGTTTAGTTTTGTTCTGGCGGTGCTAGGCTCAGTACCAGGCCACCACACCACGGAAGCAAAGATGATAGAAGGCCTTATGACCGCCGTGTAGAGCCACCGTACCATCTTAGGTCTTAGGCCCCACTTGGCTCCAAAGGTTCTTCTACAGGCCCATAGCATGCTATTAGCCTTTGTGACCTTGTTATTTATGTGCTCCTTCCAGGTCAACCGGCAATCAAGAGTAACTCCCAAATACTTGATTGACTCTGTTTCTTGGAGCTTCTTTCCAAAGAAGAAAGGCTGAAAGAACCCTTCCAAATTCCTTCTTCTTGTGAACACTATACACTCGGTTTTGTCAGGATTCACTGACAAATCCACCTCGTGACACCATTCCTCTACAGAGTATAGAGCCCTTTCCATTAAGCTCGAAACTGTGTTAGCAACTTTATAATAATAATAATAATAATAATAATAATAATAATAATCTTTATTCAATAAAGTACAGAGTACATAGAATAAGTCATTCCATAAATTCCTTAATATTACCGATTTACCGATACATACAAGGCAGATGTCATCAGCATAGCTTTGTGCATAAATACCACTCTGGTTAAGTCTAACCAACAATTCGTCGACAACTAGACACCAGAGCAGCGGAGACAGGACGCCTCCCTGCGGACAGCCCCTAGGCACGGTGAATCTCACAGAAATCTCACTGAGACTCACCTCCGCTCTACGGCCCTCCAAGGAAGCGCAGATACATTTCACTATAGTTGGATTAACTCCATGCCGTTCTAGCCCATCCTTAATTGACACCAATGAAGTGAAGTTAAACGCTCCCTCGATGTCCAAAAAGGTAGCCATGGCGATCTCCTTATCGTCCAGACTCTTCTCTACACGTACAACGAGCTGATGAAGAGCTGTCTCTACAGACTTCCCCGCCTGATAGGCGTGTTGATTTGGGTGTAAAGGTCTAAGAGGTAGAGCCTTATCCCTAATATATCTATCCACTAGTCTCTCCAGTGTTTTCAACACGAAGGAAGTTAGACTGATGGGACGATAGTCCTTAGGTGTGGAGTATGTACCCCTACCTGGTTTAGGTATAAATACCACTCTGGCCACCTTCTACGACGGATGTACGTAGCCGGTTGCCAGACTGGATCTAAAAATGCGAATCAGGTGCGGCACTAGAAGTTCTCGACCCTGCTGTAACAACGCCGGAAATATTCCGTCCCGCCCTGGACTTTTATACGGAGCGAATGTATTAATCGCCCAATTGATCTTTTGAGAGCTGACAATCTCCGCTGCTGCTAGCCAGTCAACTCTCTTTGGCCGGCCCGCTTGAGCGTCAACCGTCAGCTCATTCACCAGTTCTGAACCGGGAAAATGAGTTCTGCGTAAGAGATCCAATGACTCACCCACGGATCCTGTGGTTTCCCCGGATGGAGATTCCAGAGTAGTGAGATGAACCTTAGGATCTCCCGACAGAATCTTATGCAGCCTGGCCGTCACAGGCTCACTATTGATTGACTGACAGAAAGACCTCCATGAGTTCCTCGAGGCCTTTCTTATCTCTTTTTTATACCTTCGCTGAGCCTCCTTATGAAGTTCCCAGCTTTCAGTATCATTTTTAACCCTAGCTCTATTAAAAGGCCGCCTTGTCTCTTTTCTTAGGGATTCCAAATTGGAATTCCACCGAAACTTTTTATTTCCTGCCCTGCTGACTGTTAGAGGACAGTTTTCCTCGTATGAGGATACCAGAGCTTCGTTTAGCATGTCGATGCCCAGTTGTAGATCCTCCGTTAGTCTCATGTTGAACTTAGGCATACTCTGCAATCTACCTTCAAGAGACACTCGAAAAGAATCCCAATTGGTTCTCTTCGGGTCCCTATAGCGGTCTTCCTGCAGGCACCCAGTTACAGTGAACATGATATGTCTATGGTCTGAAAAAGAGGGCTCAGTTGATACCCTCCAATCCTTAATTCTACCTAGTAATCCCAAGGATCCTAGATTGATATCTATGACCTCCTGCCTTCTGTTGTTACAGAAGGTAGGGTCACTACCGACATTCAGAATTTCCAATTCCGTTGTGCTTAAGTATTCCAGCAGAGCCTCTCCCCGTGTGTTAGTATCGGTACTTCCCCATACTCTGTGGTGTGAATTGGCGTCGCAACCGACTATTAGGTCGAAACCCCGCTGTCTACAGTATATGACTAAGTCCTCAAACTCCTTAGATGGAGGAAGGCTTTGCACATCATAAGGAAAGTACGCCGAGCAAAAGACTATCTTTTTCTCAGCATTCCCCTCCCTATATCTTACCAAAATGGCCACAATATCTCTCTTCAGGAAACCTGGTAGCGCTGTGGCAGTTTTATCTCTCACTAAAATGCACGCCCTAGGCCTCACCGATGCACTGTCTCTATGCAAGGTGAAGCCTGGAATATTAAATCCCATAATACGGCCATTACGCACCCATGGCTCTTGTATCAGGGCGATTGCACACCGACCCACTATGATCCTCTGTGTGAGTACCTTAGATGCCGTGATACAATGCTGTAAGTTAATCTATATCGCTTTTATCGGAGCCATCTTGATGAAATAGTATAAATAAAAGTTATAAGCAGAAGAACACTTACCTCGCTTACTTTTGCTCCTGCCCCGTTGTCTCTTTCTTGGTGGCCCGAGCAGTGTAATCACCGCCCGAGTCGCCCCGCAGAAGAACTTCCCGCTTGCTTCCTTAATCCTTTCGGTGGTGGCGAGGTCCACGCTGAGAACCAGTCTCACCCCATTGGGTTCGGTCTTCCTCTCGTAGACCCTCCACGACCGAGTGCTAATGCCAGGGTTCTGCCGTTCCAGCCTCTTCAGAATTATTTCCGTTTCTACCGCTGGCCCGGGAACCCACGCAATGACTCTTTTATACGTAGGAAGAGCTTCCATACTGATAATCTTCAGTTTGGAGTCCTCCCACGGTTTTAGGTTATCGATGTTGCCGGTCAGCCAGTTCTTCGTTGTCTCATCTTGACAAATGATAATGGCCGTTCCTTTTGCTAAATAGCAGTTGACAAATCTTGGGATAATCCCCCCATCTTCGGGGAGCTCATCCACAAGCCTGCCGATTGCCGCCTGAATATCTAGGAGTCTCTCTCTAGTGAGCAAGGTATCAGGATAGCCCTCGTTAACGATAGCCATCCTGACTCCATTCTGCGCCACTTTTGAGTATTCTCCTCTGGCTTTCTTTGCTTGCTGTTCTGGTGTAGTCCCTGTCTCAGTCCTAGGGCGCTTCCCAGAAGATGTTGATGGAAAGCTTTCTTGTTGGTCGGAAACGCCTGCCACTGAAGCTTCCTTAGCGAGCCGAGCTGCTCTTCTCCTTTTCTTCTCGGCACCGCTACGATTTCTTTTTTTAAGTTTTAGGCTGCCCACTTTATCAGCTAGCATGCCTACCTCAACAGATGCCCCTTTCGGAGTCTCTGCTGTTGAAGTGGACCCTTTTGGAGAGTCCACCTCACGTCTTTCGGAGTCCCCAGTTAAGGAGCTCTCCGGTTTATTAAAAGTATTTTTATTATCTATACGATTCCCACGCGGAATGAGGATATAATCCGTCACTCTACTGCGGAGCCTCTCGCAGTAGAGAAGGTCTTCATACAAAGGGGTTCGACCTGGTGCCCCTAGGGGATCGTTCGCGACACATCTCCTATGTGCCATGCACCCCTCTACACGATGCCTTCCATCTTGGGTTAGGGTTTTTGTTAACCGAGGTTTTCTCCTCGAGTGCAGTTTCTTCGTCCGGTCTCTCAGGTCCATCCTGTTCGACATGGGTGACCCTACCAGTAACTTACGTTACCGTCGACATAGCATGGGCCATCACTGAGGCACGCAAGCCATCCCACCAACGACAAGGTCCTACTGCACCCAGGGACAGATAGTGTGTATTAGTATGTGTCTATTATGCTGCTTTGTACCTGCTGCGGGCACATGTATATTTACTGTGGAACTACTGTATGGGGACATCTGTTAATTACGTGAGCTGTTTTGTATTCAGTTTAGACTCCCCCTCCCCTTAGGTGAAATTTAATGAGATTCGGTTATACCCCCCTCCCCCAATAATGTGAGATTTACGCTAAAATTTTTTATTTTATTTTAAAAACTTTTTTTCTTTTTTTTACTCTTAAAATAAATGATTTTAATAGTAGCCATGAGATTTTTTTAAGGGGGCAAAATGAACACACGGAATAATTATTTTTATTATCTGTAAAATTATTTATATTTTTTTAGAGTTGACGTGAGATTGTCGATTATGGACCCTACCGCCCTTCCCCCTTCAAATGAAATTTAATTAGATTTTATCGGACCCTCTTCCCCCCATTTTAAGCTCACGTAATTAATGAATGTCTCCTATGTATGTATCTGGAAACGATGACCTAATCACGACCTAACAATCAGTAACAATGCTTGTTTGCTCTTGCAGAGCTTGTGCACGACTGAATGTAAAGTTGTATAACATCCCGCCAAAAGGTGCCAGACGATCCAGCCTGTATCCGTTAGCCAACATGAATTTTAAAATTTTAATTTTCTTACTTAAAACCAAATCCGATCGTTTGTCAATCGTTTGTGAATGTTTGTGACACCATTCACAAGTTTTGTGACTAATTAGTTTTTGAGTAATTACATAACTGGTTAATTAAAAGGTATCCGTTAGCCAACGTAATATTCAAAACTATAGTAATATAGACTTTTTTATACTCAATCGGTCAGAAATCGTTTGTGAATTCTTAATTTATCAATTAAAACGTTTGTGACAACGTATTTTCCAAAAAAAAAAAAAAAAAAAAAACAATAAAAATTGCCAGATGACATCCAACGCTGCGACATCTGCTGACGCTATTTAGAACTATTTTCAATTTTGAATTCCCCATACTTTTTATTTATTAATTACAATTTTTAACATTTATTTAAAAAACTTTGACCCATTCCAATCGTTTGTATATCGTTTATGAATGTTTGTGACACCATTCACAAGTTTTGTGACTAACTAGTTAATGAGTAATTAATAAGTTAATTAAAAGGTAATCGATCAGAAATCGTTTGTGAATTATTAATTTATCAATTAAAACGTTTGTGACAACGTATTTTCTAAGAAAAATAATAAAAATTGCGAGATGACATCCGTAGGTACGATATCTACTGGCACTACTTAGAACTATTTGCAATTTTGAATTCGCCTTGCTTCTTTATTTATTAATTACAATTTTTAACATTTATTTAAAAAACTTTGACCCATTCCGATCGTTTGTAAATCGTGTATGAATGTTTGTGACACCATTCACAAGTTTTGTGACTACCTAGTTATTAAGTAATTCATAAATTAATTAAAAGGTATCCGTTAGCCAACATCATATTTAAAACTATAGTAATATATGAGTAATATGGACTTTTTTATACTCAATCGATCAGAAATCGTTTGTGAATTCTTAATTTATCCATTAACCAATTGTGACAACGTATTTCTTAAGAAAAATAATAAAAATTGCGAGATAGCATCCATAGGTACGATATCTGCTGTAATTCATAAATTAATTAAAAGCTTTCCGTTAGCCAACATCATATTTAAAACTATAGTAATATATGAGTAATATGGACTTTTTTATACTCAATCGATCAGAAATCGTTTGTGAATTCTTAATTTATCAATTAAAACGTTTGTGACAACGTATTTTCGAAGAAAAATAATAAAAATTAGGAGATGACATCTATAGGTACGATATCTGCTGGCACTATTTAGAATTATTTTCAATTTTGAATTCACCTTAAGTTCTTTGTTTATTAATTACAATTATAAACATTTATTTAAAAAACATTCATAAACGATTTACAAACAATCGAAGTTAGTCACAGTTTTTTGAAGAAATGTAAAAATTGTAATTAATAACTAGAGGTGAATTCAAAATTGAAAATAGTTCTAAGTAGTGCCAGCAGATGTCGAAGCGAGGCATGTCATCATCTCGCAATTTTTATTATTTTTCTTGGAAAATACGTAGTCAAAAACGTTGTAATTGATAAATTAAGAATTCACAAAAGATTTTCGATCGATTGCGTATCAAAAAGTCCATATTACACTGCTATATAGTTAGCAGTCTAAAAATTTCTTTTGAATTGAAACTATTTTTATTCGATTGGGAATTATTTGGGAAAATTTATGAAAATATTTTTTTTGTTTAGGACATTATAATTAATGAGTAATTAATTAGTTTTTTTTAGCGTATAGTTAGCAGATCATGAAAATAAAAAATATTTTATTTTACGTTATTTGATAGTAAATAGTTAAGAAAATTAAAATTAATCACACCATTTGGGAATTCATAATTAATTAATTATGCCGATTTGTCTGTTTACGATTTTACGTGTACAATATATTTAATGGCTGACGTCACTGACCTCACTGACTAATATGGCGGCAAAATTCAAACACTTTTGTATGTTAAAATTATGAATTATCTTTGAATTGTACTTCATTAGTATTATGTTGTATATTTACATAGTTGACAGAAAGTATATGTATGAATTTTAATAAATAATATCCTATAAAAAAACACCACCTACATAAGGTATAAGCGTTATGTAGGAGGTGTTGGAAAAACTGTTTCCAAAATACATTTTTCTTCTCCTACTATTAAAAGTAACATTTCGTGCATGGGTAACTATATGTAAAAATTAACAATTGCCTACACTGTGCGGGAATAGCGTTCGAAATATACTCCGTTAAAATTGAGCATGAGCCATCGTTAAAAAATTAAATAACTCTTATATTCGAAACAAATCAATCTTCTATTCTTTTCAAAAAACAATCTGCAAATTTAAAATTTACGCATTTGCAACAATGAAAGAGATAAAGCTAAGAAAACGGGAATTCCTTAAATTAGTAAATGATAATCAGCCTTAAATTTAAGTGAAATAGATTATAATTTTCCACGGCTTAATATAATAAAAAACGCCGTGAGCAGCGGGGCCCCATCACGGTAGTCGAATTTTCCCCTTCATCTTCGGTATTGAATGTCTACAAGCGAAATGTGATTGAAAGTCTACAACCGAATTGTCATTTTGTTAGTTTCAAAACTGGTGATGAGTGTTCGGCTGATCGAGGCTTTAAAAAAAGGTTTTAAGTATTTAAGGGCTGTATCTCAGTAAATTTCAATTTTGTGCCGAAAACAGGTAGCAGAAAAAAAACCAACACAATTCGTACAAGGGCATTCCTGCCCATGTTTATCCGCTAATTGCCTTTATGTTTTAGTTTTAAATATTAAAAAAGGACCTTAAATAGTAAACTGGAAGGCCTTTTTAAAGATATTTTTTCTTTCGAAAAAAAAATAAAAAATAAAAAATTATTTCTTCGGTATTGAGTGCCTACAAGCGAAATATAATTGAAAATCCACAAGCGATTTGTAATTTTGTCGGTTTCAAAACTGATAATGAGTGTCCGGTTGATCGGGGCTTTAAAAAAAGATTTTAAGTTTTTAAGGGGTGAATCTCAGTAAATTTCAATTTTGTGCCGATAGAAGTTAACAGGGAAAAAGCCAACACAATTCGTACGAGGGCATTTCTATCCATGCTTATCCGCCAATTGCCTTTGTGTTTTATTTTTAAATATTAAAAAAGGAACTTAAATAGTAAACTGGAAGGCTTTTATGAAGATATTTTTTCTTTCCAAAAAAATCCAAAATTTCTATTTTATAAATAATAAAAATCCAAAATTTCTAAATAATAATTAAATAAATAAATAAACAGTGACTTTAATAACATTTTCAAATTACTTAATATATATGTATTTCATTTGTTAAAAAATTGTATTCACTTTTTTTTAAATTTTTTAAAATTACTATTCGCCTACTTGTATTTAGAATAAACATAATGCTTTTAAAACACATTTAACAATAGAATTCAATTCCGATGTAAAAATGGGAGAAGTGGGGGGAAAAGTGATGCGGACTCCCTACAAGGTACTAGCTGGATACTAACTGAATACACGTACAAAATTTCAGCCCTCTAGGTTTCCTTATGGAGTCTCTAGACGTGTTAGAAAACAAGCAAAAAAATTAAGGAAATATTGGCGTCAAAATCGTGGGGGTAAGGGTTAAAAGTTGAAACCTCCAAAAAACAGTGTCTGGCTATTAGCTTAACCTGTACACCAAATTTCAGCCCTCTAGGCTTATTTGGGGAGATTTTGACCCGAACGAAACTGTTAAAAAACAAGAAAAATTATGTTCTTTTGGGTATAAAAATGGTGGGGGTAGGGGTTAAAAGTCGAGACCCCCAAAAGGCACCCCCTTGATACTAACTCAATCCGAATACAAAATTTCAGCCCTCTAGGTTTATTCGGGTGACCTGTGCGAGTGGTACAAACTTCGAAAACGTCGAAAATGCATGAAATTGTAGCTTAAAAATGAGGGGGGTGGGGGTAAAATATTAAAACCTCCAAAAAGCACAACCTAGGTACGAACTTTATCAACACACCAAATTTCAACCCTCTACGTTAATTCTGGGGGGCTGGGGGCCTGTTAGATCCAGCGAAAATCGTTTTTCCCCCCTCTACTCCCACCATATCATCCTAGGAAGCTGAATTTTGGATATGTTGTAGATAATTGACCGAAACATTATTTAAAACCGGTTTGGAAAAGTTTTATTGCTTTTCCGCCCCCCACCACCCCCTTAAAGGTCGGGTCCGAAAAAAAATTTGCCCAAAATTTGACCCCACTTTGATAGTATTGTTGTGCATCGGAATAAGCCCCACTTACCAAATTTCATCTCTTAACTTCCATAGGGGGGCCCTACACATATTAAAAAGTTGCGGGAAAATATATATATATATATATATATATATATATATATATATATATATATATATATATATATATATATATATATATATATATATATATATATATATCAGACATCTTTTTTTTTTACATAATCGTGTTCTACGGGTCCGAAAACGGATAGCGCCCCTGGTCTCGCCTCTCGCAGCTCTTATCGTATAGACTGTATAAGTCTAATTTTTCGGAGAAAATTCGACTAAAAAGTAGGCTCGCAAATATATGTATGTTGATTATTATTTATTGTTTCCATAGTTTCAAAGTATGCTTTAGAAAAAATGTGAACATTTTACAACTAACATTATAAATTTATGGGTCGATTCTGTAACTACATTATTACAGACTGTTATTTTGCAGTACAGAGCTCTGTAAAATTGTTTTTAACAGAATGTTAAAAAAACGCCGTGAGCAGCGGGGCCCCATCACGGTAGTCGAATTTCCCCCTTCATCTTCGGTATTGAATGTCTACAAGCGAAATGTGATTGAAAGTCTACAACCGAATTGTCATTTTGTTGGTTTCAAAACTGGTGGTGAGTGTTCGGCTGATCGAGGCTTTAAAAAAAGGTTTTAAGTATTTAAGGGCTGTATCTCAGTAAATTTCAATTTTGTGCCGAAAACAGGTAGCAGAAAAAAAACCAACACAATTCGTACGAGGACATTCCTGCCCATGTTTATCCGCTAATTGCCTTTATGTTTTAGTTTTAAATATTAAAAAAGGACCTTAAATAGTAAACTGGAAGGCCTTTATAAAGATATTTTTTCTTTCAAAAAAAAAATAAAAATAAAAAATAAAAAATTATTTTTTCTTGATGAATTTTAAGGGCGGTATATTCAAATTTAATACGAGAATTTTGACCAATATTTTATGGATTTCAGGTCAACCATTTTTAATTAATTCTTGATGAATTTTAAGGGCGGTATATTCAAATTTAATACGAGAATTTTGACAAAATTCTCGTATTAAAAAATTATTTTATAAATAATAAAAATCCAAAATTCCTACTTTATATGTATGTATACATATAGAATTACCTATATGTAATATAATATGCATGTATGCAACTACCTATATGTATGTATTGCTTTTGTTAAAAAAGTAAATTCATTTTTTTTTAAATTTTTTAAAATTACTATTCGCCTACTGTGTGTTAGAATAAAAGTAATTCATTTAAAACCCATTTACAATACAACTGAATTCCGATGTAAAAATGGGAGAAGTGGGGGGAAAAGTAATGTTTAATCCCTAAAAGGCACTAGCTGGATACTAACTCAATACACGTACAAAATTTCAGCTCTGTATGTTTTCTTAGAAAGCTTCTAGACGTGTTAGAAAAAAAGCAAAAAATTCAAGGAAATATTGGCGTAAAAATCGTGGGGGTAAGGGTTAAAAGTTGAAACCTCCAAAAAGCAGTGGCTGGCTATTAACTTAACTTGTACACAAAATTTCAGCCCTCTAGGTTTATTTGGGGAGATTTTGACCCGAACGAAACTGTTAAAAAACAAGAAATATGATGTTCTTTTTGGAATAAAAATGGTGAGGGTAAGGGTTAAAAGTTGAGACCCCCAAAAGGCACCCCCTTGATACTAACTCAATCCGAATACAAAATTTCAGCCCTCTAGGTTTATTTGGGTGACCTGTGCGAGTGGTACAAACTTCGAAAACGTCGAAAAAGCATGAAATTGTAGCTTTAAAATGAGGGGGGTGGTGGTAGAATATTAAAACCTCCAAAAAGCACAACCTAGGTACGAATTCTATCAACACACCAAATTTCAATCCTCTACGTTAGTTCTGGGGGGCTGGGGGCGTGTTAGATCCAGCGAAAATCGTTTTCCACCTCTCTACTCCCTCCAAATCACTCTAGGAAGCTGAATTTTGGATATGTTGTAGATAATTGATCAAAACATTATTTAAAACCGGTTTGGAAAAGTTTTATTGTTTTGTTACCCCCCACCACCCCCTTAAAGGTCGGGTCGGAAAAAAAATTTGCCCAAAATTTGACCCCACTTTGATAGTATGAGGTGCCTCGAAAATGAGCCACATTTACCAAATTTCATTTCTTAACTTCCATAGGGGGGCCCTACACAAATTAAAAGGTGGCGGGAATATATATATATATATATATATATATATATATATATATATATATATATATATATATATATATATATATATATCAGACATTTTTTTTCTACATATTCGTGTTCTACATATCAGACATTTTTTTTCTACATATTCGTATTCGGGTCCGAAAACGGATAGCGCCCCTACTCTCGCCTCTCGCAGCTCTTATCGTATAGACTGTATAAGTCTAATTTTTCGGAGAAAATTCGACTAAAAATTTGGTATTCTACAAGGCACTATGTTAAGATGCCAATTACATTTTATATATTCTACTGTTGTTGAACTATTTATGTTAAATTACCATGGATTATATGTAAAAAATTAAAATATAAAAAATTAATTCTTTTATAGCGATTTATGTTAAATGAAGAGATAAATTATGTGTATTACCCATGTATATTAAACTCACGTAAAATTATCATGATTATGGGTTAAGCTATTTCTAAATTAGATATTCGGGAAATCTCTAGACAACCAGTTCCTTATAATGGTATAACATTTCACGCCACTCGTCAAATGGTAAAATAGGCATATGTACCTATAATGCTATAATTTCTATATCTAATTTACACACATCAGAGCTTTCCGTAGATATCGATACCGATAGTTTTAAAAATACTTTAAGCCCACCACGTCTCTGGGGAAAATTTTTCATAAATTATTGACACGTTTATGGATAATAATTTTTTTTTAAATTGTGAAAACAGGTAAAGTAAGGAGCGCTTATTCACTATCAAAAGACAATGCATTGTGTATTAAATGCGTAGACAACAAAATAAGAATTGACAATACTATGAATAAGAATACTTGATGAAATACATTAAGTAACTGAAGCACTGTCGAGAAAAGGTAAAACGCTTCATGTGGACAAATTGTGTCAGTGCGATTTTGTCCCGAAAGCATTCACTGTTTATAAAAAAAATATAATTCATAATAAATTTATTTTATTTGAAATTACATTCTATCCGATTTAAGAACACTGCACTATTTCCTCAACAGTCTTCTTACTACAAAAAATACTTCATGATTACATACTTACGGATATCAAATAATTCAAAAAATGACAAATTAAAACGTCAAAATATTGAATTTATAAAAAATGCAATAATCAAAATTATCAATATTTAATAATATCCATAGTAATTAGCCTATTTAACAGCTCTGTAAAGTTTATGGTGAGTGTTTTGAGTGTTGTAAAGTTTACAGAGAAATAACAGAGTGTTAGCTAACATTTCTGTTAAAAATTGCGTATAGAATACCATTTTTTAACATTCTGTAATTTAACAGTCTAACAGAGGTTTTACAGACTGTTAATAGTTACAGAATCGACCAATTAAATATTATTTATTTTAAATTTACGAAATTTACTACTTATTTAAATACAGACACGTTACAGACTCTTTTTTAAATACTTATAGAAGTTTAATGGGAAGCATAGTAATTTTTATACGGGAAGAGAGAGAAATGTTCAAAGAACATGATCTAGCTGTTATTTTATATACATACTTAAAAATGCTTTTAATTAAGAAAACTTCCCTTAAAGTTGACTTTCCTACAGTATTACGTGTAATATTATGGTCACTAATGCGTCAAACGCAGCTCAGCAATGTTTGAATTTTGTCGCCATATTAGTCAGTGACGTCAGCCATTAATATGTATATTGTACATGTAACCCTACGTTTAGACATACGATTTCAATCGAATGTTAATCGAATCGAACGAAAGTCGTATAACAATTGGATGTGTAAACCGGTAATCCAGTTATGATCGTACTGCCTTCGATTTCAAAACGATTTTTATAAAAATAGATTGTAATCCTATTTTAGATCGATTTTTTGAAAATCAAAATGGCGCAAACTGAAAATATTAAGAAAGATCATGTGCATATTATTATTATTTTAAAGACTAGAAATTAGCAGCGCGCGCTGCGTGCGCGTTTTTTTGCGTCGTTTAATCAAAACTTATTGTTAAGTCATATTTTTACTTTTGAAAATTAAATAGAAATGTAGATGACGCGCGTTTTAAATATCACGTAGTTCAAGGCTTTGTTTTGGACAGAAAATGGCTGACATGTCACGACTATATTTATTATAGGAATTCTAAGTAGAGCCTATAATAAATAGAGTCGTGACATTTCATCATTTCATCCATTTTCTGTCCAAAACGGCGCGGGAAGCTTCAAAATTAATTATCACATGTTTGAATAAATATTTTTAAGTACATAATTATTGTTAATAAGTTATGAATTAATAAAGAATTAAAAATTTTTAATTTAATTATTCTTTCTGAATTAATTAAACTAAATGGTTTTTGCTAATATATAATTAATTTCCAATGTATTTTACGCAAAATTTGGACAGAAAATGTCGGAACCAATCAGAGTTCAGCACACATGTCACGACTCTATTCATTATAGGGACTCTAAAATTAAGTAGTGTCCCTATAATAAATAGAATCGTTATTTATTATAGGCACTCTAAAATTAAGTTCATACTTATATCATCTACCGGCTGAATTTAGTACTACAATTGAAATTCCCGATCGTGTCAAGCACAGAACAAATAGAACGAATATAACTGTCTCTTTTCTGCAATCACTTATGTGGAAGTATGTGCATCTTAGGCTGCTTAGGTGTCAGTTGGTCAGTACCCGTCGCTCAGTGTAAGTCAGTCAAACAACAATAAATTTGATTGTTGAACCGGCACAAGTAGCGTTGTGGTATCACACACATCACATACATGTATGTGAACCAAAGGTCACGTGACGACTATCACCACTCACACAAACAGAGTTTACCGCACAAATACAAAGTAAACACCGTGCACGTATACAACATATTTTCTATCTCAAGTGGTTACACAGGTTCCAGTAGTATAGAAATATGTATTTTCTCTCTAGATGCTCTATGGTGTCAAGAGTAAGTGTCATCTATGTATATGTATTTGACTCATGTACTACCTTCAACTTGTACCGACCGTTTAAATTTGGCGAATTTGACATTACCGACCACAGAATATTAGCGACGTCCATTTAGACAATATAAATACGATTGAAATAGAATCATATACCTACTGCCATATAGTTGGCAGTCGAAAAATTTCTTTTAAATTGAAAATACTTTTATTCGATTGGGAATCATTTGGGAAAATTTAGGAATATAATTTTTTTATTTAGGACATTATAATTAGTGAGTAATTAATTAGTATTTTTTTAGCGTATATGTAGTTAGCAGACATGAAAATAAAAAATATTTAATTTTACGTTATTTGATAGTAAATAGTTTGGGAAGAACATTAAAATTAATTACACCATTTGGGAATTCATAATTAATTAATTATGCCGATTTTTCTGTTTACGATTTTACATGTACAATATATTTAATGACTGACGCCACTGACTAATATGGCGGCAAAATTCAAACACTTTTGTATGTTAAAATTATGAATTATTTTTCGAATTGTACTTCATTAATATGTTGTATATTATAACAATATAACTTTTCAATTCATACTTTCGTCAATAAAATTATGTAAAATGTAAATATACAACATACTAATGAAGTACAGTTCGAAAAATAATTCATAATTTTAACATACAAAAGTGTTTGAATTTTGCCGCCATATTAGTCAGTGGCGTCAGTCATTAAATATATTGTACATGTAAAATCGTAAACAGAAAAATCGGCATAATTAATTAATTATGAATTCCCAAATGGTGTGATTAATTTTAATGTTCTTCCCAAACTGTTTACTATCAAATAACGTAAAATTAAATATTTTTTATTTTCATGTCTGCTAACTATACGCTAAAAAAAGACTAATTAATTACTCACTAACTATAATGTCCTAAATAAAAAAATTATATTCCTAAATTTTCTCAAATGATTCCCAATCGAATAAACGTATTTTCAATTTAAAAGAAATTTTTCGACTGCTAACTATATAGCAGTCTACTTAACCCATAATTTTCATTTAACTAAAATTTAACTCCAGAAAACTATGATCAAACTAATGTTTCAATTACTTCTAAAAGCAAATAGGAAGGTTAGTTTTGCAATAAAATTTTGAAAAATTGGTTTCCTGTGAAAAACATTCAAAATACACACAGTGTCGTCCGTGTTTTCTAAATGGAACACTCCCAACGAAAAATGGCTACCTTTCAATTCCAACATAGCCACTCTTCAATTTAGGTCACGCGACAATGAGTCTTAGATATTTTTCCATTATGTATTTTTCAAATTGAAATGTGTACATGTACACATACATACGAATACCACCGAATAAAAATTGTATACTGCTAAATGCATAATTTTTATCTAATGAAACTTTATAAAACTAACCTTTTAATTGCTTCTAAAAGCAACTAAAATGGTAGTTTTGCAATAAAATTAAAAAAAAAGTTTTTTTGTGAAAAAAAAAAAATTCACGTTGTCGTCTGTGTTTTCTAAATGGAAACACTCTTTTAAATATGGCTACTCTTCAATTCAAACATGGCTACCGTTCAATTTTGGTCACGTGACAATGAGTTTTCAATCAAGTGGTCAGCGTAATTGTAGAAAATTGTAACTTGTGTTGAGTCTAGATCGAGCCCGACACGCATAGAACACTAGAAGCCAACTAATATAAAAAAAGTGTAATTCGCTTGGAGTCATTTGTATACCAGTCACAGCTTAAGCAGGTAGTCAGTCAGTGTCCGTCGCCGAACACACACTGCATTGTGTTAACAATGAACACCATTGTTACTTAAATTGGACAGCTTGGTCTGTTCCATAATACGTGTGTTGTGGTGGTATGTGTGAGTACGCACACAAAGGCAAACAACAAACTAACACAATTGCAAGCGGTGTGTACCTACACGACATGGTGGGAGAGATTTTACGTCACAAACTCATTACAAGTGGAACAGAGACATAGACCACCTAGTTTGTCCCCTTGCCGACACGGCTTAGGTCGCTTAGGTGGTTCAGTCGTCCACAACGCTTGTAGCGGTTCGGATGTTGATTGTTGCAACAATGTAATACATGAATACGTAAGTCTAGAATACATACATATTACACCAGACATTATGTGTACGTACCGTTGTCGAGCATGTATGTATGATGTATGTATCATCTCCCTCCAGTGACCGAGCTATACATATGTACGGAATATTACACATACAAATATCCACTACAGCACACATACAGACACAAACTCTAAATATGTATATCAATACCACCATAGAAAGTGGGGAAGCTCCTCCCATTTTTGTGACGTAACTTTTTGGCGACAAGCGGGATACTAACTATTTAACAGTAGTTTGGCCTTTGGCCGCTTGGTTTTAATATATATGATGATAAGTGTGCGTGCAATTTATTTGTCATTGACATTTGACATTTCAATTTCTTCAATTTTTAATAAGATTAAAAAATAAAGAAAAATGCAATTGTATGGTTGATATTTTATAATATTTCATATAATTATGTATATTTTATAATTGTCATTTAGGTATCAATAAGCGCGGTAGCGCGTCGGCAAGTTCTCACCAGCCGTACGTGCACCAAGCTATATTTACACGAACCATTTCAAGCCATTTTTGACCCCCTAAAAACTCTAGTTCTATTTGTTGTATTGAATTAAAATTTTGCATACACAATAACACACTCGAAATCACTCTCAATTTCAAATTTCATCGATCTAACTTTCGTAGTTCCTGACGTATAGGTCTCCAAAAATCGACAATTTTGGCACTCACTCATTCACTCACTCACTGAGGGATCATCAAAACCTCTGGCCTATTTCCAGTGGACGTAGGAAATTGAAATTCGGTCAGAATATAGATCTGAGTCTAACAGTAAAGGGAAAAATCTAAAATCATAATATTTTTCGTTATTTTTGTTATTTGTGCCCTTTCTTTGGAAAAATACAGGGCAATTTTATATAAAAAAAAAATATTACTCAAAGCCTTCCTTAATATTCAAATCTATTAGTTGCCGGTAACTATTAAAATAAAATAATTATTTATAGCAACAAATTACCTACTATGAATCGTATAAATATTTTCACCTATTATGATTAATAAACATCAAAAATAATTTAATTTACAAAAATTTGGAGTAAAATACTTGGTTTACGATAGCCATGAAAATGATTTTTCAAAGTGAAGATACAATTCAGTCATGATTTAATTTTGTGACTTAGAACCTGTGAAAATTAAGTTCAAAATTTTCAGTCGGGCTTACGTATACAGGGAGCAATTCCCACTTTGTTTGGCGTAAGTAGATAGGCTATGACAGAGCTGGAGCACCGCAAAACTAAGCAACTTGAACCCTTTTGCCAATGTTTGAAATCGTGTAACTTTACGGTACTAGACATTCCTAACTGATGAGTCATCAAACTGTATCGATGTGCAAACCTTAACCTTTGACCCGGCACGTACTGAGTACATGTATTTAAAATTTGTTGTTGACATTTGACCACAACACTCGCTCTTACTGTTGGCCTTGAAATTCCAAACACATGAGTCATCACCAGCAACGAAATTAATTTATGTTAACCCATTATGCGTCACCACAATTTAGTTATTACCCGCCATAGTTTTTGAATGCAAACCTAACGCATGCGCAGACTGAATTTAAGTACACGACGCATGCGCAGACTGAATTTTAGGTTACAATTTGATAGAAGGGGTACACTACCGCGTCAAAAATGTGGGGTTACCCTAACTCGGAGGTGGCCCCAAACTTTTGACACCGTGCTGTACTTAAATTTTTGGTACACTACCGTGTCAAAAGTGTGGACACCCCTGGCCAAAAAGGTATTCGATCACTTTTTGAAGCGTACTGTACGTGCAAACCTTGACCCCAACACGCGCTTGCCTTAATTACGTCATCTTAAACGAACTATCACGTCAAAAAATGTGGGGAATACCCTAACCCAGGAGTGGCCCCAAACTTTTGACGCCGTACTATACTTAAATTTTTAGTACACTGCCGTGTCAAAAGTGCGGGCCCCCCTGACCAAAAAGGTATCCGATCACTTTTTGAAGCGTACTGTACGTGCAAACCTTAACCCCAATACGCGCTTACCTTAATTGCGTCATTTTAAACGAACTACCAAGTCAAAAATGTGGGGAATACCCTAACCCAAGGGGTGGCCGCTAAATTTTGTGGGGGCACTGTACCAAGCGCTAGCCGCAATCATGACTTCAGACTCCAGATTCCAGACTCCAGATTCCAGACTCCAGATTTCTGACCGCTACTGTACTGCCGGAAATTTGGGTGTCAATTGTACTTGATGTTTTTTTTGTATATGAGTCAGCACTTTATAAGATGTTTATTTAATAAAAACTCGTGACTTTATATGGTTTGAGTTTGTTTATTTAAGATTTTTTTAGCTGACTTAGGATGATGTAATTTCATGATATGTTTGCATCATAGCCAGAGGGGAATTTTATTTAAAAGCAAGTCACAACTTGTCAGTTCCAGGAATTTGTTTACATTAATGTCATCGTAAATCATTAATTTTATTATGTTTATTTAAGATTTTGCTGACTCATACTTAGATATTTTTTTAGTTTGTTTATTTATATAAGTTTTAGTTTAAAAAATGTTTATTTAAGATTTTGACAACACAGCAATTTCTTTGTTTGATTTCAAATACGAAATAGTTTTCTCGGAATTTTTAATTTATGGCCTAATAATAATCGGGGGTTTTTTCAATTTGTTTATATAAGTTTTAATTTTTGTTTATTTAAAATTAGTCAGCAATTCTTTTATTAGGTTTCAAATGCGAAATAAATTTCTCGGAATTTGACATTTGACCTTCAGTTATTTGCGTTGTAAAAATTCTGAGTCAGCATTATGGTGCACAACATTTTTGAATTTGACTGTAGCACAAAACTGTTTCTATATCAAACGAAAATTATCTGAAATAATTCAGTATGTACATATGTATAGACTCTGTATATTAAAAATATTTTATGTATACACTCTGTATATTGAGAATAAGAAAGAAAATTTGTATATAATTTTAATTTTTATGAATACTAGTAAATGAATTATATAGCCATTTATGAATAAGTATTAAATCTAATTATAAAATAATTTATAAATATTGCAAAAAATTTGTTTAATCAGCAAAATCAATGTATATCATTTTAATACTGATACATATTTATATTAGGGTATAATGGTATTGTATTTAACATTTTTAAACAGAATAAAAGTTAAATTTTTGGTTTTAAATTACTATAAGTTAAACACGTCGCTTAATATAAAAATGATAACAGCATTGAGTTTTACTAAATTTTTAAGTCTGTAAAATCAAAATTTTTTATAGACTAGAACATTTTGAATTTGCTACTTTATCATTAACATACAAATAATATCATGTATATATAACGGGTGTATATTTAGTATTTTTAATAAATATTTTAGTATACAGGGTGTATCATGAAATATGCTTTTCAATTAGAATAATAAATTTCATAAGATTTTTGTTAATACTCTTATAGGTTAACGAAAGAAACTTTTTGCTGTAAAAAATAGGGGAATGCAGGGTAATAATTAAATAAAACGCACATATTTTTTTTTTTTTTTAAATTTTATTTATAGAATATGTATACAAAAAATTAAATTGCTTAAATCTATATATTACTTAAAATCTATTTATTTTCCGTATAAAAATTTTTTAAAAGAATACAATTTTCTAATGAACAAATTTTATCTGAATGAAGCATACAGCGTCTTGAATAATATTCATCTCGCAGAATGGAAATCTTCGGTACATCAAATATTTCTTCCAAATTCAAAATCCACGGCTGGTTTTCGGTACCATCAAACAAACTTGATATCCATTTCTTCTTTTCACCACCCTTGACGTATATAACATCATACTTCTTTAATATAGGTTTCAATATGGTATGAAGTTTTTTGTATGGAATAAATCCATACGACCAAGGTATCCCATGCCAATTTCGGTAAAGCCAACTGGCTACTCGTTGATATTTCTTCGGCAACTCGTTGAAATCAAACGGTGCGTCGAATATAAGATGTAATATATCATCCGAATTTTCTGCAGCAATACCAACTTCTTTAAAATAAAATTCGTTGTTAGCTCCTTGATAGCCTTGTATGTCAAGAAACGCCATTTTTTACTGCCACCGTAGAACTGAATTTATTCACACAATCCACAACTTTATATAGAATAATTAAAAGTGGTGGGGGTAGTTAGTTAATTTGTGGAACGTATTCGAAAATGGCTATTAATAGCTATTGCTAGTTTACCATCAAATTACAAACTGTTAATAATATTTAGCCCATTTGTGAGTACCAGGTTCTTTTCACTTTAAGACCTAGTGATTTAAGGAATGCTAAATTTTCAGGTGAAATATGTTGTTGCTCAAAAGTTTTACGTTTAATGATCTTAGGTTTCGAAAGTCCTTTGCTAGGTTCTCTAGCGGTGGACTGCGCTGAATTGTAAATTAACATGGTTCCAAAATGTAATTGTTTTACCACGAAAGTATAATTTTCAACGAAAGAGATGTTAACTCTTTGACAACCACCGGCAAATAGATAATATTTTATGTAAGTTCAACTATTTTATACCCTTCAACCATGATAAGGTGTATAAGCTGGAGTATAACTCAGCAAATTATATAGCGGTGGTGACGTAACACACAAATGCGGTGGTTGTGTTGCGGTTGTGGCGGTGGCGGTGTTTGTGTGGCGGTTGTGTGGTGGTGGCGGTGGTGTTTGTGTGGCGGTGACGGTGGTGTTTATGTGGTGGCGGCGGTGGTGTTTGTGTGGCGGTGGTATTTGTATGGTGGTTCCGGTGGTTGTGTGGTGGTTGTGGGGGTGGCGGGGTAGCAGCGGTGTTTGCGGCTGGCGTGCACAACTTTATCATTAATTCAATCGAAGCAGCAATTTACTGTAGACAATAAATCGGTGGTGACATCTCGGCGGTGTTTGTTGAACGCAATATCTAAATTAATCAATCTGGTGACGTTCCTATTCCCTGCTCTTATAATGGAAGATTATTAAATATCGATTTTAGATAAAATATTGGAAAATTTCGGTTACAAAATACTATAAATACAACTGAATTATTAACCGGATGTCATTTGTTGGTTAAGTTCCAGAAGGTAAACAACAACAGCAACATGCCGATTTGTGGTATTTGTAAATTTCAACCGTCACAGTGTAAGTGTGCCTTCTACGAGTACTGTGATAGGTGCCGAAATGAAAAACGAATTTGCATGTGTTGTAAACGATGTATGATGCCATTTCCAAACTGTGTTTGCAATTATATAAACTGTACCACATGTACAAGCCGCTGTAATTGCAAATAATTTAGTAAAATCAATCATCTGATTGCCACATAATACATATTGACCAATAGCATCTTCTTTATCAGTTTCATCCAGATAATCACCTAGTGGCTCAATAACATCAGCCTTTTGAAGTTCACGAAGTATAGAGAATATTTCTTGACCTACAGTAGTTTCTCTTAAAGCATCTAACTCTTCGATTAAAGCTTCACTATCGTCAA
Organism: Brachynemurus nebulosus; assembly: GCA_035578155.1. Classification (NCBI taxonomy): domain Eukaryota; kingdom Metazoa; phylum Arthropoda; class Insecta; order Neuroptera; family Myrmeleontidae; genus Brachynemurus; species Brachynemurus nebulosus. The sequence goes on from JAPWDM010000047.1 coordinate 1,677,417, forward strand.
CGTTAAACAATATGTTTTTATTTTCCTCTTTACTCCGAATAATATTGAGTATTTTTTCACCAGTCTCTGAAGTCTCGTATAAACGTCGTAATTCATCTATTAAAGTATTAGGATTATGCCAGTATTTTATTTTTTTCGATTGCCCATTAGCATTTTCCGAGTCGTTGTATTTGATACGCTTAGCAAGTAGCTCTTGGTCCGTTGAATTGACTGGACGTTTTATTGCTATTCGTTCATTAGAATCCTCACCTTTATTTTGAGTTTCTTTGATTAATAAAATATCCAAAAGGGTTTGCAAAGCTGTAGTTAACTTGGGAATGATAACAGTTCCACTATCAGAAGTGGTTAAAACCCTGTTATTAGACTCATCGCTGGGTGTGTAAACATTATTTTGATTTCTTAAATTATTAAATTTAGTTTGAATTGCTTTTGACGCAGCTTTAATTCTTTGTTCAAGTGGATTGACCCTTTCTTCAACTTTATTGTTTGGAAATTCATCGTCAACATCATTCCTCCCGGTATCATAACTAGATAAGTCATCAGCCGTGTCTAATGTTTGTCTTTTTAGCGGATCAAAAGAGTAACTATTTTCAAACCTTTTTGGTGAAGATTCCCGCATATATGTATTTCTTATATGACGTGAAAGAGAATCTTTCCGTGAGAAGCTTTTATAACACTCGAACATTATAATAGATGTGTAAAGCTCAACTAGTCTTACAAGATTAATTCAGAATTGTGTTAGCGATTACTTATATACTCCACCACCATCACCACCACCACCACCGCCACCACCACCGCCATCACCACCACCACCACCGCCACATCTGAGTTGCTCATTTTACTCCATGGAGTAGCGGTTGACATTCAGCTTACACATTTTGCCTCCATTACGCTCTTTCGATTCGGAAATCAGTTTAAAAAAATGAATGAAAAGCTATATACAAGTGTCAGGTGACTCAACACCAACAGTAACATACTTGCTCCCGAATATAGGCAATTACATTGCATTGCCAAGTGGCCCCATACCTACTGAGAGTCTTATCATAATTCAAGATATAATTTGGGAGGTTCTAGTGTGTTGTAAAATAAGAACAATATAAGAATTTATACGTAAAATAATTTATTTTTTAATGAAATATACGTTTACAATATTAAAATTAAAAAGCAAATCAATTCATTTTCATATCTGACAGTTACCTTAATCTTACATCTAATATCATACATGTGATAGCTATTTACTAAATTCGACAATATGTAAAAAACCACTAGAATCAGTTCCTTTATATGTAATAAAATATTGTCCTGTACGTAAACATTGAATGGTCTGCTCATCCAAATCCGCGAATCGTTTTGGAAGGAACACTTGAGCATCTGCAAGTTCCACCGCAACCGCTGGCCCATATCGAGTTTCCATGCGTCGTACATCAAGAATTTTCCACGTTTCATACGGTTTGAGTGTAGATAGCGATTTGAATGGTTTACCAGCACCAAGTTTATTCAACTTCTCCAAAACCGGATCCATTGTTGTATCAGTGGCAGTAAAAGTGGTCCACAGATCACTTATACTTAACTCAACACCGTGTTGTTCAGACATTTTGCCAATACACTGCCAATTTCTGTTACAGCACGTCGCTTAAATAAATTATGAGTTGCAACCACAAAAACCACCACCACCACCACCACCACCCCAACACAACTACAAAATTTTAGTTGCTCATTTTACCCCACCGATATGTTTATTCCCACACAGCTACAAATTAAGTTACTCTAAAGCAACCACACCTTCATATGATCAGTGTTTATACACCACAACCAATGGAAAATATCAAATAAACATTAACATTTATTTAGTAATGAGGTATAATGTATATTTTGAGTATTCAACAAAAACTTTAATACTGATTAATAGGTATTGGTCAATTCCACTGTTACTCAAAATATACGTTATACCTCATTACTAAATAAATGCTAATGTTTGTTTTAACAACCGTGGAATTGGTCAATACTTATGAAGTGGCAATCAGGTGATTGATTTTACTAAATTATTCGCAATTGCAGCGGCTTTTACATGTGGGACAGTTTACATAATTGCAAACACAGTTTGGAAATGGCATCATACATCGTTTACAACACATGCAAATTCGTTTTTCGTTTCGACACCTATCACAATACTCGGGGAAGGAACACTTACACTGTGGTGGTTGAAATTTACAAATACCACAAATCGGCATGTTGTTTTTGTTTACTTTCTGGAACTTAACCAACAAATGACATCCGGTTAATAATTCAGTTGTATTTATAGTATTTTGACTGAAACCAAATAATCCAATATTTTATAAAAAATCGATATTTAATCGATATTGACCAATTCCACTGTTACACAAAATATCCATTATGCCTCATTACATCGTTGGTCATTGCGTTATAAATAAATGTTTACGTTGGTTTGAGCAACCGTGAAATTGGTCAATATGTATTATGTGGCAATCAGATGATTGATTTTACTAAATTATTTGCAATTACAGCGGCTTGTACATGTGGTACAGTTTATATAATTGCAAACACAGTTTGGAAATGGCATCATACATCGTTTACAACACATGCAAATTCGTTTTTCATTTCGACACCTATCACAGTACTCGTAGAAGGCACACTTACACTGTGACGGTTGAAATTTACAAATACCACAAATCGGCATGTTGCTGTTGTTGTTTACCTTCTGGAACTTAACCAACAAATGACATCCGGTTAATAATTCAGTTGTATTTATAGTATTTTGTAACCGAAATTTTCCAATATTTTATCTAAAATCGATATTTAATAATCTTCCATTATAAGAGCAGGGAATAGGAACGTCACCAGATTGATTAATTTAGATATTGCGTTCAACAAACACCGCCGAGATGTCACCACCGATTTATTGTCTACAGTAAATTGCTGCTTCGATTGAATTAATGATAAAGTTGTGCACGCCAGCCGCAAACACCGCTGCTACCCCGCCACCCCCACAACCACCACACAACCACCGGAACCACCATACAAATACCACCGCCACACAAACACCACCGCCACCACCACACAACCGCCACACAAACACCGCCACCGCCACAACCGCAACACAACCACCGCATTTGTGTGTTACGTCACCACCGCTATATAATTTGCTGAGTTATACTCCAGCTTATACACCTTATCATGGTTGAAGGGTATAAAATAGTTGAACTTACATAAAATATTATCTATTTGCCGGTGGTTGTCAAAGAGTTAACATCTCTTTCGTTGAAAATTATACTTTCGTGGTAAAACAATTACATTTTGGAACCATGTTAATTTACAATTCAGCGCAGTCCACCGCTAGAGAACCTAGCAAAGGACTTTCGAAACCTAAGATCATTAAACGTAAAACTTTTGAGCAACAACATATTTCACCTGAAAATTTAGCATTCCTTAAATCACTAGGTCTTAAAGTGAAAAGAACCTGGTACTCACAAATGGGCTAAATATTATTAACAGTTTGTAATTTGATGGTAAACTAGCAATAGCTATTAATAGCCATTTTCGAATACGTTCCACAAATTAACTAACTACCCCCACCACTTTTAATTATTCTATATAAAGTTGTGGATTGTGTGAATAAATTCAGTTCTACGGTGGCAGTAAAAAATGGCGTTTCTTGACATACAAGGCTATCAAGGAGCTAACAACGAATTTTATTTTAAAGAAGTTGGTATTGCTGCAGAAAATTCGGATGATATATTACATCTTATATTCGACGCACCGTTTGATTTCAACGAGTTGCCGAAGAAATATCAACGAGTAGCCAGTTGGCTTTACCGAAATTGGCATGGGATACCTTGGTCGTATGGATTTATTCCATACAAAAAACTTCATACCATATTGAAACCTATATTAAAGAAGTATGATGTTATATACGTCAAGGGTGGTGAAAAGAAGAAATGGATATCAAGTTTGTTTGATGGTACCGAAAACCAGCCGTGGATTTTGAATTTGGAAGAAATATTTGATGTACCGAAGATTTCCATTCTGCGAGATGAATATTATTCAAGACGCTGTATGCTTCATTCAGATAAAATTTGTTCATTAGAAAATTGTATTCTTTTAAAAAATTTTTATACGGAAAATAAATAGATTTTAAGTAATATATAGATTTAAGCAATTTAATTTTTTGTATACATATTCTATAAATAAAATTTAAAAAAAAAAAATATGTGCGTTTTATTTAATTATTACCCTGCATTCCCCTATTTTTTACAGCAAAAAGTTTCTTTCGTTAACCTATAAGAGTATTAACAAAAATCTTATGAAATTTATTATTCTAATTGAAAAGCATATTTCATGATACACCCTGTATACTAAAATATTTATTAAAAATACTAAATATACACCCGTTATATATACATGATATTATTTGTATGTTAATGATAAAGTAGCAAATTCAAAATGTTCTAGTCTATAAAAAATTTTGATTTTACAGACTTAAAAATTTAGTAAAACTCAATGCTGTTATCATTTTTATATTAAGCGACGTGTTTAACTTATAGTAATTTAAAACCAAAAATTGAACTTTTATTCTGTTTAAAAATGTTAAATACAATACCATTATACCCTAATATAAATATGTATCAGTATTAAAATGATATACATTGATTTTGCTGATTAAACAAATTTTTTGCAATATTTATAAATTATTTTATAATTAGATTTAATACTTATTCATAAATGGCTATATAATTCATTTACTAGTATTCATAAAAATTAAAATTATATACAAATTTTCTTTCTTATTCTCAATATACAGAGTGTATACATAAAATATTTTTAATATACAGAGTCTATACATATGTACATACTGAATTATTTCAGATAATTTTCGTTTGATATAGAAACAGTTTTGTGCTACAGTCAAATTCAAAAATGTTGTGCACCATAATGCTGACTCAGAATTTTTACAACGCAAATAACCGAAGGTCAAATGTCAAATTCCGAGAAATTTATTTCGCATTTGAAACCTAATAAAAGAATTGCTGACTAATTTTAAATAAACAAAAATTAAAACTTATATAAACAAATTGAAAAAACCCCCGATTATTATTAGGCCATAAATTAAAAATTCCGAGAAAACTATTTCGTATTTGAAATCAAACAAAGAAATTGCTGTGTTGTCAAAATCTTAAATAAACATTTTTTAAACTAAAACTTATATAAATAAACAAACTAAAAAAATATCTGAGTATGAGTCAGCAAAATCTTAAATAAACATAATAAAATTAATGATTTACGATGACATTAATGTAAACAAATTCCTGGAACTGACAAGTTGTGACTTGCTTTTAAATAAAATTCCCCTCTGGCTATGATGCAAACATATCATGAAATTACATCATCCTAAGTCAGCTAAAAAAATCTTAAATAAACAAACTCAAACCATATAAAGTCACGAGTTTTTATTAAATAAACATCTTATAAAGTGCTGACTCATATACAAAAAAAACATCAAGTACAATTGACACCCAAATTTCCGGCAGTACAGTAGCGGTCAGAAATCTGGAGTCTGGAATCTGGAGTCTGGAATCTGGAGTCTGAAGTCATGATTGCGGCTAGCGCTTGGTACAGTGCCCCCACAAAATTTAGCGGCCACCCCTTGGGTTAGGGTATTCCCTACATTTTTGACTTGGTAGTTCGTTTAAAATGACGCAATTAAGGTAAGCGCGTATTGGGGTTAAGGTTTGCACGTACAGTACGCTTCAAAAAGTGATCGGATACCTTTTTGGTCAGGGGGGCCCGCACTTTTGACACGGCAGTGAACTAAAAATTTAAGTATAGTACGGCGTCAAAAGTTTGGGGCCACTCCTGGGTTAGGGTATTCCCCACATTTTTTGACGTGATAGTTCGTTTAAGATGACGTAATTAAGGCAAGCGCGTGTTGGGGTCAAGGTTTGCACGTACAGTACGCTTCAAAAAGTGATCGAATACCTTTTTGGCCAGGGGTGTCCACACTTTTGACACGGTAGTGTACCAAAAATTTAAGTACAGCACGGTGTCAAAAGTTTGGGGCCACCTCCGAGTTAGGGTAACCCCACATTTTTGACGCGGTAGTGTACCCCTTCTATCAAATTGTAACCTAAAATTCAGTCTGCGCATGCGTCGTGTACTTAAATTCAGTCTGCGCATGCGTTAGGTTTGCATTCAAAAACTATGGCGGGTAATAACTAAATTGTGGTGACGCATAATGGGTTAACATAAATTAATTTCGTTGCTGGTGATGACTCATGTGTTTGGAATTTCAAGGCCAACAGTAAGAGCGAGTGTTGTGGTCAAATGTCAACAACAAATTTTAAATACATGTACTCAGTACGTGCCGGGTCAAAGGTTAAGGTTTGCACATCGATACAGTTTGATGACTCATCAGTTAGGAATGTCTAGTACCGTAAAGTTACACGATTTCAAACATTGGCAAAAGGGTTCAAGTTGCTTAGTTTTGCGGTGCTCCAGCTCTGTCATAGCCTATCTACTGGCGTACGCTATAACGATTCATAAAAGTCAAGGTTTAAGTCTGGATAGTGCCCTTTTAGATATTGGCTCATCAATATTCGCATGTGCTCAGGCATAGGTTGCACTATCCAGAGTAAGACATCTCCAAGGTGTTCACTTAATAAATTTTGACCCGAGTCAGATTAAAGCACAATAAAGTGCAATAGCAGAGTACAATAGGCTTAGATCTTTGTATCGAAGAGATTTAAACAAAATTATCCTTAAAAAGAACAAAATTCAAAAAATTCCGGACAGAGAGTAGATTTTGCGACCAAATTTTATCGCTGTTCAAATACCAAATGAATCCTATAGTAAAAGATCCAGTCAAAAACGAAAAAATAAAACTAAATCAGACTGCAAATCGAAAAAAAAAGAAATAAGTACTGCTTGCTTGCTATCCTACTATCTAAATTGAACCAGTTTGTATTAAACTATATTTCCTACAAAAAGTCGTGAAATCCCACCAAAAACATAAATGTGAAAAATGGGCAAGTTCTAATATGTATTGTGTTAGCCTGAAAAAGAATTGAAATCAAAATAAACTGTCAAGTTCCAAACATATTTTTCGTGCAAAATCGGAATAAGATAAATTGTTTTAAAAAATATACATCAAGCTTTTTTAAGGTAAATAATAGAAATTTTTCATTAGAACTTGGGGAGTTTTTAACACCAAGTAATACATGATAAATGAATAAAAACTCGCCATGTTCTAATGAAAAATTTCTATTATTTACCTTAAAAAAGTTTGATGTATATTTTTTAAAACAATTTATCTTATTCCGATTTTGCACGAAAAATATGTTTGGAACTTGACAGTTTATTTTGATTTCAATTCTTTTTCAGGCTAACACAATACATATTAGAACTTGCCCATTTTTCACATTTATGTTTTTGGTGGGATAATGATTTATACATATAAAATCAGAGGTGATATTTTATAAGCTGATATTTTATGAAAGCGCCATTTTCTTTTTTTAAAATCGAAAGACGAAATCGTATGTGTATAAACCCGCAAATATCATTAAACGATTTTTATTTCGATTTTCATCCAATCAAAATCGTGTGTATAAACGCTCCCTTAAAATCGTAAACAGAAAATTCGGCATAATTAATTAATTATGAATTCCCAAATGGCGTGATTAATTTTAATGTTCTTCCCAAACTATTTACTATCAAATAACGTAAAATAAAATATTTTTTGCTTTCATGATCTGCTAACTATACGCTAAAAAGACTAACTAATTACTCACTAATTATAATGTCCAAAATAAAAAAAGGCTTAGGTTTAATTGAGCAGCAAAATAAATAAGATTTGATCAGCAAGAAAGGCTAATTGAGCAGCAAAACTTGAGCAGCAGAATAAATAAATACGGTCAGCTTTAAATGTATATATGGTCAGCTAGTAAACTATTTGAGCGTCAAATAATATGGTTCAGCTAAAAAAATTAAGGAGCAGCAAATATGGTTCAGGATTTAAAATTTTTTTGAGCTGCAATTTAGTTATTTAAAGTAGGTATCTAAAATATACATAAGTCTTTTTAAAGTTTTTAAAACCTGAAATATGAAAGGATATGAAATAAACTTTTGATTTTCGGCACTTGTTCCATGTGTAATGTCAGTTTCCATATTGAAAAACAGTTTTCCACACACGTATGTATGTAGTTTCAAATTTCACAAATTTATTTTAAAATTTGTTTATTTGGTTTAAATTAGAATAATATGCTGGTCACTTAGCAATTAATGTTATGGACTTTTTTTTGAAACTCTAAAGGCAAATTTTCCATAGGCATGCAAGCACTGTGTAATGGTTTATTATGGTTATACAGAAATAAAGTAAACCTACCAAATGTTATTTTCAATTCAATTGTTAGAAACTGATTTACTTATTGTTAGTATTTATTATTAAAAACGATGAATTTATTTATTATTGGCATTTAGTAATAAAAACAAAGTATCTATTGTTAAAACTAAAAACGTTACAAAGGAATAAAATAAAAACACTCCCGCCAACAATTAATACAAAATTCGACAAGTGTGTGACGATGATTGCAAGCGTGTGTAAACGAAGCAAGGTCAGTTCAAGGTCAAAAGCTGATTTTTACTGTAATTTTTAATTTCCATTTGTGCTGTAACTTTTTTAATTTCGCAGTAGGTACAGACAGGCTGTAGACCTGCGCAGTATTTGTAGCCAGGATGTAGACGTGCGCAGTAGGTTTAGGTAGGATGTAAACATACACAGTAAGTAAAGTTGGTAGGAAAAAAAATGTCGGATAGTGTACAAAGTGACAGTTTGTTAATTAAAAATCTCAATTATAAAAACTAGCAGTTACTATAAAATTACAAGAAATAGCGGAAAGAAATTACAAAACGTTCGATCATACAGCGAAAGTGACTAACAATAAAACCAATAGTAAAAAAAAAAATACGATAATAAAAGTGATAAATTATTTTAATAACCTCAATTTACAAAGAAAAACAAACCACCCGCAAAGCGGGTGGCTCAGTGCCATCTGCTTAAAAAACAGTACATTTAAAAAAAACTTCTAAATTACCGATAAAAAATATTATAATCAAAAATAACCAGAATTAATATGTCTCAACTAAACACCACCATGGCTACCACCAGTAACCAAAATTACACCAACATCAACGAAAATCGTGATCACACATACTCAACAGCATTAACCTCAAATAACAACAATCAACACACAACCAGCTATACATACCCAAATAAAAACCAAGCAATATTGTTCGATGCGCTAGAAAATATCCCACTGGAAACTTACATAACCAAAATATCGGAACAAGTAAACCCACAACAAATCCAATTCGCCAGCCCACTATCAAACCGTCGAATCTGCATTTACTTTAAAAGCAAAAACATTGCTGACGACTACATTATAAACCATAAATCAATTACCATTAACAACGAAATACTGAAAGCAAGGAAATTGGTAGTACCAGCAACAAAACTTATCTTAAGTAGAGTATGCCCATCAATCCCAAACATCATCATAGAAAGAGAACTTCATCGATTGGGGATAAATATGGTATCACGAATCGTACTATTGAAAATAAGCACACAAATCCCAGCACTACAACACATATACAGTTTCCGAAGGCAGGTATACGTCACCCTCAAAGAAAACCAAATACTACCAGAAACAATGACAATTAACTTTGAAGGAGATAACTACAAAATCCTACTCATTACAGAAGACCCACAGGGGAAAAAAAGGTAAACCTGAAACAAACATAACAGAGACAAACGACACTACCCCCACCCAAAATGAAATCATACAACCAACACCAAACAATATCACCATCACTACCGTTATAAAACCAATAGACAACAACCTAATACCCACTCCTAAATTAATAAATCAAACCGAACAAGAAACCAACACACATAATAATTCAGAAGAAACATACAAGACGCCAAATCCAAGCACATCACAAAAGAGACCACCTCCAGAAACATCCGACACTACCTCATCCCCTACCAAACAGAAAACACAAAATCCCACTGATACTAGCGACACAGAAAGAAACTTTGAAAAACCGAAAAAACCGAAATCTAAAAAAACCAAAACTCTTCAAGAAAAAATTGACATAGAACACGCCCTAAGAACCACCAAAGAAATAATAGAAAATAATCAAGAGAAATACATCTTCGATTACCAAACATTCACAACATATATACGTGAAGCACTGAACACCACTCATCAACTAGAATTAGCCCGAACCTATACGGAAGACATTCCAGAACTAATTAAAATGATACAAAACATCAAGCCATACATAAAGAATTCTCAACTCAAAGCTAGATGTACCAGAATAATAAACATAAGCAAAGAAACAATACTCGAAGATCACGACACATCCCATACTAACATGTCACTATCACAAGAATCGGACTCTGACCATACAAATACATAATCCAGTAAATAAATAATATCAATTAAAAAGACTCAATAATATAAACAATACCAACAAACAACCGATTATCTAACAACAACACATATACATAACTAATAATATAATTAATAATAATAAATAAAACAAAACTAAAAACTACAATATTAAAAATAAATAAATAAAATAAAAAACAAACAAAATTTATAAAATATTTCACACCTGTTATCACAACATTAAAAAGTTGTTACAAAACTTTTAATTGTTAAAATATTATAAATTAATAAAATGGATCATAATAATGAACTAAGCATTATTCAATGGAATATAAACGGCTACTACCGAAGACTCGAAGACATTAAACTAATATTGCATCAAATAAATCCAATAGTCTTCTGTGTACAAGAAACCCATCTAACTGAAAAAAATCACCCCAAAATCAAAAACTACAAAATGTATCGTAAAGATCGACAACAGACACAACAAGCCAGTGGCGGGACAGCAATTTTTATAAAAGACAATATCTACTCGGAAAAATTAACAATACAAACCAATTTAGAAGCAGTAGCAGCCAAAATACACACCCCAGAACAAATCACAATATGCAATATTTATCTACCGCCAAACATCAACATCGAAATAGAAGAGCTATATGACTTAATGCAACAATTACCAACACCGATAATACTAGTAGGTGATTTCAATGGCCACAACACAATATGGGGATCCCATCACACGAATTTTCGAGGCCGAAAAATTAAAAAATTTATAATGGACACCAACCTAGTTCTACTAAATGACTGCAACAAACCTACACACATTACAGCTAGCACAGGCGGATTTTCAAATATAGACCTGTCACTGTGCACACCACAACTAACCACAACGATAACATGGGACACACTGAACTATACATACAGCTCTGATCACATACCAATCATCATAAAAATAAAAAATACTACCTACCAACAAACACCAACAGCAGTTAGATGGAAACTAAAAACAGCCAACTGGGAAAAATTTAAAACAATGACAGACATGACTTCCCCACTAAATCCAAACTCGGATCAAACAATTGATGAAACGGTAACAAAACTAACTAATCATCTGATAAACGCAGCCGTACAATCAATAGAAAGAACAAAACCCACAATCCATAGACCTCCCGTGTATTGGTGGAACGAACAATGCCAAAAAACGATCAAAGAAAGTAAAAGAGCATACAATAAATACAAGAAACATAGAACGCTAGAAAATCTCATAAACTTTAAAAAATTGAGGGCATTAGCAAAAAAGACAATCAAAACCAGCAAAAAAGAATCTTGGCAAGAATACATCGGAAAAATGACCAACAATACCACAACAAACGAAATTTGGACAAAACTAAAGAACATAAAGGGAGAAAAAAGAACATTTAGCATTCCGGCCTTAATCAAATATACAGAAATAATTACTGAGAAAACTAAAATAACAAACATCCTAGCAGAAACAATCATACACAACTCCTCTGACGAAAACTATGATAAAACCTTCCTACAAAAACGACAGCAAACCAACCAACCAGACCCAAACCAACAGACACAAATACAACCACCAAACAACACATTAAACGTACCAATAGGGGAAACGGAATACTTACAAGCACTCTCTAGCACAAGAAACACCAGTCCTGGTCCTGATTCCATACCGTACATATTCCTACAGAACATGTCCAATAATGCAAAAATCTCCCTTTTAAACATATACAACCATATATTCAAAACAGGAAAGTACCCAGAACAATGGCTAGAAACAATAATATTACCAATCCTCAAACCAGAAAAAGATCCGACAGACCCAAACAGCTACCGACCTATAACATTAATCTGCACTATGGCCAAACTATTAGAAAAAATAATTAACAAACGACTCCAGTGGTTTTTGGAAGTAAACCAACTCATATCACCTACACAAACTGGATTCAGACAAGACAGATCAACAATAGACGCATTAACCAACTTAACAACAAATATACAGGACGCTATGAATCATAAACAACACTTGATTGCAATCTTCTTTGATATTGAAAAAGCCTTTGACATGACATACAGACCTTTAATCACAGAAAAACTGACAAAATGGAATATAACTGGTCCTATGTACCTTTTTATTGAAAATTTTCTATCAAAACGATCGTTTAAAGTTTACGCCAACAACACATACTCTGCCACCAAAAAAACAACCAACGGCATTCCACAAGGCTCACCTTTAAGTGTAACATTGTTCTTAATAGCCATCAACGACGTGACTAACTCAATCAAAAAACCAGTCAAAACATGCATGTTCGCAGACGACCTGGTAGTATTCTGTAGAGGAAACGAACTTAAAAATACCCAAAAAATACTACAAAGAAACGTTAATTCTTTGCAAAACTGGAGCAACAGCACAGGTTTCAAACTCTCACTACAAAAAACGAAAGCCATTCTATTTACAAGATCAAAAACACAGACAAATCCACCCGAAATAATACTTAACAACCACCTAATTACGTTCGTAGAAAAAATAAAATATTTAGGATTAATAATCGACAAAAAATTAAACTGGAAAGATCACATCGACAACGTCAAGACCAGAACAACAAAATATTTAAACTTAATCAAAACAATAAATCATTACGAATGGGGCGCAGACCAACAAACACTTCTCAAAATATACCGAACCCTAATAAGAACAAAAATAGACTATGGTTCAATCATCTACGCATCGGCAAAATCAACAACATTAAAGAAACTAGACGTAATACAGAACACAGGAATAAGATTACCATTAAACGCATTTCGTACCACACAAATAGATAGTCTACTGTGTGAAGCCGGTGAAATACCACTGAGTATGCGCTAACATTAAAAATATGGTGTCAAAGTCCTATCTAATCCTAATAATCTCAACTACCAATATATAATAAAACCACAACCAGAAAACCATTCAACCCTCAGTAAAAGATTTCACCAAATACCAAACAAAATTGGACTGAATACTAACAACATACTTCCGCTAACCACTCACAAAATTCCACCCTGGCAACTAATTATTCCTTGCATCAATACTGAATTAACATCACTGGATAAAACAACCACAAACCCCAAAACGTACCAAACAATATTTAATAGTATAATAAGCGAATACGAAAATCACATCCAAATTTATACCGATGCATCCAAAACAGAAGAAGGACTTACAGGAGCAGCCTACATCATACAGAACGACAAAAAACAATTCCAACTCACCAAAACTGCATCAGTGTACACAGGCGAACTATTGGCTATACTAAAAGCAATAAAACACATTAAGAAAAGACCCGAAAACAACTTCTTATTAATTACAGATTCACACAGTAGTATACAGGCCATACAAAACACATACAATAAAAATACAATCGTACAAAAGATACAGCAAGAACTAACAATACTACAACAACACAATAAAAAAATTGAAATTGTATGGACTCCATTCCACCAAGGAATACAGGGTAACGAATCAGCTGACAAAGCTGCCAAAGAAGCCTCTACAAACCCACAAGCATGTATGTATCACAAAAATACACATACTGATGTAATACAACAGGGGAAAAAGTTGCTACTAAAGGAATGGCAAACAAACTGGGACAATACTGACCATATATTCAACACTATTAAACCCTCCATAAAACCATGGCCACCAAACACACATCCCAAGAAACACCAGACAATCATGACTCGACTTCGACTAGGACATACAAACTACACGCACAGACATAGACTCATGCACGAAGAACCTCCACAATGTACACAGTGTCAAACAACCATAACAGTATCACATATAATACTCGACTGCCCAAAATATGACGAAAAAAGAAAAACTCACAATATACCAAACAATCTACCAGAAGCCTTACACCCGGATAATACAAGCAACATAATCAAATACATAAAAGACATTCATCTATTCAAACATATTTAACCAATACAAAAAAAAAAAAATTAATGTTAAACACAATATTATGTAATATTACAATGGTGTTAATGGCCCTGGCAGCCGATGCACCTAAAAAGAAAATAAAAAAAAAAAAAAAAAAAAGTTGGTAGAAATAAAGTTGAAGGAAAAATAAAAAAATGAAATATTTTAAAATTACCTCATAAAATTATAACCTTGAAACATATCAGACGAGTGAGTTAATAATCTATCAAGTTCAATATTTTAAGGTTACAATTTTGTGAGGTAAATTTGAAATATTTCATTTTTTGTATTCTTCCTTCAACTTCATTTTACCTACTTCACTTACTATGCGTGTCTACATCCTAGCTACACCTACTGCGTACATCTACATCTTGTCTGCAACTATTGCACACGTCAAAACTAAAAAATTACAGCACAAATCTAAATTAAAAATTACAGTAAAAATCAACTCTTGACCTAGAACTGACCTTGACCACTGACCTTTAAATCACGATCAAGGTCATATCCGAATACATAATTTGCCGCTCTTTCCATTTCCACGGTCAAAAGAAAGAATTGCCCTTTAAAAAACTGACTTGGTCTTGATCCCTGACCTTGATCTCAAAGTCAGGATCGTCTTCGGTAGCGGCGTTAAAAATACTGACTCACATGTACCCCACCATTTAGCCCAAAAATGATTTCCGGCTGAGATTTTTGACCATTTATTTAAAAAAAAAAATTTAAACAAATCGGTCAATTTGTCACTCTAATTTTTTTTTGCTGCTTAATAATTTTTTTGCTGCTCAATTATTCTTTTTGCTGCTCAACTATCCTTTTTGCTGCTCAATTATCTTTTTTGCTGTTCAATATTTGTTCTTTAGCATGCCAAATCGTATTATTATGCTGATCATATTTTGCTGCCAAAATAATTTTCTCGCTGATAAAATATTTTTTTAGCTGATAAATTTTGCTGCTCAATAAATTAAATTGCTGCTCAAATAATTTATTCCCATAAAAAAATTATATTCCTAAATTTTCCCAAATCATTCCCAATCGAATAAATATATTTCCAATTAAAAAGAAATTTTTAGACTGCTAACTATATAGCAGTCCATATTACTCATATTTTACTATACATAGTTTTGAATATGATTTTCGCTAACGGATACTTTTTAATTAACTTATTAATTACTCAATAACTAGCTAGTCACAAAACTTGTGAATGGTGTCAGAAACATTCATAAACGTTTTACAAACGATTAGAATGGCTCAAAGTTTTTTAAATAATTGTTAAAAATTGTAATTAATAAATAAAGAAGTAAAGTGAATTCAAAATTGAAAATAGTTCTATATAGTGCCAACAGATGTCGCAGCGTTGGATGTAATTTCGTAATTTTTATTATTTTTCTTGGAAAATACGTTGTCACAAACGTTTTAATTGATATATTAAGAATTTACAAACGATTTCCGATCGACTGAGTACAGTCGAATACCCGTTATAAGACTAGTCTAGGGGACGTAGGGGAAATTTTTCTCAGAATTTTAATGTCCTCACTACCGCGCACTTAATTTTGTCGCTCGACTACTCCTTATAAGACTATTTCATTTAACATTAGTCATTAGTCATTACATTCCTATACTCAGTTTCTAAATTTATCAATAGTGGCCGGACACTATAGTGTACTATAAATCATCCTGTCAAAAAATTGAATGTTCCCCAGTAGCGCAAAAACAAGTATGAGGGGTTAAAAAATGATACTTTCAGTGAAGTGTATCACACCTTATTAACATATTAATTTTCAACAAAACAGTAGTCCAATACTGGCTAGATGCCTAGATGTTAGTTGCAACTAATAATTAATAACCAATGACAAAAATATTTTTTTTTTGCAACTAATGACTGAAAAATTCAACTATTGTATGAAGTTTATTGAAATTATCGTAGAAGCAAAGTAGTAGGAAAATATTTTATCTTCTGATTATTTATTGAACATAAAAACGTAATAAACCAACATGAGTAGCAATATAAAAAATCACAACTATAAGTTTAAAATAATTGGATACTATTTGCAATCTGTTTTTGATCGAAAGATTTTGATAACGAAAAGTAAGTAGAATAGCAAATGTTATATATTTGAAAGAATACTTCCTTTCCTTATATCATCCATTTTGGAAATATCGTTATTTTCGATATCGATAATTTTCGATAACGAAAAGTAGGTTCTGACAGTCGCAATACGTTCGGAATACCCACAACTTGCTTCGCTTAAGACTTCAAAAATTTCGTTATTTTAGAGCTACGACGCACCGGTTAGGAGATATTTACGATTCAAGTTTTCGATAGCGAAAGTTAACGAAAAATAGTTTTTTAAAAAATTGTTCTGCTACTGACCAGATCAATGGGACTAACAGAGCCTAAATTAACTAGTTATAACCAACTTATGACGAGTTACGCGGTATCGATAATTTTCGATAACGAAAAGTAGGTTTTGACAGTCGCAATCCGTTCGGAATACCCACAACTTCCTTCGCTTAACCCTTCAAAAATTTCGTTATTTTTGAGCTACGACGCACCGTTTAGGAGATATTTACGATTAAAGTTTACGATTGCGAAAAGTAACGATTTGTCATTTTTTTAAAAATACACTATCGTTGATCAAATCAATGGGACTAATGGAGCCTAAATTCATCAATTATAAGCAGTTTATGATAAATAATAATTCGTTATCTTTGTTGGTTCTCGAACAGAACATTCTAAAACTTTTGTTAAATATCTTTATTTAGTTTTTATAATAGTTCTTCTAATACTGATATTGGTTTTTCAACATCTTTATTAATTTTCGAATAGAAACTTTTGTCAAATCTTCTCACCTGTATTTAATTTGTTTTTCGATGACTAAACAAATGGTGAAGTAAAATTTTCGTAATCTTTGTTGATTTCCAGATAGAACATTCTCGAACTTTCGTTAAATTTCGCTACATGGATCCTTTTTAATTAACTAATTCGATGGTGAAAACAAGTTTTGGTTATCTTATCTGATTTTCACATAGAATATTCTAGAACTTTTACCGAATTTCAATTTTTGGTCACTTTTTTGATGAACAATCTGATGGTGATGCCAAATTTTCAATGACGAATTCTGCTATTTGGACACTTTTTTGATGCTCAAACCAATGGTGAAGTTGGTTTTTGGCTATATTTTCTATTTTCAAAATAGAATATTCTCGAAGTTTTGCCGAATTCCGTTAATTGATCGCTTTTCGATGAAAAATTTGGTGGTGAAATCAGATATTCGATATTTTTTCTAATTTCCAAAAAGAATATTCTAGAACTTATTCTAAATATCGGTACTTGGTTACTTTTTCGTTGATCAATCTATTGGTTAAGGATTTTTATATCTTTTCTGATTATTGAAAGAATATTCTAGAACTTTTGCCAGATTTCGCTATTCAAGCATCTTTTCGATGACCAACCCAGTGGTGAAATCGAATTATGTAATAGTTTTAATTTATCTGCATCTTTGTACAAGAAATATCTCCTCATAAAAATTTACAAGACTACGCTCCTCTCATATATGTTTTTCAAACAATTCGATTTTTTGACAGGATGATTTATAGCTTCAGTGTATGAAAAAATTTTTTTCTTCAAATGGTTGTTTACATAATTCACATGCAGTTGATCAAATTAAACTGTGTCCGTTCGTCGCGCGAGTGATGTTACAAACTTAAATTGAGCGACTATGTTATTCATATGAAATTTTATTGTTTTCAAAACAAAATATATTTGTAGCGTACCTCTAGTTCCTGCCACAAAAACTATAGAGCGCATTTAGAAAAACTTGGTAAATGTATTTATGAAAAATAGATAGATTATGTGCCGCTTCTAACGAATACGTTTTTTTGGCAATTTTTGACAGGATAATTTATGACCTGCAAAGGAATGGTCTGGCACAAAACTCGAAAAAGTGATTAAGTGGGAGAAGTTGAAAAATGTTAATTGAGGGGAAGAGTCTTATAAGAGGCAGTCTTATAACGGGTATTCGACTGTATAAAAAAGTCTATATTACTCATGTATTACTATAGTTTTAAATATGACATTGGCTAACGGATACCTGAAATTAACTAATTAATTACTCAATAACTAGTTATAGTCACAAAACTTGTGAATGGTGTCACAAACATTCATAAACGATTTACAAACCATCGGAATGGGTCAAAGTTTTTTAAATAAATGTTAAAATTTGTAATTAATAAGTAAAGAAGTAAGGCGAGTTCAAAATTGAATATAGTTCTAAATAGTGCCAGCAGATATCGTACCTATGGATGTCATCTCGCAATTTTTATTATTTTTCTTAGAAAATACGTTGTCACAAACGTTTTAATTGATAAATTAAGAATTCACAAACGATTTCTGATCGATTGAGTGTAAAAAAGTCCATATTACTCATATATTACTATAGTTTTAAATATGATGTTGGCTAACGGAAAGCTTTTAATTAATTTATGAATTACTCAATAACTAGGTAGTCACAAAACTTGTGAATGGTGTCGTCACAAACATTCACAAACAATTTACATACGATTGGAATGGGTCAAAGTTTTTTAAATAAATGTTTATAATTGTAATTAATAAATATAGAACTTTTGGTGAATTCAAAATTGAAAATAGTTTTAAATAGTGCCAGCAGATATCGTACCTATGGATGTTATCTCCCAATTTTTATTATTTTTCTTAGGAAATACGTTGTCACAAACGTTTAATGGATAAATTAAGAATTCACAAACGATTTCTGATCGATTGAGTATAAAAAAGTCCATATTACTCATATATTACTATAGTTTTAAATATGATGTTGGCTAACGGAAAGCTTTTCATTACTCAATAACTAGGTAGTCACAAAACTTGTGAATGGTGTCAGAAACGTTCATAAACGATTTATAAACGATTGGAATGGGTCAAAGTTTTTTAAATAAATGTTAAAAATTTTAATTAATAAATAAAGAAGCAAGGCGAATTCAAAATTGCAAATAGTTCTAAATAGCGTCAGCAGATGTCGCAGCGTTGGATGTCATCTCGCAATTTTTATTGTTTTTTTTTTTGGAAAATACGTTGTCACAAACGTTTTAATTGATAAATTAAGAATTCACAAACGATTTCTGATCGATTGAGTATAAAAAAAGTCTATATTACTATAGTTTTGAATATTACGTTGGCTAACGGATACCATTTAATTAACTTATTAATTACTCAAAAACTAATTAGTCACAAAACTTGTGAATGGTGTCACAAACATTCACAAACGATCGGAATTGGTTTAGAGTAAGAAAATTAAAATTTTAAAATTAATGTTGGCTAACGGATACAGGCTAGACGATCCGCAGAATTTTGATTTTAGTTTCCTTCTAGTGTTCTGTGGTGTAAACCATAGATATACAAGATACCAATTTCCTATTTCATAACTACCGTGACCGCTGTCGCCAGCAAATGACGTCACAACGCAATCCCTACCAAACGATTATGATACATAAAACACATTATTACTTGAACACATCATTTGTATGTACACAAATAGGTGAATGCGTTTGTAGAATATGGTGTATGTAAGACTGCGCATATATACAGTATACCCAGTGAACATTTTTCTGTAAATTTTATGTCACAGTGACAGAACTGAAAGTCACATGTTACATAACATGTGAGTCACATATGACTCACATGTAACTTACAGTTTCCCACTTATAAACGTAACAATGTGACGTAACATTGTTATGTTCTTGTTACGTTTTAGGAAAATATAACTTTGATGTTAACTTATAGATAAAAATTACGCCTTCTTTTTCAAAAAGCAAATTCAAAATTCCCTTTTTTGTTTCTTATTAACATTACATACACATATTACCAACTTATTGACATATACATACACCTAAATTATTATTATTATTATTATTATTTTTGTTTACTGTTGCAGGATTCGAACCATTATCCAAGCTGGAGCATCTTTTAAATTATCGACAGTCTTAACCACTAGACCAAACTCACTTATTTATTCTGATCGCTATATATTTATATATATCACAAAATAGTAAATAAAGCCTTACAAGAATTTTCATAAAAGTTTCATTTTTAAATTAATATGTAACAAAATTAACGTTGTTTTAACGACGTATTAATGTTGTTTTAATGAAATATCGCAATCAGGACTCTTTTGTTATGTTTTTGTGACGTATCAATATTAATAAAACATTCGTTCATCAATTTCATCCATCCATTTTTGTATAAGTCGATTTATGTTATTTGTTATATGGGTTATGGGGTTTTATATATATAGTTATGTAACCATCACATCCGCCCTAACACTTAATTAATTATATTATATTTTTATACATTTAATCAATATTTCTGTAATATTAAGAATTGTACAATGTATGTAGACAATAAGTAATAATTCATCCCATAAGGAACTCATATAGATAATTATTTAATTTTTCATGTATCTAAAAATAACAAAAGCTTAATCATCAAAAACTACTAAATAATTAAATACAATGTATTGAGACAAAGGAATTGCAATGATATTATTTTACAGTTACATCTTTCTCATTTTTGCTTAATCAGCAATCTCTTTGTCTGAATTACTTATAAATAAGGTAACTCAGTGAGTTATCTGATTTTTGTTCGATCTAGCTGGCAATAGTAACACCAGTCATATCATTGTAAAAACAATTTTGTATTTTTAAACTTAAAATAAATTTTTTAAAAACTAACTTTAATTGTTACGAAACGTAACTGGCGCAGTCGTTCGGATTGTTGTAAGCATTGTTACCGGTATTGGTGATATCGTGAGTTGTGGAATTGACGGTTTCTCAAGGAAACAATTCAATCTTAACGGCATATTAAGAATTGTGGTACACTTTGGTCAGCAGTGCGTGGATTTCAATCCTTCAATCAACAACGGATCTACGAGGAATGGAAATTTACTGGAGCATTCTGTAAGTAGAGTAAATTGCATATTTTTCGCTGCTTATATATTTTTTGTTCCTGCTTTTTCCTTTTTCGTATGTCTTTCATCGTAAAATCAGAATTGTTTAAATTATCACACAGACCATATCCTAGATCGAAAATCCCTCAACTAAACGGCGCAGAAAACGCAATAGTTGAGTCAAACGTGAGCATATCGGAGGATACGATAAGCAACGTTAATTTAGATTTAATTAGTAATAGTAATATTGAAACAGTTCAATCAAATAATTTAAATACAAATACAAATAATTCAATTAGTTTAGAAAGTTTAGATTTTAACAAATATTATAATAATACAAAAATGCAAGTAAACGAAAATGCAGTTAGTGGCTTCTCACAAGTGCTCGAAGCATTTAGAATACCGGATCCAATTAAATTCCTACCTGAATTTAATGGAAATCCGAGAACACTGCATGATTTTATTGAAAATGTAGATGAAATCATAGCATGTGTAAGTGTCGATTGGACACAGGGATACGGTAAATTGTGGATACGGGCTATCCGTAATAAAATCGTAGGAGAGGCTAACGAAATTTTAAACATGTACGGTACTCCGACAGATTGGCAATCAATCAAAGCAAATCTAATTTCACATTATGCAGACAAACGAAACGAGACAAACTTAATTAGGGAACTTTATAGTCTAAAACAAAATCAAAATCAGAAAATGGAAGAATTTTATGCGAAAGTTATCGAAATACTTTCTTCATTAGTTAACTTCACTAAATTAAACGAAAATGATTCCATTGCAATAAATTCTAAATTACAATTATTTAAAAATTTGGCAAAAGATGTATTTTTAGCTGGACTTAGAGAACCTATTGGATCAGTCGTACGTGCACGAAACCCAGACACAATTCAAAACGCATTTGAATACGCTATCAAAGAGCAAAATATTCACTACCATCAAAAATCATATCAACAAATTACAGTTAAACCTCCAATATCCGCACCTGTACCGATTAGAACACACAATTTTCATAATCCTCTACAATACCAAAAACAGTTTACCACACATACACCGTTTAACACACAAAATAATATTCAACAAACGCGACCATTTTATACACAAAATAATAATCAACAATTTCGACAATTCAACACACAAAATAATACAAAACAGTTACCGCGACCAACACCTATGGACTTAGGCAGTAATAGGTTAAGCATTAGACAACCTAACACACAACAGCAACAATCACGCCCTAATTTTCAACAACAACAACAACAACAACCATTTAGACGTAATATTTTCCAACCCCAAAGTAGACCGACTTTTGCTTCAAACGAACTTTTTAACACAGAAGCATCAGGATTTAGTTCATTAGACGAATACGTAGTTGACGAAAATTATGACGAAAACAGTTATTTGGTAGACGAATACGAACAGACAGACCAAAATAATCAAAACGAGATCGATGATCAAAATTTTCGGTTAATCTCGGACAACAATTTGGATACATAGATTTAAATCTTCATGAATCTACTTTACCCTATATACATATTACTGACCAAAAAGACTGTACACCCTTAAAATTTTTAATTGACACTGGTTCTTCAAATTCTTTCCTTAATCCTGAATTAGTTCATCCAGACCTTACAACTGAAATTAAACCTACCACTATTAAATCACTTTTAGGATCATATAATGTTACAAAAAAGGCAAAATTACCCATTTTTAGTGAGTTCAATCAAACTGGTACAATAGATTTTCTTCTTTTACGATTTCACGGTTATTTTGACGGACTTATTGGACTTGACATACTTAATCAACTTCAAGCTCAAATTGATATTCCCGGTAAACGATTAATAACACCATTTTCTACAAATAGATTGTTGTTCAAACCCAACATCACAAGTGGCATACACATAATTGAACCAAATTGTAAACAATTAGTCAAAATTCCAACAGACGTACAATCAGGCGACGTATTAGTACATGACATAAAAATTCAAAATAAATTTTCGATTCCTTCTGGCGTATACAATGTTAAAGATTGGCATATTCTCGCACCTGTTTTAAATCACACAAACAGTGCACAAAAATTTTTAATCGAACAGCCACTGAAAGTAGAAATTTTAAATCACGAAATTATTGACTGTAACTTTAACCAATTTCAAACTGATAACGACACGGAATTACCCCCGATCGAATCTCTTATTAGGACCGAACATTTAAATAGCGAAGAAAGACAAGCTTTGTTTAAACTTTGTCGTAAATATGAGGATGTTTTTTATAAAGAGGGTCAAGATCTTTCATTTACGAATAAAATTAAACATGAAATAAAAACCACTGACGATCTACCCGTTTATACCAAATCCTATCGGTATCCTTATATTCATAAGGAAGAGGTTAAGAAGCAAATTGATAAGATGCTCCATCAAGGCATCATAAGACCAAGCTATTCTCCTTGGAGTAGTCCAATTTGGATAGTTCCTAAAAAACTAGACCAAAGCGGAGTACGAAAATGGCGATTAGTGGTGGACTATAGGAAACTTAACGAAAAAACTATAGGGGATAAATATCCAATCCCAAACATCACAGATATACTAGACAAACTTGGTAAATGCATGTATTTCACTACTCTAGACTTAGCATCTGGTTTCCATCAGATAGAAGTTCATCCTAGGGACATTGAGAAAACTGCTTTTACTGTAGACCATGGACATTTCGAACATGTTCGCATGCCATTTGGACTAAAAAACGCTCCATCAACTTTCCAAAGAGTTATGGATAACGTTCTAAAAGATCTACAAGGTACAATTTGTCTTGTATACATGGATGATATAATTATCTTTTCCACTTCGCTTCAAGAACATATTATTAATCTCGATAAAGTTTTTAGCAGACTAAAAGACGCAAATTTAAAAATTCAATTAGATAAAAGCGAATTTCTAAAACGGGAAGTAGCTTTTCTGGGACACATAGTATCAGAAGCAGGTGTAAAACCTAATCCTGATAAAGTAGCTGCTATTAGGAAATTCCCTGTACCAAAAACACAAAAAGATATTAAATCTTTTCTGGGACTTCTTGGATACTACAGGAAATTTATTAAAGACTTCGCTAGGTTAACAAAACCAATGACTAAATGTTTGAAGAAAGGTGAAACAGTTAAACATACACCTGAGTTCCTTAAATGTTTCGAAACATGTAAGGACCTCTTGACAAACGACCCAATCCTTGCCTATCCAGACTTTAACAAAGAATTTATTTTGACAACGGACGCAAGCAATGTAGCAATCGGAGCAGTCCTTTCCCAAGGACCTATTGGTAAAGATAACCCAATATGTTACGCTTCTAGGACCTTAACCGACTCAGAATCGCATTACTCTACCATAGAAAAAGAACTTTTATCGATCGTATGGGCAACCAAATATTTCAGGCCTTACTTATACGGACGAAAATTTACCATAATTACTGACCATCAACCACTCAGATGGCTCATGTCACTTAAAGAACCAAACAGTAAATTAGTAAGATGGCGACTTAAACTTGAAGAATTTGACTACAAAATTATACACAAACCAGGTCGACAAAATACTAACGCAGACGCCCTCTCACGAATTATAATTGACAGTAACCCCCATACTAATGACGATTCTACGCAAGACACTTCTACACAAGACACTTCTACACAAACAGTACATAGTGCATCAGAGGATGATACCTCCTTAATTAGAATCTCGGAAAACCCCCTTAATGATTTTAAAAATCAATTAATCATATTAAAAGATGAAAACATTCAAACTGCAACTAAACGCAAATTCCAAATTCTTTTTAATACACGTCGACGTATTACAATTACACTTTCTGCTGACGACGACGATATTTTAATCTCAGTTATAAAAGAAAACATTCCACCGAAGGTAACTTTAGCTATATACTGTCCTGATGACGAATTATTTATTAAAATTCAAAGAATATATTCTGATTATTTCTCTCAAGGTAAACAGTACAAAATTATTCGAGCAACTAAACTATTAGAAGACGTTTTAGAAGATGACCAACAAGACGAATTAATAAAAAAGTATCATGACTTTAGACATACAGGAATTAACGAAACTTTTAACCATATTAGAAGAGAACATTACTTTCCAAATTTAAAATCAAAAATTTCTTATTATGTTAATAATTGTAAACTGTGTAACGAAAATAAATATGACAGACGACCACCAAAACAAAATTTTGAATTAACAGAAACACCGTCACAGCCACTCGAAATTGTACACATTGATATATTTTATTTGGACAAATTAATATATTTAACAATTGTAGATAAATTTTCACGTTTTGGCCAAGCATACCCAATCGAAACAAGAAATACATCCCATATCCTTGAGGCTCTAGCACAATACATATCCCAATACGGTAGTCCTAAAAATATTGTAGTCGATTCAGAAAAAGGATTTGACTCAATACGTTTTCGACAATTTTGTGACACGTATAGTATTAATATACACATAACAGCTGTTAGAAGTTCAACATCAAATTCTCCTGTAGAGAGATTCCATTCTTCTATCCTTGAAAAATATCGTATCACACATGCAACTGATAAAAGCAGCTCAGCTGATTTAAAAATGCTACATACAGTTTTTGTTTACAATAATTCAATTCATACCGCGATTAAATGTACACCATATGAATTATTTTTCGGACGTAAATATGACATTAAATTAACTGCCGATCCAGCAATAGTACAACAAGAACGCGAAAAATTTCAACGTGAATCTTATCAGAACCAAATTCAACAAAAAGAAAACAAAATTAATACTCTAAATAGTAATCGCGAATCCCCAATTGATTATAAAGAAAAACAAACTACATATTTTCAGGAAAATAAACATAATTCCAAATTACACCCAAAATTTAAACAAATTACAGTAAAAACTAATAATAAGGTAACGGTAACAGACGACAAAAATCGTAAAATCCCAAAACAAAAATTAAGACGACCTTTGTTACAGGGCAATATTAACAATAATGACAACGGTGACGACACAGAAAATCGAGATACGCGACCTAACGAACAACCCGGGACTAGTGGCTATAGAACTAGGACAAGCCAAACTTAATCAAGAATTTAGCAAATTTATACACATAATTAACCTTACAAATTATAGAGAAAATATAGATAAAATTGGCAATTCATTAAAATATTTAAACGAAGACGATCAACTGTTGACTAACACGACTATCAAAAACATAATTCAGTTAAAATTTAAAGAACTTAAAACTATTTTTAAACAAATTTACCCAAAGCGTACAAAACGGGCCCTTGTCAGTGCCTTAGGGTCAATCATCAAAACTATAACTGGTAACATGGACGAAGAAGACGCGTTAGCGATAAATAAAGAAATAAATAATTTAAAAATCAATCAACACAATTTAATTTCGGGGAATAACAAACAGATCAAAATCAATGAAATTATGATTGAACGTTTTAATAACATATCAAACCATATAAACATTCAGCAAGATGCAATAAATAAAATTCTCTCTACAATGAAAACACAAGTATCTGGTAGTTTAACAAATCGTGAACAAAATTTTCTAAATTCAATACAACACGCTTATCATATAATTTATAATATCGACCTCTTGTATTCACATTTGGTTCAACTAGCTCAAGCTCTAAATTTGGCAAAACTCAATGTACTTCCTACCTTAATATTAACTCCTGACGAATTGGACCATGCATATAAAATCTTAAAATCCCAACGGTTACCTATTAATTCCTTACATCAAGTATACGAATTATTAACCTTCCAAGCCTATTATAATGATACCAACATTATATTCAACATTCGCATCCCTATTTTCGAAAACGATACTTACAAATTGAACCTTTTGGAACCATTACCCACTAAAAACAAATCTATATTAATTCCCTATCCCTATATCCTAAGCGGAAAATATGTAAGTTACTTTTCACAGAAAGAATGCTCACGGCTAAATAAAATCTACATCTGTGACAAAGAAGATCTAATTAAGTTACCTACATCAGATCACTGCTTTAACTATGCAATTCGTGGACAAATTGGAAGTTGCATCTACGAGGAATTCGACGAACAAACAATGGTCAAACGTTTAACACCACAACACGTTATATTGAAAAACGTAAAAAATCAATCAATTTCAACTACTTGCGGTATTAACCAACGGTTCGTAAAAGGAACAATACTCATCTATTTTCACCAATGTGAAATTGTCATAAACAACGTCGTGTACAAAAACCAAGAACTTAATAAAACACAACAACTTCATATATTACCTCTACACGAACTCCAAATTAAAGAACAAAAATTGTTACCTAAAATCAACCTGCAAAAACTCAATTCCTACCACATCGAAAATAGACAAGAAATAGAAGAATTCAAATCCAAAACAACCCTACATATATCCGGGGTATATATAGCATTCGGCATCGTAATAGCAACATTTATTATATTCATTGTGATAAAATATATCAGAAATAAATGGAAATCGAAAAATTCATCACCTACAACACAAATAAATTATTTGCCGTCTGGCCATCCCAATGAACCAAAGCTCATATGGTCTAGGCCAGAAAGTCAGAGGGGAGGAGTTATGTAACCATCACATCCGCCCTAACACTTAATTAATTATATTATATTTTTATACATTTAATCAATATTTCTGTAATATTAAGAATTGTACAATGTATGTAGACAATAAGTAATAATTCATCCCATAAGGAACTCATATAGATAATTATTTAATTTTTCATGTATCTAAAAATAACAAAAGCTTAATCATCAAAAACTACTAAATAATTAAATACAATGTATTGAGACAAAGGAATTGCAATGATATTATTTTACAGTTACATCTTTCTCATTTTTGCTTAATCAGCAATCTCTTTGTCTGAATTACTTATAAATAAGGTAACTCAGTGAGTTATCTGATTTTTGTTCGATCTAGCTGGCAATAGTAACACCAGTCATATCATTGTAAAAACAATTTTGTATTTTTAAACTTAAAATAAATTTTTTAAAAACTAACTTTAATTGTTACGAAACGTAACTATATATATATATATATATATATATATATATATATATATATATATATATATATATATATTATGGGGTTATATTATATAACCCCATAACCCATATAACAAATAACATAAATCAACTTATACAAAAATGGATGGATGAAATTTAATTACATCAGACGCCAACAGGAGATAGATTGAAAAACTGCAGGAATCTTTAAATGGATAATTCCTCACGAGTTAATACATTTAAAATTAATATGGTAACAAAACATTTCACAAAAGTGACAAGTGAAATGTTTTATTAATATTGATACGTCACAAAAACATAACAAAAGAGTACTGTTGTGACGTTTTGTTCAAAGTAACATTGTTAGGTCATCAGGACATAACAAAAGAGTCATGGTTGTGACATTTCATTAAAGCAACGTTGATACGTCACAAAAACATAACATAAGAGTCAGTTCTGTGAGGTTTTATCAAAGTAACATTGTTAGGTTGCGAAGACATAACATAAGTCACACTGTGATGTTTTATCAAAGCAACCTTGATACATCATCTAAACGTAATATAGCAGTCACAAATGTGACATTTTATTACAGTCACAATGGCATGTAACTGTTACGTAACATACAGGTAACAATTAGGTATATAACATAAAATTCTAATTTTATATAATTGTTATGTCACCCATAAGTCAAAAAAGTTACGTAACTTTTTATTTCCTTGTTACATCACATTTACATTCTATGTTCACTGGGTATACTGTCATGGCCGACCTATGTGACTAACAACCAACAATTAAAAACAAATTTATTTATTTTAAGAACGATATCCCCAAGCCCTAAGCTTATATATAAAAAACTGTGGACAGTAGTGTGTCAAACTGAGTTAGATACCGCTTAAGGTAACTCCCCCCCCTCCAACGTTGATAAAACTGAATTTTGAATTCGAGAATATCATTTTTGCATTGTTATAATTGTTTTAAGCTATTTTCCATGAAGAAGTTCCTAAATTACTCAAATAGTATGATTATATCAACACAGTCACCCTCTAGTTACTCACCCCTAAACTTAGTATTATGAAATTGAGCAAAAACAGGTCAATTAGATTTTTTCAGATAGATTTGAAATCTGTAAACAAAATTTAAATATATTGTATTTTTAACCCTCTTTTCATAAAGTTAATCCCTAAATTTTAACCCCCAACCACCTCTGATGATGTAATTTAAACAAGTTGCATATCAATAGATAGCTCTTTAAAAAAGAGCAATATCGCTAATTTAAACTTTTGATCTATCTCTTACCGTTTTCGAGATATTTAACAAATTAAATTTTTACCCCAATTTTTGAAGGGTGATTTCACCCCTTCAAACCGTTTTACAGCCGCTAAAAAAAAAATACGTGTCTCTTATTTTTCGAAGTTCTACAACATATCAAAGAATAAACAAAATCGGAGGGGTACACCCCCGTCATGCTCCTTGTTAGTATATCTGTAGTATAAACTTATGTAAATGCTTTAAACCGTTTTAGCCAATTAAAGAAATGGAACTTTTACAGTATTAATTTTAGATAAATTTTATTTATTACTAAAAATAAATGGATTCGACAGAAAATAATTTATCTGAAAATTTGCAAAACCAATGCAATATTTTAGCTAATGAAACAAATAAGGCTTGGTAGTAAAACTAGAATAAATTAATATAAATTTTTTAATTAAAATTTTAGCGAACCAACTAGAGATGTTAATAATAAAAGACTTGATTACTTGGACTGGACCGAATACTTCATGGCCACTGCCTTTTTAGCTGCTATGAGAAGTAAAGACCCCGTTACACAAGTTGGAGCTTGTATTGTGAATGAGGAAAATAAAATTATAGGTATCGGATACAATAGTATGCCGAAAGTTTGTAGTGATGATATTTTTCCATGGAGTAAGGAGTCGATACGTAAACTAGAAAGAAAGAAGTTATACGGTAAGGAATTGTCAGAACTATTTACAAAATGTACACCTAGCTCTCTTTTTACACGGTAATTTTAGTTTGCCATGCTGAAGTAAATGCAATTTTAAATAAAAATTCAGCAGATGTAAAAAATTGCACTTTGTATGTAGCCTTATTTCCCTGTAACGAATGCGCAAAAATAATTATTCAATCTGGGATACGAGAAGTAGTGTATTTGTCGAACAAACTCGCGGGGAAAGTTTCAACTATTGCCTCTGAACGAATGCTTATAGCTGCCGGAGTTAAATATAGGTGAGTTTTATTTTTGTAAGTTCAAACTTGAAATCAAAACTTGTTTCTTTCAGGCAATATATACCAAAGAAAAAACAGATAATGATTGATTTTAATAAAATTGACCGGAATTAGATGCCCCCGTCACCAAAAGAGATGTGAATGATTTAAGACTCATGATTTTTTGACTTATTTTACTAATAAATTGCTAAATATTCAAATATTGTTTTTTTGTTTTTCTTTTTGTTTTGTTTAAATTCCACTTTCATATATGAGTGATTCTACTTTTGAGGTCCTTCAAAAAATTAAGGTTGTTTCCACAATAAGGAAAGTTAAAACTGTATATGTACAGAGTGAAGATAGATATTGTCATTCCTATGTAGATGACCTACATACATTTACTTTAAATTTTTATTTAATTTTTTTATAAAAATGGTGTCAAACTTTTATTGCAGCGCTAATACGCATGTCCCTATTACGTATTGCTTGGAACTATTACCTTTTTTTTTTTAAATAACTTTACTGAAACCGCACAATTTTATAAATAAAAAAAGAATTAAATTGTTAAGCATGGTAACTAGGAAGTTAAATTTTACTTATCTAGAATTATTATTATTATTATTTTTTTTTTGTGTGTGACGAAAAATTGTCACGAAAATTTGAGTATCCATCGTCACAGCTGCCAAATATTACTATAAATTTAAAAGAAATACGTGAAAGGGTCATGATTTTTGGTGAAACGAAATGCCAAAAACCATAGAACATAAAGCGAAAGTCAAATCAAGTGATTGACATTGACAGCTTTTCATTTTTTTTTTTTCAAGCAAAAAGATCGGTGGCGTGGCTTATTTTGAAAATATACCCGAAGTCAGAGCTGGTAACGTCACTGACCGATCTAGAATCGAGTATATTTTAAAAAACGCCGTGAGCAGCGGAGCCCCATCACGGAAGTCGAATTTTTCTATACATCTTCGGTATTGAATGTCTACAAGCAAAATGTGATTAAAAGTCTACAAGCGATTTGTCATTTTGGTGGTTTCAAAACTGATGATGAGTGTCCGGCTGATCGGGGCTTTAAAAAAAGGTTTTAAGTTTTTAACGGCTGAATCTCAGTAAATTTCAATTTTGTGCCGATGGCAGTTAGCAGGAAAAAAGCCAACACAATTCGTACGAGGGCATTCCTACACATGATTATCCGCCAATTGCCTTTGTGTTTTATTTTTAAATATTAAAAAAGGACCTTAAATAGTAAACTGGAAGGCCTTTATGAAGATATATTTTCTTTCCAAAAAAATCCAAAATTTCTAGTTTATAAATAAAATAAAAAATCCAAAATTCCTACTTTATAAATAAACAGTGACATTAATAACATTTTTAAATTACTTAATATTTATGTATAATATTTCATTTGTTAAAAAAAGTAAGTTCATTTTTTTAAATTTTTAAAATTAGTAGACGCTTGCTTGTATTAGAATAAAAATAAACATTTAAAATACATTTAACAATACAAGTCAATTCTGATGTAAAAATCGGAGAAGTGGGGGAAAAGTAATGTGAAATCCCTAAAAGGCACTAGCTGGATACTAACTCAATACACGTACAAAATTTCAGCCCTCTAAGTTTACTCAGAGAGTCTTTAGGCGTGTTAGAAAATGAGCAAAAAATCAAGGAAATATTGGCGTAAATATCGTGGGGGTAAGGGTTAAAAGTTGAAACCTCCAAAAAGCAGTGGCTGGCTATTAGCTTAACCTGTACACAAAATTTCAGCCCTCTAGGTGTATTTGGGGAGATTTTGACCCGAACGAAACTGTTAAAAAACAAGAAAAATCATGTTCTTTCTGGTATAAAAATGGTGGGGGTAAGGATTAAAAGTCGAGACCCCCAAAAGGCACCCCCTTGATACTAAGTCAATCCGAATACAAAATTTCAGCCCTCTAGGTTTACTTGGGTGACCTGTGCGAGTGGTACAAACTTCGAAAACGTCGAAAAACATGAAATTGTTGCTCAAAAATGAGGGCGGTGGGGGTAGAATATTAAAACCTCCAAAAAGCACAACCTAGGTACGAACTCTACCAACACACCAAATTTCAACCCTCTACGTTAATTCTGGGGGGCTGGGAGCGTGTTAGATCCAGCAAAAACCGTTTTTTCCCCCTCTACTCCCTCCAAATTATCCTAGGAAGCTGAATTTTGGATATGTTGTAGATAATTGACCGAAACATTATTTCCAACCGGTTTGGAAAAGTTTTATTGTTTTGCCTCCCCCCACCACCGCCTTAAAGTTTGGGTCCGGTCCAAAATTTGACCCCACTTTGATAGTATGAGGTGCCTCGAAAATGAGCCCCATTTACCAAATTTCATCTCTTAACTCCCATAGGGGGGCCCTACACAAACGGTGGCGGCAATATATATATATATATATATATATATATATATATATATATATATATATATATATATATATATATATATATATATATATATATATATATATATATATATGTATGACATTTTTTTTCTACATAATCGTGTTCTACGGGTCCGAAAACGGATAGCGCCCCTGGTCCCGCCTCTCGCCGCTCTTATCGTATAGGCTGTATAAGTCTAATTTTTCGGAGAAAATTCGACTAAAAACAGACTAAAAAAAGGACACTTTAAAATATAACTCACCTCAGAGCCAAAATCAGGTATATTTTCAAGTATGGGATCGTTACTACGGGGATTATATATCTTCCCGACAATGGGGTATTTGACAGTATCAAAGAAAAACAATAAAGACAAATTTTAATGAAAATTGATAATAAAAGACAGCAATTTATTATGTTAATTCATCCTAACTATCATTATTTAATTTTAAAAAAATTAATATTTTTCAGCCATAAATTACGTCAGCAGAAATGGGCTGTGACATTGCTTTCTCTTATATTTCAGCACTGTCGCCACTAGGGTCGCTACGTAAATTCCGGTTAGCAAACATAACTATGGAAATTAACTTGAATTTAATTAATTTTTTTAAAAATCAATTTTTTTTTCCTAGTTATAAGAAAAAAAAAACGCCGTGAGCAGCGGGGCCCCATCACGGTAGTCGAATTTTCCCCTTCATCTTCGGTATTGAATTTCTATAAGCGAAATGTGATTGAAAGTCTACAACCGAATTGTCATTTTGTTGGTTTCAAAACTGGTGATGAGTGTTCGGCTGATCGAGGCTTTAAAAAAAGGTTTTAAGTATTTAAGGGCTGTATCTCTGTAAATTTCAATTTTGTGCCGAAAACAGATAGCAGAAAAAAAGCCAACACAATTCGTACGAGGACATTCTTGCCCATGTTTATCCGCTAATTGCCTTTATGTTTTAGTTTTAAAAATTAAAAAAAGGACCTTAAATAGTAAACTGGAAGGCCTTTATAAAGATATTTTTTCTTTCCAAAAAAATCCAAAATTTCTATTTTATAAATACTAAAAATCCAAAATTCCTAATTTATAAATAAACAGTGACTTTAATAACATTTTTAAATTACTTAATATGTATGTATTTCATTTGTCATAAAAGTAAGTTCACTTTTTTTTAAATTTTTTAAAATTACTATTCGCCTACTTGTATTTAGAATAAACATAATGGGCCATGTGCATAAACTGCTACTAAATATTGCCATTAGTCGCTACTAGCAAGTAGAACATAGTTGTACTATTAAATAATTGATGTGCATAAAAATTTTTTGTTCCTACTACTAGTTGTTACTAGGGTAATAGCAATTTAAATTTGGCAACACGTTATTTAAAGATAAAAAAAATAAAAAGAGTTTTATTTTCACCGTTTATTATTATTTTTATAGTTTTCTTTTAATAATCAGATGGGTATGAGTGTAAAATTTGGTTAAATTTTGAAAAATGTTAAACAATATTAATGATAAATGTCAATTTTATATTTTGACGTTCATGACAAATGTCAATTTTATATTTTGACTTTTATGACAAATGTCAATTTTATATTTTGAATTTCTTTTTGTTTTGTTTTTAATGCATCTATTTCGTATTTGGTATTTATTTCGAAGAATAAAATGGATAATCTTGAACAAGTTTAATAAATTTAATAAATATTATGAATACTACTTTTTAAACGATTTAAAAAGTTATAAATATTTTAGAATGGATCAAAAATAAATAAATAAAAATGAAATAAAAAAAGTTTGTCTTCGTTTAATTTATTTAATGGGTTAATTCTAAGTATGTAACGATTGCAATTTCGATACCGTTATAATCGGCAAACGGATTAGAATACAACCGATATCACACAGTTCGAAAAGT
Source organism: Brachynemurus nebulosus (assembly GCA_035578155.1). NCBI lineage: Eukaryota > Metazoa > Arthropoda > Insecta > Neuroptera > Myrmeleontidae > Brachynemurus > Brachynemurus nebulosus. The sequence goes on from JAPWDM010000047.1 coordinate 1,712,413, forward strand.
TGAAATGTTTTCAACCGCAAGCCTCATACAAAATGATTTACGTAACAGATTATTTGCAAATAATTTGAAAAAATTTTGCTTTCTTAACAAAAATCTGCCAAAAGAAGTATCAATTTATTACTCTATGTAATGAAATTTACTTTACTAACTTTCTTAATTACCACTTTGGTTGATAATAATAATTGTAATAAATATTTTCTTTGAGTTTTGATCTGACATTTTTTTACATTTCCCACAAGGTCGAGTCCCTGTTAAATATAGGTAAGTTTTATGCATATAAAGACATACAAACGCCCAAGGTACATATAATTTGATTTATTATTTACTAAGGCATTGATATCGGTATTGGTATCGTCGATTATTAACTACAATAATCGGCAGCGATATCGTATCGGCAAATTTAGGTAGCGTTACATCCCTAGTCAATTCTTTTGTTGTAAATTTTCCTGTTATGTAACTTGCGAATATCATTCATTTCTCGAATATCTCTCAATACTCTATCCATCTAATAATAAATTATTACAATTATTACAATTTTCGAATTTAAGTACATAGCTGAAAAAAGATTACTGATATTTTAGTAAAAAATATTTATTAAATAAATTTTTATTGGACGGTTATTTTACTTGAGAAGTTCAAAACACACTACTTTCTATATTTAATAGCAACCGTGCCCGCTACTAAAATTTCACTACTAAATTTCAGTGGAAGTGTAGTAGTGCCTACTAGCACTGCTAAAATTTCACTACTAACTTTAGTAGTAGTTTATGCACATGGCCAAATGCTTTTAAAACACATTTAACAATAGCATTCAATTCCGATGTAAAAATGGGAGAAGTGGGGGGAAAAGTGATGCGGACTCCCTACAAGATACTAGCTGGATACTAACTGAATACACGTACAAAATTTCAGCCCTCTAGGTTTCCTTATGGAGTCTCTAGACATGTTAGAAAACAAGCAAAAAAATTAAGGAAATATTGGCGTGAAAATCGTGGGGGTAAGGGTTAAAAGTTGAAACCTCCAAAAAACAGTGTCTGGCTATTAGCTTAACCTGTACACCAAATTTCAGCCCTCTAGGTTTATTTGGGGAGATTTTGACCCGAACGAAACTGTTAAAAAACAAGAAAAATCATGTTCTTTTGGGTATAAAAATGGTGGGGGTAGGGGTTAAAAGTCGAGACCCCCAAAAGGCACCCCCTTGATATTAACTCAATCCGAATACAAAATTTCAGCCCTCTAGGTTTATTCGGGTGACCTGTGCGAGTGGTACAAACTTCGAAAACGTCGAAAATGCATGAAATTGTAGCTTAAAAATGAGGGGGGTGGGGGTAAAATATTAAAACCTCCAAAAAGCACAACCTAGGTACGAACTTTATCAAGACACCAAATTTCAACCCTCTACGTTAATTCTGGGGGGCTGGGGGCCTGTTAGATCCAGCGAAAATCGTTTTTCCCCCCTCTACTCCCACCATATCATCCTAGGAAGCTGAATTTTGGATATGTTGTAGATAATTGACCGAAACATTATTTAAAACCGGTTTGGAAAAGTTTTATTGCTTTTCCGCCCCCCACCACCCCCTTAAATGTCGGGTCCGAAATAAAATTTGCCCAAAATTTGACCCCACTTTGATAGTATTGTTGTGCATCGGAATAAGCCCCACTTACCAAATTTCATCTCTTAACTTCCATAGGGGGGCCCTACACATATTAAAAGGTTGCGGGAAAATATATATATATATATATATATATATATATATATATATATATATATATATATATATATATATATCAGACATCTTTTTTTTTTACATAATCGTGTTCTACGGGTCCGAAAACGGATAGCGCCCCTGGTCTCGCCTCTCGCAGCTCTTATCGTATAGACTGTATAAGTCTAATTTTTCGGAGAAAATTCGACTAAAAATGTACTGTAAAGTTAATAAAACGCCGTGAGCAGCGGGGCCCCATCACGGTAGTCGAATTTTCCCCTTCATCTTCGGTATTGAATGTCTACAAGCGAAATGTGATTGAAAGTCTACAACCGAATTGTCATTTTGTTGGTTTCAAAACTGGTGATGAGTGTTCGGCTGATCGAGGCTTTAAAAAAAAATTTTAAGTATTTAAGGGCTGTATCTCAGTAAATTTCAATTTTGTGCCGAAAACAGGTAGCAGAAAAAAAGCCAACACAATTCGTACGAGGACATTCCTGCCCATGTTTATCCGCTAATTGCCTTTATGTTTTAGTTTTAAATATTAAAAAAGGACCTTCAATAGTAAACTGGAAGGCCTTTATAAAGATATTTTTTCTTTCCAAAAAAATCCAAAATTTCTATTTTATAAATACTAAAAATCCAAAATTCCTAATTTATAAATAAACAGTGACTTTAATAACATTTTTAAATTACTTAATATGTATGTATTTCATTTGTCATAAAAGTAAGTTCACTTTTTTTTAAATTTTTTAAAATTACTATTCGCCTACTTGTATTTAGAATAAACATAATGCTTTTAAAACACATTTAACAATAGCATTCAATTCCGATGTAAAAATGGGAGAAGTGGGGGGAAAAGTGATGCGGACTCCCTACAAGGTACTAGCTGGATACTAACTGAATACACGTACAAAATTTCAGCCCTCTAGGTTTCCTTATGGAGTCTCTAGACGTGTTAGAAAACAAGCAAAAAAATTAAAGAAATATTGGCGTCAAAATCGTGGGGGTAAGGGTTAAAAGTTGAAACCCCCAAAAAACAGTGTCTGGCTATTAGCTTAACCTGTACACCAAATTTCAGCCCTCTAGGTTTATTTGGGGAGATTTTGACCCGAACGAAACTGTTAAAAAACAAGAAAAATCATGTTCTTTTGGGTATAAAAATGGTGGGGGTAGGGGTTAAAAGTCGAGACCCCCAAAAGGCACCCCCTTGATACTAACTCAATCCGAATACAAAATTTCAGCCCTCTAGGTTTATTCGGGTGACCTGTGCGAGTGGTACAAACTTCGAAAACGTCGAAAATGCATGAAAAGGTAGCTTAAAAATGAGGGGGGTGGGGGTAAAATATTAAAACCTCCAAAAAGCACAACCTAGGTACGAACTTTATCAACACACCAAATTTCAACCCTCTACGTTAATTCTGGGGGGCTGGGGGCCTGTTAGATCCAGCGAAAATCGTTTTTCCCCCCTCTACTCCCACCATATCATCCTAGGAAGCTGAATTTTGGATATGTTGTAGATAATTGATCGAAACATTATTTAAAACCTGTTTGGAAAGTTTCTATTGTTTTGTTGCCCCCCACCACCCCCTTAAAGGTCGGGTCCGAAAAAAAATTTGCCCAAAATTTGACCCCACTTTGATAGTATTGTTGTGCATCGGAATAAGCCCCACTTACCAAATTTCATCTCTTAACTTCCATAGGGGGGCCCTACACATATTAAAAGGTTGCGGGAAAATATATATATATATATATATATATATATATATATATATATATATATATATATATATATATATATATATATATATATATATATCAGACATCTTTTTTTTTTACATAATCGTGTTCTACGGGTCCGAAAACGGATAGCGCCCCTGGTCTCGCCTCTCGCAGCTCTTATCGTATAGACTGTATAAGTCTAATTTTTCGGAGAAAATTCGACTAATAAACAGTTTTTTTTCTTAGTTACATGACACCTATTGCTACCTAGAGAATGTGACGCAACTGGAGCTAATGAACGTTTTCGCGCAAATTTTGAGAACAAGTATTAAATTAATTTTTTCTAACGATTTTCGGCATTATTTTTAAAAATTGAAATTATATACATGCATAATACATAAATATACGTATTTTAAAATAGTTAAATTAGTCAAATTCCCCATTAGTGGAATCATATACAATTATAATATAGCAAATCTGAGTTGACAATAAGGGCAATAAAATTTTACAAGTCAGTTTTACACTGGAACAAAATATTTATGAATATAGTTAAATATCGTTTTTAAAGTTCCTACGTGAGTACATGTAAGATAAAAAAGTATGTACAAAATCATAATTTTGTACTTTCCCATATTTTTTTTTCATGAAACTGAATGCGTAAACTCGAACACGATACTTATATCAAATTTCAGTATAGATGAAATAATAATTGTAATATGCAGATAATTTATATGAGTAATAAACCTAATAATAAAATTGAGTTGCTTGTATGAATGGATTTTGGATGTTTTTTTCTTTATATTGTGGTTTTCGATATGATAATGTGATCGATTAGCAAAAATAAAATTATGTGTTGTCAGTGTATATCACTGGTTGTCAGGTATTACATTGTTCTTAACTGCTCTAAAATTACGGTCACTACGGTAACTGTTTGCTACGTTTTTGTATTTTAATTTTTCAGTTTATATTAAAATATATTTCCATTTAAATGTGCTATTTATTCTGTCATAATTCTAGTTACCTTTAAGCTACATTTTTTAATTCAAATGTAAATATTTAACCAAATACGGAAAAAATGTAGGTATATTTAATTCAAATAAATCAATTTTTGTTCCTGTTTTGTGTTTATTTTCAAATTTATGGTTAAATTTTAATTTATGCCACATAAGTGTCAAATGTATTGTACAAATTGTATGTAGGTATGTGTACAAATTTATTTTATTAATTATTTCTTATTATTCTCCAAAAATTTGTTTTAAAAACCTTAAACATCAGTTTTTAAATGTATTTCATTTCTGCACGATTTTTTTTTTTTTTTTTTTTTTTTTTGTATGTAAATCTGACTTTGGAAATTAGGTCAGCTAGACAAAAATGAATTTATCTGATTTGCCATACTCGTTGTCCTTTATTACTAACAGCCAATCATAATTTTTAAAATTTTATTACTAGTCAACTTTCTTCTCGAAATTGGCGGATAACACTAACAAGGTATATTTTCAAAGTTATTTATTTCTATGGTGATTAGACAAGGTGGCCGAACTCAATGTATTCAAAAAAGTGTCTAAAAATAATGCTGCGTTCGGTTTTGTCAATTGATCGTCAATGAATGTATTCGCTGCCCTCATCATTTACTTCTAAATGATGTATGCATATGCGCACACTAATTCCTACATCATTTAGAAGTAAATAGTTATGGGAATAATCACTCTTTTTAGTGAGTTGAATCTTTTGAATCCGCTCACTGTGGTGAATCGATTCAATGAATTGAATCACTCACTCACTTGATACTATTGGCTCACTTGCTTTTATGAATTGAATCACTCACTCACTCACTTTACACAACTGATTCGCACAACTTCAAATATAAATCAACAAAACCAATACACTCATGTGGTGCACTCACTCATGTGAATGAGTGTTTGGGTAAAATTATTATAATGGAATAAAATTAAAATTTTTGAAAATTTTAGAAAAAAATTGCCTGTAGTTGGAACAAAATTTGTACATTAATATATGTATTTAAAATAATAATAATTAAATAACTTAACTAATAATAATAATTTTATTGTTAGAATTAATGCACGTAACTAACCATCACAAAAAATTTTAAAAAAAATACAACATTAAAAATCCACAGTTAAAAATAGATTATAATGAAAAATATGGATTGTTAAAAACTACAGTAATATTATGTAGGGAGATATCCACTTAATGTTGTTTTGAAGAAAAACTAATTTTTGGAGACCTGATAATCTGATAATAAACGGGTAAATTTTATTTTAAAATATTGTAAGATAAAATACATATTATACGTTTTCTTAGAATCACATATTTTAATATCTGTACTTATAGTGTATATAAAATGAGGTATGTTTTTTATTTAGATTAAATTACTTTATTACTTTATTAGGCATTTGGCCTAAATTTCATTTAAAATTTATTCCATGTCTTTTAAAAAATAGGGATAATAAAATTTTTAGATCTAAAAAATATCAAGTTTAGTATTCGCATAAACCTACCATAACCATATCATAGTATCATTAGTATTATATACGATATATAAATAAGTAGTGTCTATGAAGCTAGCCCCGCCAAGTCATAACCCCGAGATCCCACTTAGGCTATATTTTTTTGCTATTTTTTGCTAATTTTTTACCAATGAATTGATTTTTTTGCCACAGCCGTTACCGAGATACAATGGCGGGGCTGACTTAAGTCTGAAGTCAGCCCCGCCACCCCTATATCTCCGGACCTGCTGCACCTATTCAAATAAAATTTACGGGATATTTTTTTGCTATTTTTTTGCTAATTTTTTACCAACGCATTGATTTTTTTGCCACAGCCGTTACCGAGATACAATGGTGGGGCTGACTTAAGTCTGAAGTCAGCCCCGCCACCCCTATATCTCCGGACCTGCTGTACTTAATCAAATTAAATTTACGGAATATTTTTTTGCTATTTTTTTACCAAAAAATTAATTTTTTTACCGCAGCCGTTACCGAGATATAATGGTGGGGCTGACTTATATCTGAAGTCAGCCCCGCCACCCCTATATCTCCGGACCTGCTGTACTTATTCAAATAAAATTTACGGGATATTTTTTTGCTATTTTTTTGCTATTTTTTTACCTACGAATTAATTTTTTTGCCACAGTCGTTGCCGAGATACAATGGCGGAGCTTACTTATGTCTGAGATCAGTCCCGCCACCCCTATATCTCCGGACCTGCTGCACTTATTCAAATGAAATTTACGGGATATTTTTTTGCTATTTTTTTACCAACGAATTAATTTTTTTGCCGCAGCCGTTACCGGGATTCAATGACGAGGCTGACGTAAATCTGAAGTCAGCCCCGCCACTCCTATATTTCCGGACCTGCTGCACCTATTCAAATGAAATTTACGGGATATTTTTTTGCTATTTTTTTGCTATTTTTTTACCAGCGAATTGATTTTTTTGCCACAGCCGTTACCGAGGTACAATGGTGGGGCTGACATATCTGAAGTCAGCCCCGCCACCCCTATATCTCCGGACCTGCTGCACTTATTCAAATGAAATTTACGGAATAATTTTTTGCTATTTTTTTGCTAATTTTTTACCAACGCATTGATTTTTTTGCCACAGCCGTTACCGAGATACAATGGTGGGGCTGACTTAAGTCTGAAGTCAGCCCCGCCACCCCTATATCTCCGGACCTGCTGTACTTAATCAAATTAAATTTACGGAATATTTTTTTGCTATTTTTTTGCTATTTTTTTACCAAAAAATTAATTTTTTTACCGCAGCCGTTACCGAGATATAATGGTGGGGCTGACTTATATCTGAAGTCAGCCCCGCCACCCCTATATCTCCGGACCTGCTGTACTTATTCAAATAAAATTTACGGGATATTTTTTTGCTATTTTTTTGCTATTTTTTTACCTACGAATTAATTTTTTTGCCACAGTCGTTGCCGAGATACAATGGCGGAGCTTACTTATGTCTGAGATCAGTCCCGCCACCCCTATATCTCCGGACCTGCTGCACTTATTCAAATGAAATTTACGGGATATTTTTTTGCTATTTTTTTACCAACCAATTTTTTTTTTTGCCGCAGCCGTTACCGGGATTCAATGACGAGGCTGACGTAAATCTGAAGTCAGCCCCGCCACTCCTATATTTCCGGACCTGCTGAACTTATTCAAATGAAATTTACGGGATATTTTTTTGCTATTTGTTTACCAACGAACTGATTTTTTTGCCGCAGCCGTTACCGAGATACAATGGCGGGGCTGATTTAACTCTGATGTCAGCCCCGCCACCAGTATACCTCCGAACCTGCTGCACTTCTTCAAATGAGATTTACCGGATATTTTTTTACTAATTTTTTTGCTATTTTTTTGCCAACGAATTTATTTTTTTGCCACAGTCGTTGCTGAGAAACAATGGTGCTGTTGACTTAAATCTGAAACCGGTGTAGCCACCACAATATCTCCTGATCTGTTGTACTATCTAAATGAAATTTGCGGGATATTTTTTTACTAATTAGTTAGTATTCTAAAATAGTAAGTGTAATCATAATCTTAGGAAGATCTTAAGAATATTTACAGCGTAGTAAGCGGATGAATATTTAAAAATTTTTTTTAAACAGAAATAGGCAGGTTTATTACGTACGTAATAAACGTATTTCGACGCGTTAAATCAAAATTTAAAGTCTCTTTAGCTTCATCAGGCCAAAAAATTTGGTTCGTAACACAAACATGGATATCAATTATACTAAAGCATATTATAAATGCATATATTACACAAACGCATATTATTAATGCTAATGACGTTAGTGATTAAGTTTTACCTAGTTTTAGTTGGTTTTATAGGTGATATGATCCTTTTCGAAATTTTTAACCAAAGTGAAGCAAATTTTGAATTTAAGCTATCAGAATTGCCAAAAACTTTGAGCAACCCGCTAAATGAGCAAGAAGAGTTGTTGCTCATTGGGGCAGTTGCATATCATGGTATGGGCGGTAGAAAACTGCAATGTGAAAATGAGAAATCATATGGAGCTTCTGGTCATTACACCGCTTTTGCATATCGAAGAGGCAACACTGGGTGGAAGGAATTTGACAATAATGCCATCCATTCACTATATAGGTCTGAAAAATCCAAGATCGTGCCTAGATTATTATTATATGTTAAAAATAGAAGAATAACTGTGTAACTTATAAGCTCTACCATTAAAATTTTTCTAAATTTATATGTATTTTTTTAAATAATTGAAATAAACCTCTTCCAATTCTCAATGAATTTAAAATTCATATATTTTACATCGCATTATAAAATACGCAAGAAATAAATACTAATGCATTGTTTAAAAAATTGTTATAATAGTAAGTGTAATCATAATCTTAGGAAGATCATAAGAACATTTACAGCATAATAAGCGGATGAATATTTGAAAACTTCTTTTTAACAGAAATAAGCAGGTTTATTATGTACGTGATAAACGGATTTCGATGCGTTCAATCAAAATTTAAAGTCTCTTTAGCTTCATCTGGCTAAAAAATTTGGTTTGTAACACAAACATGGATATTAATTACTTTAGAATGAATTCTACAGACTCAAGTTACGTTTCAAAGATATAGTTAATCCGCCATCTTGTGTTGCCTACCAAATTGAATTTAAAATGACGGCAAATAAATAATTGTATTCTACTTGTAACACCCTTTTATTTGATATCAATATTAAGAGAGTTGCAAAAGAGGTAATTCGTCATTTGCCGTAATGGCCACCATGTTTGAATCCACCATAATACCGAAAGCACTACTTTGTACTGCCATTAAAATCAAAGGTTCGTGCAAAATTTCAGCATAACCAGATATGGGTAAGTATTCGAGAATCAATTTTCAGATTTAGGCCGGATAGTTTTACTAAAAGCTTATAATAATACTTTACGGGAGTGGATTATAGCATACAAGGGAATGGAATTCGCAATGCCAAATCAACTGTTAGAAGAGCAATTAATTAGTAAAAAAATATCCCGCAAATTTCATTTAGATAAGTGCAACAGACCCGGAAATATTGTGGTGACTACACCGGCTTCAGATTTAAGTCAGCAGCACCATTGTTTCTCAGCAACGACTGTGGCAAAAAAATAAATTCGTTGGCAAAAAAATAGCAAAAAAATTAGTGAAAAAATATCCCGTAAATCTCATTTGAAGAAGTGCAGCAGGTTGACAAGTGCAGCTGACATCAGAGTTAAGTCAGCCCCGCCATTGTATCTCGGTAACGGCTGCGGCCAAAAAATCAGTTCGTTGGTAAACAAATAGCAAAAAAATATCCCGTAAATTTCATTTGAATAAGTTCAGCAGGTCCGGAGATATAGGGGTGGCGGGGCTGACTTCAGACTTAAGTAAGCTCCGCTATTGTATCTCGGTAACGACTGTGGCAAAAAATTAATTCTTAGGTAAAAAAATAGCAAGAAAACATCAAAAAAAGTATCCCGTAAATTTCATTTGAATAAGTACAGCAGGTCCGCAGATATAGGCGTGGCGGGGCTGGTTTCAGATTTAAGTTAGCTCCGCCATTGTATCTCGGTAACGGCTGTGGCAAAAAAATTAATTTTTTGGTAAAAAAACAGCAAAAAAATAGCAAAAAAATATCCCGTAAATTTCATTTGAATAAGTGCAGCAGGTCCGGAGATATAGGGGTGGCGGGACTGATCTCAGACATAAGTAAGCTCCGCCATTGTATCTCGGCAACGACTGTGGCAAAAAAATTAATTCGTAGGTAAAAAAATAGCAAAAAAATAGCAAAAAAATATCCCGTAAATTTTATTTGAATAAGTACAGCAGGTCCGGAGATATAGGGGTGGCGGGGCTGACTTCAGATATAAGTCAGCCCCACCATTATATCTCGGTAACGACTGCGGTAAAAAAATTAATTTTTTGGTAAAAAAATAGCAAAAAAATAGCAAAAAAATATTCCGTAAATTTAATTTGATTAAGTACAGCAGGTCCGGAGATATAGGGATGGCGGGGCTGACTTCAGACTTAAGTCAGCTCCACCATTGTATCTCGGTAACGGGTGTGGCAAAAAAGTCAATTCAGTGGTAAAAAATTAGCAAAAAATTAGCAAAAAAATATCCCGTAAATTTCATTTGAATAAGTGCAGCAGGTCCGGAGATATAGGGGTGGCGGGGCTGACTTCAGATATAAGTCAGCCCCACCATTGTATCTCGGTAACGGCTGTGGCAAAAAAATCAATTAGGTGGTAAAAAATAGCAAAAAAATAGCAAAAAAATATCCCGTAAATTTCATTTGAATAGGTGCAGCAGGTCCGGAGATATAGGGGTGGCGGGGCTGACTTCAGATTTAAGTCAGCCCCGCCATTGTATCTCGGTAACGGCTGTAGCAAAAAAATCAATTCATTGGTAAAAAATTAGCAAAAAAATAGCAAAAAAATATAGCCTAATTGGGATCTCGGGGTTATGACTTGGCGGGGCTAGCTTCATAGACACAAATAAGTACACGTTACATACAGTTAAACAGATGTTTGTGGGATTTTTTAACAAATCTCTGTCTATTGTAATAAGGGTAATAAGTAAACTGAAGTACAGATGGAAAACTGAATAGAATCTTATATGTATGCAATACACTTTTAAGTGAGTGAGTGAGTGAGTGTGTCGAGTGTGTGATACACATAATTATATTCTTTCAACTCACAAGTTGAAAGAGTCGATTCAGTTCTTTTTGACTGATTCAATTCAGTTAGTCACTTGAGTGATTCAACTCAGTGAATTGAATCACTCACTCACTAGCCATCACTAGAAGTAAATGAGAGGGCAGCGAATACACTCATTGACGATCAATTGACAAGATTAGATACTAAAGTCCCTATAATAAATAGAATCGTGACATGTAATCCATTTTCTGTCCAAAACAGAGTGGGAAGCTACAAAATTAATTATCACATGTTTGAGTAAACATTTTTGAGTATATAATTATTGTTATAAGTTATAAATTAATAAATAATTAAAATTTTTAATTTAATTATTATTTCTAGGTTTAAATGATTTTTGTTAATATTTAATTTATTTCAAATGTATTTTACAGAAACTTTGGACAGAAAATGCCGGAACCAATCAGCGTTCAGCACACATGTCACGACTCTATTTATTATAGGGACTCTATTAGATACCAAAGCGGTACAATACTTATTCTCAAATGGAAATGCGAGCTTCTATATCTGTTAGCTTTTGAATAGAATCTTCTGGAATCTTTTTCAATGTTCAACTCAGTTATAAAGTGGGTTTTTCGATCGTTTTTAAAATAAACTTAACAATTTTTATTTTGCGTCGCATCACTTACATTGTATATTATATAATTCGCTGACGTCACTATATAAAATCGGAGTCAGTACCATTGGATATTCGCTGTATAAAGTAATTTAAACTATAAGAGTTTATTTCATACATACGTAATTTCTATGTATTTCCTTATTATTAAATATCACCTACCGACATTGGTGATTCTTAAATGGAAACACTCAATTCCCCAGTCCCGACGTGTTTCCATTTGAGAATAAGTACTGTATTTACATTCTATTTTATCCGGTTTGTCTTACTATATTCGCTATATTCACATCAGTATTTTAAGAATATTAACGCCACGAGTAGTAAAAAAAAAGAAAACCTAATTACTGCCATTTTCCTCACCAATTTTATCAGTTCTTCCCATATAAGTACGATGTCCATCTTATAATAGTCCATTGTTATTTTAACTCACAGACCAATGAACACTATTATATTATACTACTCGACAAAGCGTAAAGCCAGTTTCTAGGCATTTTTAGTCGAATTTTCTCCGAAAAATTAGACTTATACAGCCTATACGATAAGAGCGGCGAGAGGCGAGAGTAGGGGCGCTATCCGTTTTCGGACCCGTAGAACACGATTATGGAGAAAAAAAAGATGTCTGATATATATATATATATATATATATATATATATATATATATATATATATATATATATATATATATATTCCCGCCACCTTTTAATTTGTGTAGGGCCCCCCTATGGAAGCTAAGAGATGAAATTTGGCAAATGGGGCTCATTTTCGAGGCACCTCATACTATCAAAGTGTGGTCAAATTTTGGGCAAATTTTTTTTCCGACCCGACCTTTAAGGGGGTGGTGGGGGGCAACAAAACAATAAAACTTTTCCGAATCGGTTGGAAATAATGTTTCGGTCAATTTTCTATAACATATCCAAAATTCAACTTCCTAGGATGATTTTGAGGGAGTAGAGGGGGGAAAAACGATTTTCGCTGGATCTAACACGCCCCCAGCCCTCCAGAATTAACGTAGAGAGTTGAAATTTGGTATGTTGATAGAATTCGTACCTAGGTTGTGCTTTTTGGAGGTTTTAATATTTTACCCCCACCCCCCTCATTTTAAAGCTACAATTTCATGCTTTTTCGACGTTTTCGAAGTTTGTACCACTCGCACAGGTCACCCAAATAAACCTAGAGGGCTGAAATTTTGTATTCGGATTGAGTTAGTATCAGGGGGGTGCCTTTTGGGGGTCTCGACTTTTAACCCTTACCCCCACCATTTTTATACCAAAAAGAACATGATTTTTCTTGTTTTTTGACAGTTTCGTTCGGGTCAAAATCTCCCCAAATAAACCTAGAGGGCTGAAATTTTGTGTACAGGTTAAGTTAGTAGCCAGCCACTGCTTTTTGGAGGTTTCAACTTTTAACCCTTACCCCCACGATTTTTACGCCAGTATTTCCTTGATTTTTTTGCTTTTTTTCTAACACGTCTAGAGACTCTCTAAGGAAACCTAGAGGGCTGAAATTTTGTACGTGTATTGAGTTAGTATCCAGCTAGTGCCTTTTAGGGATTCCACATTACTTTTCCCCCCACTTCTCCCATTTTTACATCGGAATTCAATTGTATTGTTAAATGTATTTTAAATGTTTATTTTTATTCTATAATACAAGCAGGCGTAAAAATTAAGAAAAAAGAACTTACTTTTTTTTTTAACAAATCCAATACATAAATATTAATGCCCGGTTTTTCAGTGGCCGTTTAAACTTGAGTTTATGTAAACCACGTTTAGCTAAACTCAAGTTTAAACTAATCAGTTAAACCACCGATGTTTTACAGTGTCAATACTACCGTAGTTTATTTAAACGGAGTTTAAACTAAGTAACCATAGCAAATTACTACTTTTGGCTTTTTTTAATAGATGTCAAAACAGATTGTTTGAATTGTGATGATAATCTTCTACTATGTGAAAATAATTTAAATGTATATATTTGAATATATTTTGAAAAATTACATTAGGGTGCTATAAATTTTTAAAGCGTGTCATAAAAAAAGGCATTGGGCTGTGCAATTTGTTTGCATTTATCAGTGTTTCTAATTCAGTGCGTCACATTTCTAATTTCTAAAGCAGCAATCACTTTAGGAAACCGCGCAATGTTATAAAAATTTCTTATAATTTGAGTCTTTTCCATGTCTGACACTGGAAATTTAAAAAATTTAATAAATTTAAGAGGAATATTGTGAGATGCTAGTTTCACTACTTTACTAGTAGTAGTTTTCGATACTCCTGCGAAATCTCCACATATTATAAGCATACCCCCACTTGCATAATATCTTAATGTCAACAAGAACATTATTTCAGGAGATAATGGGTTATTCTTAGAAATTATTACTGTTATAATAGTTTTCAGTTTAATGATTATTATTTAAAAAAAAAAAAAAAAAAAAAAAAAAAAAAAAAAAAAACATTTTCTCCAGGACGAAAAAAGCAGTTTCTTTTTGTATTGGAAATCTTGAATAAAAATTAAAATTATCTAAATTAAATCTAAATAATACTCTTGGTCGCTCTCATCTTCAAAATCGGATTCAAAATACATTATTTTTATATTTTATTTAACCAAAAATTAAACACAATATTTGACGTTTCCTAGGTTTAAACTAAATGTGTAGTTTAAACCACGAATATTGGTCGTTTAAGTTAAACGTAGTTTAAACTGGCGGCCATATTTAAACTCACACTGTAAAACTGAAAAATGAGATAAACTCGAGTTTAACTATAATCTTTGGTTTAAACCATCACTGAAAAACCGGGCATAAGTAATATAAAAATGTTATTAATATCACTGTTTATTTATAAAGTGGGAATTTTGGATTTTTATTTATAAAATAGAAATTTTGGATTTTTTTGGAAAGAAAAAATATCTTCATAAAGGTCTTCCAGTTTACTATTTAAGGTCCTTTTTTATTAATATTTAAAACTAAAATATAAAGGCAATTGGCGGATAAACATGGGCAGGAATGCCCTCGTACGAATTGTGTTGGCTTTTTTCCTGCTACCTGCTGTTGGCACAAAATTGAAATTTGCTGACATACAGGCCTTAAATACTTTACACCTTTTTTTAAAGCCTCGATCAGCCGAACATTCATCATCAGTTTTGAAACCAACAAAATGGCAAATCGCTTGTAGACTTTCAGTCACATTTCGCTTGTAGACATTAAATACCGAAGATGAAGGGGAAAATTCGACTACCGTGATGGGCCCCGCTGCTCACGGCGTTTTTTCCTAAAGCGGGTAACAGGGCGAGACGCGTGAAATTTAATGAAGTAATATAATGTCAGTTTTTCAGCAAAAAGGACTATAATTATTGGAGAACATAATTTGTATACGTACGTATTTTGAAAATAAAACCATTACCACTTTTTTTCTTTCAAAATTTTGCAGTTTCTTCTCAAAAAAGTAAAATTTTATTATCAAAAACATTAAGTTTTTTTTAAGTGATTGTAAAGTGTATTTGAGTAAAGAAATTTATGTTAACGAAAATTTAAATTATGTAACAAAAATGACACCTTAATAAATTATTAATTACAAGTTAATTAAGTGATTATTAATTAATTCATAATATTTTTAATGGAATACAGTGTTGGCATTTTTTTTTTTTTGACAAATTGTGTGATCAGGCTTGCAAAATTATAGTACTTCGTAATATTTCTTGAAAAATTATAGTACAGCCCAAAAATACAGTCGGTTGAACAAAAAATACCAAAAATTATTTCAAAATTTTTCACTGACGAGGCAACAACGGGCAACTGACTATTTTATAAAAAAATACAGTTCCAAGCGACCGAAAATATACTTATTTTGGTACTTTTTGTGAAATTCTAATCACTAAAAATTATAGTACTTTTGCGTAACATAATCAAAACTCTATCTTACATAGTAAAATTCATAAAATTATGTCAAATGTACTATAATTATGTGACGAATGCCAACCCTGATGGAATATACAAATATTTACCCCTTTGTATAAATTCACCCCCCCCCTTCCTATCGTCGTTTGCGATGGATGTTTATTCAACCGTGCAATGGATCCAGAGCTACCAACTTAATAATAATACAGTGTTGTCATATTTTAATTTTTTTTATGGACGCATAATTATTAACAATTAAACATTTTTTATTGACTATAACAATAATTATTTGTAAATAATAAACAAATATTTTACTTCACAAAAATACCACTTTTATTTTGAAACTGTGACAATATTGTTTCGAACCGTTATGTCAGTTCATTTTCAAACAGAATAAAAATTACATTCGATACATGCCTTATATACTAATTTTATCTACCTATACTTATGAAGGGGGCGTGGTATGTGATGTGGAAGTGGAAGAGGTGGGAGTAGTAGGAGAATACGAAAATCAAGAAAAACGGGATTACATTACATGTGACAAGAGGCAAACAAACACGTGACAAAAGATTGAACTTGAAATTGACAAAAAGACAATAATAGTGAATACAGTTTTAAACAGAAATTAAAATTTAAATAAGTTATAATATTGAAAATAAAGTTGAACTGTAAATATCGGTGTAATCATTTAAAAGGTTATCGGATCTATGCTTATTTATTTCTATTGCTTCTAAGATTGTTAACTTCTGTCCGTTGCTTGCCTCGTGTAACACTGTAACTTCCCGTTCTGGTGTGTATCCGGTGTCTATTAAATGCCTCGCAAAAGCAGAGTCGGATTTCTTATTTCTATACGACCTGAAATGCTCTGCTCTCCGGCTTTCAAAGTTTCTGCCAGTTTGACTGATGTAAAAACCACTACGATGTTGGCAGTTTAATTTGTAGATTTGATTTGTAGAAAAATTCATAAAAAATATTTAACACAGTTAAAAAAATTAAACAAGTTATGTTTTAAACAAAATACCTTAAACGTCAACCGGGAACCAAAAAAATTAACAACTAATACAATAACTTCTAATCAAGCGTAATAAACTTAACTAATACGGAATTTAATGCAGCCAAAATAAACCTCTTAAATAAAGGACCTAAATATATACCTAATTTAAACCATAAAAATCTTAAAGAAACTTTAATAGTAGACTCGGAACTCGCGTTAAAAAATTCTGATGATAATTTATTCTGATGATTAGCTAAAGAATCAGTTAAAAATATATTAAAAGAAGACATAAAAATTAAAATAAATAACAAAAATACTATCAAATCTTTAAAAAATAAAATTAATGACAACCATTTAATAACATTGATACAATAATGGTCTGAAAGTTAACTATCAAAAAATGGGGGTGAACTTACCCCACTTTACCTTAACTGTATAAATAATAACAATAATGTGGGTTAACGTTCGTTTTTAAGACTACCTCTCTATAACAGACGCCACCCACATCATTGTTTGTATACTTTATTTATAATTTACACATTTTACACACGTTACGTTATACATATGCACATTTTAGGGAAATTTATGCAATTTTTCATTCCGCTGTCTCTCTTTACTTGGCAATCTAAATATTATCAGCACCCCCATATCGCACCTGAAAACATAAATACATAATATAAATTTATTATTAGTAAATAGAGAAACCGACATTTTGTAATTTCTGGCAAGCCGTTCATGATTTTATTTGCAATTTCTTTAAATACTTTCTCTATAAATTACTTCTTGTCACTATCATTTGTAACAAAAATTTATTATTAGAGTCGAGATTCTTATGGGGAACAACAGGACTGTATTTGTTTTTGTAAGATATGAACTATACATGATATAACCATAACTCATTGTTAGTCATCATAGCGTCAAGAATAGTTGGGCAAAGTCAGAGACGAATTAATAAAAAATCAATAAAATGTTTGCAAAATTTTTACAAAAATATATATATTAAACAAAATTATAGGTTTTTAATAAAAAAATTTATTCACCTGATAAATAGTTGTAAAATAATTGAGAATATACTCGAAATTAATATAAATTGACCAAATAAAAATACAGCAACCCCCCGAAGAACACGATTAACTGGTTCCGTGTTCTTTGAAACCGTGTTGTTCGAGACTCCAAAAGATAGGCATTTTCTATTACAAGTGTGAAAATAAAAAAATAAAAAAAAATTTAAAGAAATAACGCAACGGAATTTGAATTACATACTTACATACACATTTGTATGTAATGCGTATTTATTTCGATTAAAATAGAATGGAATTGAGCATTCATTAGCTCTGAAGTCGGTCTATCATAAAAATTTACTGAAAAAATAGATCCTAAGTACTTCGTAAACGGTGCATCGTAGCTCAAAAATAACGAAATATTTGAAGGTTTAAGCCAAGCAAGTTGTGGATATTCCAAACATGTTGCGACTGTTAAAACCTACTTTTCGTTATCGAAAATTATCGATAACGAACTACTTATCATAAATTCGTTATAATTGTTTAATTTAAGCTCTATTAGAACCTCTGATTTAGTCACCAATAGAATATTTTCGAAAAAATTAATTTTCGATACTTTTCGTAAACGTAAACTTTGATCGTAAATATCTCGTAAACGGTGCGTCGTAGCGAAAAAATAACGAAATTTTTGAAGGCTTAAGCGAAGCAAATTATGGGTATTCCGAACATATTGGGACTGTCGAAACCTACTTTTCGTTATCGAAAATTATCGATACCGCGTAACTTATCATAGATTGGTTATAATTGGTTAATTTAGGCTTTGTTAGTCCCATTAATTTAGTCACTAATAGAATATTTTCGAAAAAATTAGTTTTCGATACTTTTCGCAAACGTAAACTTTTGATCGTAAATATCTCCTAAACGGTGCGTCGTAGTGAAAAAATAACGAAATTTTTGAAGGCTTAAGCGAAGCAAGTTATGGGTATTCCGAACATATTGGGACGGTCGAAACCTACTTTTCGTTATCGAAAATTATCGATGTCAATTTAAATATTTTCAAAATTTAAATATGTAAATTTTTACATATTCGTTATACTATAAAATTCTCAAAAATTTTAGTAGTTTTTATTTCCAGCATTTTTCTTTTATAATGGCAGATTCAATTTACACGATTTTTATTCGTGTAAATCGAATCAACATTTGATATACATATTCGCGTACATTGAGGACTGATGTAACTTTATACCAAATATATAATATAATGTATTTGCGAAAACACTGAATAAAAGATAATATTCACTAATTGTTTAAATTATTTTTTTTTAAATAATATTTTTTTTACGTATAGATTATTAAACCGATAACTACGAGAAATATTTATTTATAATCAGCCTAGACGTATTCTATGGTCTAGACATACAGACGTCTCTAATTAAAACAAAAATCACATACAAATTAAAAAATATGTAATACCGAAAAGGTGTTAACCCATATGACGATTTTGCTTGGAAAAAAATAATATGTACGGTATTTACTTATTCAAAACTTCTGTTTTAATTCATTCATACCTACGATGTCGTCAAAAATTATTTTTTGTATGTGTTTGAATGAAATGGACGACTGTATCATGTAAAGTCGTGTAAGTCACTTTATGTAAGTGTATTTGTGTATCTGTGTACGACAATTAAAAATTTAAAAAGTTGTAAACAAGGTAGGTACATTAAATTTTAAAAAGTTAAAGAGAGATAAAGCGTTTGTTTTTCTTCAGACTTAAAGGAATGCCGATGATGGGTGACAGGTAATATTTTATTTTGTATATATACGCTTAGCTAGTTAAACAAACAAATACTGCAAAACTTTAATACAATAAAATTTGGGGCCCTTTTTTCTTTTTGATATAAATCTGACATAATTAAATTTTTTAAAAAATTTTTTTCTTCTTTATGTTGAATTTTAAAAAAATTGTAGGATTCTGTAGTTTTTGGTTTTGATTTACAAAACTTTTGCAAAAATTTTTCAAACGTTCGATGTCAATTTATTGATTTTTTATTAATTCGTCTCTGACTTTGCCCAACTTTTCTCGACTCTATTTATTATATGATTTTTAAAAAAAAATTGCTTTATGAAATTCCTACTTTTTTGAAAATTAAAAGACCATCAGTCAAATGTAGTAGTAATTTCAAGCCATCTAGTAACCAATAGAGATATTATAAGAAATAAAGGAACTGAGTAAACAGTTAATTTTTTTGATCGCTTGATAACATCATTCTTACGTTAATGCAAATAAATTTTGCTATTGCATTATTAAAAATTTAAGGGGTGAGTTCACGCCAGAAACGACTAATAAACTAATTTTTTTCGAATCTCGTTTTTTGTTTTTATGTCGTTTGATATATAAAACATGGCCAAAAAAATTTTTTTTTTCAAGTAGAAAAATATTTATTTGTGAGCCACTGCAAGCCAAGTTGCTGCTCCTTTGCAGATAATGCTCGCCCCCCTTCACGATTTGATCAGTAATATTTAGTTTTGGTGTGTACACAAGTTATAGTATGCACTGAGATAATGTTCTTTTATTTGTATGCCTTTGTAGACGTTTTAATAAACAGTGAGTAAACCGCTTCTTTTGTTATTATTTTTGTTTTTTACCGTTTCCCGAAAGTTGTGTTTTTGCCGACAAGGAAAATCATATCTCAAGTTCTAGAAAAGATAGAGACATGTTTTGAACACATGTCAAATTTTAAAGAGCGGTCTAAATTTTTACTTTAGGGCTCAATTAAGGAGCTTAAATATGGATTTAGATTCAATTTAATACACATTTTTCTTCAGAATTTTATTCTAAAAAAAATGGTACAACTTGCACCTCTATAGCTTAATAAATAACAGATTTATTACCAAAAAACGTAAAACGATGAAGCATTCCAAAGTGACCAGTGCCACGCTGTTAACGAGTTTTATTCCAAAACTTTGTCTTTCTATAACACAGAAATTAATCCAGATATTGAAAAAAAAATTTTAACTGGGGTCATTCCAGTTTCCAATCATACAACCAGAGGACGCATTGACACTCAAGGTTGTCAGAATTCGATGAAATTTGGTGAATTGGTTCAAACCACAAATGTAGAGAACCACACCAAATTTTTTTTCCAATATCTTAATTAATTTCTGAGTTATAGAATGACAACTTTTTAGAATTGGATAAACTTGGTCAATAACTAGAGTTTAAGTCCTGAACCCAAATTTGGAGTTATATCACAAAAAATTAGATTTTTGCTACAGAATGGTGAAATAAAATTAGTGGGCTTTCGAGGTTAAACCCCCTAGATGATTTGATATGGAATGACTCAGCAATATTTTTGGATTTAAAATCAACGTTTTGAACTTACTGAATTTAAATAAACAAATGGTCCTGTTAGGACGTCCCTAAGTTCAAATTATTTATTACTAATATGATGATAAACCCAAATGATGTTGATCTCACCAAATTCAAGTCATTATATTGATATGATGGTATGTCCGAATGATTTTGAAGAACTCACTGAATTCAAATATGTACCCAAACGATTTTGATATCCGTAATGTTCGTAATTATACCTAAAAAAAGAATAATTTTTAATGTATTACTTTATTTTAAAGGCATAAAATTATATTTTTAATTAGAGTACCGTAAAACACCCTATCTTTACCTATTAAACCTAACTTTACCATACCACACTTTACGTTAAAAAAATTAAAATTTCATAGTTTATATATTCTGTAGCACTTTTTTTAATGATGGAGATATTTCTAACAAACTACTGGTGTTATATAAGTTTTTCTGGCATTGCCAGCCGCAATTTCTTCAAATCATTGGATTTTTTTAGTTCTTATGGTACATTTTGGTTTTAAGCAAGTGTGCAAACTTTAGTTAGTATTTCAAAAAATATACAAGTGACGTAGATAATTTCATCATTTATCAATGTAATTTCATCAAGTGGCGTAGATAATTTCATCATTTGTCAATGTAATTTCATCAAAATAGAGTCCTTTAACAAATCCCAACTTTACCAGTCAGCGCTGCCAACAATCAGGGTTGTCAAAAATATACGAATTGCATTATATTTTTACACGAATTGAGATATTAAAGTAAAAAACATGTCTGGTAAACTGTCTGGTAAACATCATAAGAAGAAAATTGGTGCAAGCACATACAAAAATTATTTTGCAGAATGTTAAATCTAGCAATTGATATGGTAAAAAGTAAACAAATTACAACATTATATGGGTGATTCTACTTTTTAGGTCTCAACTAGAAAAAAAAATTGACAGAGCCATTTCGTAGATTTCATGCGACTAGAATGTAGGAAAATTATCATAGATTCGGTATCTGCAGACCAGCAGCTCGATTTCATATTAAAACCAATATTTTTTTGCGGATTACTGAATCTAGACAGAAAAAAATGTTTAAATTAAATTTAAAATTATTATTTAAATAATATTTATATTATGTTCTCCTAATACCAATTAAAAAAAATTTAAAAAAAAAGTTGGTCTTTTTTGTCTGATTTGCGAAAAAATTGAAGAGTGTGTGTTGTTGTGTTTTATGATATAAAAAAATTGGTTAGGAAAGTTAACCAAATTAATCAAAATTAACTAAAAAATTTAGTTGATATACAAACAAACACTGATATACTTATTTTATTATCGTATCCTTCGCCACTTTCATGTTTCCAATCGTCACATTCTACCGTGACGAAAGATACATCCGTGACGAAAGAGACAATTTTCCAATAAAATCGTTATTAATCGTGAACAGCGATCATTTAGTTCGAAAACTTGAGTTTATCGTAAAGCTTACATTATTACAAATAATATTTACGTAAAAACGTCTTGAAATTCGTTAAATACATACCAGAAAAAGCCGTAACGAAGGATACACTCAATAAACACACGCAGCCGGTTTTTTTTTGCTTGATCTAAAAAAATAACAAGCTCTCTATACCAATCAGTTGATTTGACTTTGTTGTATTTCTATGGTCTCTGGCGTTCCATTTTACGAAAAAACATGACCCTTTGATCAATTTTTTTTAAACTTATAGCAATATTTGGCAGTCATGACGAAGGATACTCAAATTTTCGCAACAATATTTCGTCCCGCCAAAAAAAAAAATAATTCTGCAGATAAATAAAATTTAACTTTCTAATTACCATACGTAACAATTTAGCTCTCTTTTTATTTATAAAATTGCGTGGTTTCAGTAAACTTATTTTTAAAAAACGTTATAGTTCCAAGCAATATGTAATAGGGCCCACATGCGTTTTAGAACTGCAATAAAAGTTTGACACCATTTTCATAAAAAAAATTAAATCAAAAATTAAAATAAATGTAGGTAGGTCATTTAAATAGGAGTTATTAATTTTATTTAAATAAAATAAATGACAGTATCTTCATTCTGTATATAGTTTTAACCTTCCTTATTGTGGAGACAACTTTAATTTTTTTGAAGGACCTAAAAAGTAGAATCACCCATACATTGAAAAACAATTTGGAATTCAAAGAGGGACAATAGAGAATAAAATTGAGTATTTTATTTTGATTAAAAAGATTGTGGTTTTGTAAGTTAGACAATTTGATTGAAATTGAACATTGATTGATTTAATAGCCAATTGTTTTTGTTTTTATTTCTGATTTTGTTACTTAGTTAGTTTATAATATAAAATATGTAATATTGTATTTTATTTTTTTAAATAAAATTTATTTATTTATTTATTTTTTGTTTCTGGCATTTGTTTTATTAATTTTTACTGATTTTGTACATCCCTGGTGAAAACAGCTGTATTTGGCGTTTTCATAACATAATTCTATCACAACTAGATTTATCGTTGAAAATTTCGAAATGACTGCGTATTATTGTTAGATATTATTTGAATTCACAAAAAAAGTATGAACAACAATGGTATATTTCAAAATTTTATAATATCTTTTATATTTCACTAAAAAAATATGAATTAGTGATAATATGGTAAAGTTGGAACTCCTCGACATTTGAGCTTGTTACTATTTTTTTTTTTTTTTTATTTTTGACTAGTAATTTAAGTTTTTGGAAAATTTATTTATGAGTTAGATCAAAGTTTTTATCAGTTTATTCTATTGAAAAAGTTAAATATAACTAAATTAGTTCCACCTTTATTTTATTCAAATTTGAATGAAAATTGTGGTAAAGATAGGGTGTTTTACGGTATATCTATATTTTCTATCAGATAAAACCAAGACACATTAAAAAGAAATTTATATACATTTGTATAATATTCACTATTGATATGGGACAATTTGAATTATTGTAAAAGCCTTATATAAAATTTGTTAAGGACTGAGGAGGATTTGTTAAGGCCTATATAAAATTTGTTAAGGACTGAAAAATCATTTTTATAAAAATCTACAAATTATCTGGTCTCAGAGTTTTTCATCCTATTAGCAAAAGAGTTAATATGCACAAGTTAGAGTAAAAATTGTATGACATTCTATTTGCTCTGCTATATCAGTACCTTGTTACTTAAATATACCAAAATACAAAGGTAAATTATTTTTACTTGAAAAATGTATTATTAATATTATTCTAAAAGCAGAATTTATTTTATTCATAAAATAAAAGAGTAACAACTAGTAATAATTATACAATAGGCAAACAAATAAAAATAAAAAAATAAATTATTCCCCAAAAACAGTAAAAAATTGTGATAATAAAATGCTTAAATTTAACAATGGCATCTAATGAAACTCGCGAATCGCGTTTAAAAATAACAAACAAATAGGTACCCGAAGTAGAAAGGGTTATCGTCTTGAAAAATGTTTTCGTAAAAAGAAATAAACCGCGATATTATAATTAATTTTTGCACAAATTTAAAGAAATTGCTAGTTTAGTTATATATTTAAATTAAACTGTTTATTTGAAATCATTTAAACACAAACGTTTGTTGTATTTGTATACAAAAAGGACGTATGTTTGCTAGTGAATTTTAATTGATTTACCGGTAGGTAGCGGGTCAATTCGTTCGTAACTCTCGTAACGGTATAAAAATTAAAAAAGATCTTCTGATAGTGTCTTCCAGGAACATTTATAAACATTTTAAAAGACTATTCTAAATACATGTGACATTAATAATAACAATAGTAATATAAAACAAAAATTTTATTAATTTTTCGAAACCCACTGTACGAGTTTTTAGACTGTCAGAGGGGGTAATATTTTGCTCCTGCTGGAGTAAGGGGACTGCTAGGTACGTTTGTTTTTATGTAAGTTCCATCCACCTGCAATATAGTTTAATATATTTTATTAAAAATAGGTTTTTAATAAATTTGAAGTTCAACATTGTATAATGTTGAACTATAATAATAAACTAACTAAAATTCTACATTGTTCAACTATAATGTATTGTATTCGTATCAAATTTATATTATTTATTGTGAGTTTCATGTTAGTTGTAAAGTATAGTACGTAAGTTGGTTGTAAGGGTAATTACACACTTGAGCAATTACGTACTCGCCGCGCGCCGCGGCCCCTTCCGTAACTTTTTCGCTCGTGTGTAATATGCAACTTGTTATCTCAATCATGTAATTTATTATGTACTGTGTACAATGTAGGTACTTTCCTGTGGAAAGCGAGTATCTAAATCTGCATAAAAAATCTATGAATTGTGTTTAATTAGGTTTTGAGTACGCTAACTGTAAAATTTGACTAAAATGCATGTCCGTCTGTCTGTTTGTCAATTTTTAATTAAAATTATTTTGGATAACTTCGGTTGATAACTTTAAGAAATACAGTTAACTAATTATGACGTAATTGATCCTCATAGTAACATATGTGCAAGTAACATTTTCCAATATATTGTAGATTTTACTTATTAATTTAAAAAAATAGTATATTTAAGTACACTTTTTACGGTTTACCACAAATGGAAAAATATATTTAAGAATATTCCTTGCACATGTTCAACTAATGTTACTATAATAATTAAACAATTATGGTAATTTGGTTCCTGCACAAAGCATATTTTCTTTGAAATAGTGAATATGGGTCAGTGAACAAACATTTGTGTTAGTGTATGGTTTTAAGCATTACGTACACAACAAAACATGTAATAGCGACAAACGAAAAATTTTTATTCATTTCCCACATTTTCCTTAAGTAATCTAAATTTCATTTTTAAGGGATGTTTTCTAATACCGAAACTTACAAAAAAGTTAATTTACTTCATTCTCTCATTTTATTTTTCTTCAACTTGACTGGCGAAAATTTGATTACCTATATCTCCGAAAGTTATCGCCACAAATTATCTCAATTACGAGGGAAATAGAAAAATGTGATATTATTGAGCTAGTGTTAAAATATAGATCAAATGATAACGAAGACAGCGATGAAAAAATATCTGATAGCGACAGCGAAGCTATTGCGAGCGAAGGAGAAGCTGATGATGACGAGAATACAGTCGCCGACGACAATGAAAAAACTGCGGGTAAAGGGTTATACTTACAACCCTATAGGAGGCGTTGAAATAAACTCTCAACATTTAATAAGTTGCTGAAAATTTTTGTAAGCAACATGTAATTTTTCCAACAGCTGTATACCAAAGTTAATTATTTAATAAAATATTTTAAAATTATGTGAGTGTTATTATTTCTTACATACAACAGTCCTTAAACTATTTTAGAAATTCGTTAAAAAGAACGTTGAAATGATTATTCTTATAACGAACTACATATGTAATGTGTATTTTCTGAGCTATTAATACCCCTGTCGCAGCATCTGCATAACATAGCGAATTTCCATTCATAAAAGTTACTTTTTCTCGAAAACCCGCTTACCTAGAATAATGGTTCAAAATGTATTTTCTGTGATTTTCTTGGTTCTTTACTACAATGTAAAAAAAATTGGAAAAACTTTTAAATTTTGGCAAATTGTTTGCAAAAAACTCATTTTTTTGAGGTTTTTGGAATCGAACGTGTCTGACTGGAGAACTCATACAGAATTTTTGGACTTCCAACGTTTTATTGTTTTATTATATTTGCATCCCAAACTAGCATCTATCCTATAAATATAACAAGTTTCATCCCAAAATGAATTTCTCGGAAATATAGGCACTTAAATTTTCGAAATTTCTAAATTAATTTAAAATAGAGTTAGTCTCCAGAAATTTTGTATTATGGTAAATTTAATTTAATAAATGACAAGTATATAAGTATAGTAATTATAAAGCATTCGCAGAGAACAATAGTTTTAAGTATACATGCACATAAGCAAAATAATTTTTGTATTTTCCTGAAGGAAGGAAATATTTTCCCGTAATAAAAAGTATCCTAAATGTTGACGCAGGTAATAAGTTATCACTACACCAGATTTCATAAAAATCCGTTCAATAGTTTTCGCGTAATATGTGCACATGCTCAAAAAGTTTTTTTACTTTCCTGTGGGAATGAGCCACTTTCCCGAAATAAAAAGTATCTGAGATGCTGACTCAGGTAATAAGTTATCACCACACCAAATTGCATCAAAATCCGTTCAATAGTTTTTGCGTACTGTATGCACATGCTCAACATGGTGTTTCCATATTCCCGTGGGAATGAGACATTTTCTCGAAGTAGAAAATATCTTAGATGTTGATCCGGGTAATAAGTTGTCGGCACACCAAATTTCATTAAAATCCATCCAGTAGTTTTTGTGTGATGCGTGAACAGACGAACAGACAGACAGACAGACAGACAGACAGACAAAAATTTAAAAAATCGCTGTTTTGATATCTACATCGATAACTATTTACAGTATCTGCACAATTTTTAAAAAATATTCCCTATACAGAAACGGTCTCGTTACATTTGTATTATATGTATAGATTACCTATTCATGGCTCTTTATTTAAAATATTAATTTTTTTTTAAAATACCCCTGTCGCAGCATCTGCATAACATAGCGAATTTCCAAATCTTGGGCACTGGCGGATCTCATCTAAGACCTGTACCTATTTAAAATAGTTTAGCTTTCTAAGAGTAAAAGAATTTTTAAAATCGGTTGGGTAATTAGTTTTGGTATTTTTGGGGACCCAAGAACCCGAACGAATTTTGTGCAGCATAGTTGTATCCATCTAAAATAATTTAGTTCTCTAGCAGTGAGAAATTTTTTAGCATCGGTTCGATAGCTTATTACTGGCGTTTTCGGATCTGCAAGATCCCGGTGGACCTCATTAAAAAATCAGATCGACCGTATATTCTAGGCGGACTTTATGTAATATATATATATATATATATATATATATATATATATATATATATATATATATATATATATATATATATATATATATATATATATATATTCAAAATCCGTTGTGTAGCATTCTACGCCGCATTTGCATCCGCAGGACAGTTGTGGATCTCAGATAACACAACCTGTACCTATCTAAAATAGTTTACCTCGGTAATAGTAAAAAGGTTTCAAAATCGGTCAGTTATTTTATTTTTGACACTTTTAGGTCCTACTGACACTTCAGACCTTACATAACGTAATCTATATGTATCTAAAATAGCTTAGCTCCCCAACAGTGAAAAAATTTTCAAAATCGGTCGGCTAGTTTATTTTTGACGCTTTTGGATCCGATGGACCCTGGCAGACTTTACATAACGTAATCTATATTTATCTAAAATAGTTTAGCTCTGTAAGAGTGAAAAAATTTTCAAAATCGGTCGGTTAGTTTATTTTTACCACTTTTGGGTCCCATGGACCCTGGCGGACCCTAAATAACGTAATTTATGTCTATCTAAAATAGTTAGTTCCCCAACAGTGAAAAAATTTTCAAAATCGGTCGGTTAGTTTATTTTTGACACTTTTGGATCCCATGGACCCTGGTAGACCTTACATAACGTAATCTATATTTATCTAAAATAGTTTAGCTCTGTAACAGTGAGAAAATTTTCAAAATCGGTCGGTTAGTTTATTTTTGACACTTTTGGATCCCATGGACCCTGGCAGACCTTACATAACGTAATCTATATTTATCTAAAATAGTTCAGCTCTGTAACAGTGAAAAAATTTTCAAAATCGGTCAGTTAGTTTATTTTTGACACTTTTGGGTTCTATGGACCTTGGTGGACCTTACATAACGTAATTTATATTTATCTAAAATAGTTTAGCTCTGTAGCAGTGAAAAAATTTTCAAAATCGGTCACTTAGTTTATTTTTGACACTTCTGGATCCTATGGACCCTGGCAGACCTTACATAACGGAATCTATATTTATCTAAAACAGTTTAGCTCTGTAACAGTAAAAAAATTTTCAAAATCGATCAAGCAGTTTATTTTTGACACTTTTGGGTCCTATGGACCGAGACGGACCTTACATAACGTAATCGATATTTATCTAAAATAGTTTAGCTCTGTAACAGTGAAAAAATTTTCAAAATCGGTCAGTTAGTTTATTTTTGACACTTTTGGGTCCTGTGGACCCTGGCGGACCTTACATAATGCATTCTAAATCTATCTAAAATAGTTTAGCTCTGTAACAGTGAAGAAATTTTTAAAATTGGTCGTTTAGTTTATTTTTTACAATTATGGGATCAGTAAATCCTGGCGAAACTCATACAAGTCTAGTACTCTAACAGTAAGAAAAGGGTTCTAAGGATCTCATATAACTTATGGCAGTCCGTAAGCTTCTTGCGGACATCATTTAATTAATTAATTCAAATACTTTAACTTACTAACTGTGAAAAAATTTTTAAAATCGATTGGTTAATTAATTTCTGGCCTTTTTAGGTCCCGAAAACCTTGACCTCACATAAAATACCTTAAATCCATTTGAAATGGTTTAATTTTTTAACATTATTAATTATTAGTGGAAAAATTTTCAAAATTGATTCAAAATATTTTTCCGTACATACATATGTACATTGTACATATTTTGTTTTGTTTCATATTTAATAATATTTATATCATAACATAATCTTCAATTTCTTGTTTACTTAAAAATTCAATAAAAAAAAAAAATTCTTCATTACATTAGCTTAGAAAATCTGTTTAATTTACATTTTTTAACATGGGATAGAACCATGCTAATTATAATGCAATAAATGAGAAACAAAACTCTATACATGTATGTGTGTTATATCACATATATGTGAATAGTTTTCACTTGTTCTCACAAAATTCTTTAATAAAAAAGTGAAATATTTTTATACTTCATAAAGAACTGAGATATAAATATAAATTACTTATTAGACTAACAAAGAAAGAATAAAAGTGAAAATTTACATTTTCTCGAAAAATACTTAAAATAGAAAGAAAATTATAAGAATATTTTCTTCATAATTTTTTTTTTCCTTTTCAACGATGTAAAAATCGAACTGCCTTATGATAGGATCGAATGATAAAAAATGGCCAGAAAACCTACTTCTGGGCATCCGACGTGTCTGGCTAACGAACTTAGCCAAGCCAATTCAGAATCCAGTCCGCACACAAAATTTCATAAGCGTTAGACGTTTCGTTCGAGAGTTATCGTGGGAACACATAAATATATATATATATATATATATATATATATATATATATATATATATATATATATATATATATATATATATATAAATTTTAGTGAATATCATTTTCGTATTCTAGGAACCTCAAAACAGATTTCTGCCATAGTCCCGGACTCAGATTGCGTCATGAGACCTACTGTAATAGCTGAATTTCGAGTTTTCGAAATTCGCTAATAAATCGCCCCCTGTTCTAGGAAATATATATTTTTTAAATTTTTATAAAATTTCTTATGAAAGTGAGCTTCTTAGACAATTTTATTTTGTATTAGTGTATTTTATTTTGTATTAATGTATTAAAACATGAACATTTAAATGTTGGCAATTTCTGTATTGTGGCGCTATCTATCTAGCGCGTTAGTTAACTACTTTATTTAAAAGTTCGAATAAAATTCCAGTCATATTAATTTTTAATTGTTCAGGAACTTCAGTACCTTCAGTATCATAAAAGCAAGCAAAATAATATTACAATTTATTTATGTAGATACATATATTATGGAAAGTTAAGAAAAGAAAATGTTTTTTTGGAAGTTCGTGTTTAAGGTAAAATCGAAAAAACTTGGAAAATTTAATTAGTAATTAATTTTTTTTAAATATTTTTAGGTTTGGTTGTAAATGAATCTACTGTTGATCTTTTAATATGATACTGAACTATTCATTATTTAAAATGAAAAATTGTGTACTTATTAGATGATGAAAATAAAAAATTAGTAGTTTGAAAAACCGAAACAAATCGACCGACGTCTTGAAAAAGTCTGTCGGGACACCGGAGCAACGGAGCTAGAACCGTGACAAATCCGGGAAAACCAAGACGTATGGACACTCTACACGGATTGTGAATGTTATAAACTTTAAGTTTTGATTTTTAAACATATTTTGAGTGAAATTGAAAATTAACAACGTGTGAAATTTGACATTTTAGTTAAAGTGCATATAAAATATAATACCTACATGTTTTTATAAAAATACAAATATAAATAAATGTTTTCTGTTTTTTTTTTTTTTTTTTTTTTTTTTTTTTTTTTTTTATTTTAATTGTTATTAATTATTTGGCTTTTTTAATAATTTAGAATTTTTCTGTCAAATGAATAAATTCTGAAAATATGAATTTATGACATAATTTCAGTAAAAGTGAAAATGAAATTTTTCACCCACACTTTTGTAGTGCCAATGTACAACATCACTGGATCCCAATTTTCAAATGGATAGATAATTTCAAACAATCACCCGCTAGTTATTTATCGCTAGATTTGATGCTAGAAAATTGAGAAAAAACAGGTCATATAGATTTTTTTTTATTTAGATTTTATTTGTAATGATTGAATTACAAAATTCAAAAGGATGTTAAAAAATGTGTGTATTCACTATGAGCTTTTGCCTGTAGTAAATCCAGCTGCTCAAAATCGGTTTCAATATATCAGTTGGTCAGGACGGCATTTGTACATAATTTTAATATTTTCTTTAAGAAATAGTATTTTTTTTAAATACTTGTTTGATTTTTTCAAGGCGAGTACTTTTTACGATGTGTGTTTACCAAATTCTACAAAATAATTAAAAAAAAAAACATTGTAACCCTACTATTTTGAAATTTTCAAAAAAATATCATGAAAATTACCTCATATATGCTTTTTCTGAGTTAATTATTGAAAAATATTCTATTTCCGAGATTTTTAAGCTAAAACGAGCAGATGTATGGTTTTTGTTAAACAAATTTCAGATCTTTAATACATTTTTGCCTTAAAAAAATAAATATTTAATATTTTCAAAAATGTATGATACAACTTGTCAAAATTTAAAATTATTTGTTTTGTTGTCAAAAGAAAAAAAAAACTGAATGTGCAAATTTATTTACCACTAAAATGATGGGTTTATACATATAATTATAACGTAGTATTGTCATTTGGATAGAAAATTACGTAAAAATATTATTGTTTGAATATGATTTAACGTAATTTTTATGCGATTGTAGCAAGCTCTTATTAATTTTAGGAAGGTGTAAACATCATCTAAATTCTGATCGTATCACATAACAAACTGCGTCGTGATTTTTTATCTAAAAAAAAAATGGAATAGAGATATATTATAAAAACATTTAACTGACAAAGAAAAAGAATATAGCCGAATCGTTAAATTGGATTAAAAAAATCATGACACGCTACTTAAAAAGCGGTTTTTTTCGAATTTAGCTCGTAAAAAATGAGACAGAAAAAAAAGAATGCGAGTGCGAGTGAAATGGAGAACGACATATTTCCTAGTTTTTCTCGAAAAGTAAGTAATTTAGAGCAACGGTATAAAAACATTTTTTATGCATTTTACCTTTTACTAGGGCTTGGTGTAAAAAAAAATTTGAAAAATTGCTTAATTCTGGCAAAAAACTCATTTTGTTGACAAAAAACGCCCGGAAAACCTACTTCTGGGCATCCGGGCATCCGACGTGTCTGGCTAACGAACTCATCCAACGATTTGGAAAATCGAATTCGCACACAAAATTTCATAAGCATTAAACGTTTCGTTCGAGAGTTATCGCGCGGATACATATATATATATATATATATATATATATATATATATATATATATATATATATATATATAAATTTTAGTGAATATCATTTTCGTATTCTAGGGACCTCAAAACATATTTCTGATATGGTCCCGGGCTTAGGTCGCACCATGACACCTGGCGTAAAAGCTGAATTTCCAGTTTTGGAAATTCGCTAAAAACAGGTCATATTTTTACTTGCTCCTGAATATAGGCAATTAAATTGCATTGTTCCATTGACATTCTAGCACAATAGAACATAATTATGTGCAAACCATATAATTCTTACCAAGAAGTATTCAGATCAATTATTTATTGTCTAAGGTGGGTACACAATTATTCGTCTAAGGTGGGTACACAATATATATTGAACTCAAATAAATCGGTTCAGTAATTTCGTCAAAAAAAATTTTTTCTGAAAATTTTTGTCTGTTTGTTTATTCATAAGCTATTAACCTCGGAGGGTTGAAATTTGGCAGAAATGTATCTGGGGCTAAGAAGTATTATTTCCTATAAAAACAATCAATTTTGCGTCAAGGGCAGTTTTCCCTATCTTACCCGGCTATGCCTTTTATCTTAGATGTTAACTCAGATAATAAGTTATCACCACACTAAATTGCATCAAAATCCGTTCAATAGTTATTGCGCAATGTGTGCATATGCTTAACATGGTTTTTCCATTTTCCCGTGGAAATTAGACATTTCCCCGGAGTAAAAAGTATCTTAGATGTTGATCCAGGTAACAAGTTACCAGCACCCCAAATTTTATTAAAATCCGTCCAGTAATTTTTACGTGATGCGTGAAGAGACACACACACACACATACAGACAGACAGACAGACTGACAGACAAAAATTTTAATAATCGCTGTTTTGATATCTACATTGATAACTATTTACAGTACCAGCAAAATTTTCAAAAAGAACTCCATATACAGAAACGGTCTTCTTATAGTTGTATTATATGTATAGATTAACTATTATAATGGCTTCTTTGTTTAAAATGTTAATTTTTTTCAAATTTAATTGCCCCCTCTTCTAAAAAGTATATACTTTTAAAATTTTATAAAATTTCTTATGAAATTGAAGTTCTTATTAGACAATTTAATTTTCAAGGAACAATGTACATATTAAAACATGAACATTTAATAATGTAATGTTGGTACTTGTGCATAGTGGCGCTTTTAGCGGCACCTAACTACAGTTCTGTATTTAAATTTGAATGCATTCCTGTAATTTTGATTGTTTAATTGTTTGACACAAATCATGAACATAAACAAAATACTTAATATTACAATAATAATTTATTTATGTAGGTAATATATGATTAAAAAGTTAAGAAAAGTAAATGTTGTGGTTATTTTTATTGCTACGCTAAGGTAAAATGAAAAAAATATAAGAAAATTTAATATATAATTAATTTTTTAAAATATTTTTAGGTGTAAAATATTTTGACTTGCTGTGAATGTTTTTTGCATACGGTTTAACATTTTGACATGGAACTCAGTTATGAAATATCAATCTCAACCTTATTTTGATGATACCACCAGTCCCGAAAACTGTTTTACGCTCATGAAAAAGTTCTTTGTGACTTCCAAAAAAAAAAAACAAACCTAGTTGATCTTTCAATATCATATTTAGTGAATTGTATTGTGCTATTCGTTATTTAGAACAAAAAATTGTGTACTTACGAATATAAGATGAAAATAAGAAATAGTAGTTTGGGAAACTGGGAAAAATGGACGTCCCAAAAAAATCTCTCAGGACACCGGGACAACGGAGTTAAAGCCGTGTTAAATAATTAACAATGTGTGTGGAAAATTTGACAATTTAGTTAAAATGGATATAAAATATTTAATACATGTGTTTATAAAAATTCAAATATAAACAAAGGTTTTCTTTTTTTAATTTTAATTTTTATTGTTATTAATTATTTGGCTTTTTTAATAAATCAGAATTTTCTGTGAAATGAATAAATTCTGAAAATATGAATTTATGAAATGTGTAATATTTCAGTGTAAGTGAAAAAGAAATTTTTTACTCACAGGGTTTAGAAAGATAATAAATTTTCAAAGTACATTATACGTAGGTAAGTATAAAATAAAAAAAAAAAAAAAAAACTGAAATTACATAAAATTTGAATCTATTTTCATTGAAGCTGAGTTAGCACCTTGTAAACGATCAAATTTGTTTGTCAAACTTCACGTTTTTATCAAACAATGGCTTAAACGATCAAATCAAAGCTCAAACAAATTTTACAAACTTTCCCGTAGTTTGTCACACTAGTGGTCTCCATAAAATAATTTTATTAGATACAACTTGGCCAAACATAGAATAAATAATGAAAATCACAGAAAAAAGGTTGCTCGTACAGAAATTCGCAAAAATTTTGTCACATTTGCTATTCATTTCAGGGCAATTTAAAGCTAAAGGCTTAGATGTTGGATATGATATAATAAAGCTTGTTTGACAAACACAACAAACACTGTCGCTCACCTTTAAACTTGTTAGTCAAACACGTCAAACAAGTTGATCAATCAAGATTTTCATCAAACACGTACCTTATTTGACAGACGGGTCAAACAAAGCTACTATCAAGAAGCTACTTTCAAATATCAAATATACTATCAAATAATTTGACAAACACGTGAAATTTGACAAACAATTTGATCATTTACAGGACACTTTAGATCGCATATACAAAATTCTTTCATTATTTATATATCATATTCTCTTCTTTATATTTGAAAATAAATTTTTCCACTTTCGTTTAGATTTTATGCCTAAAAATAGAGAGTCGTTAATCATGGAAACGAAGAACGTTCTCACCAAAGATATTGTCACTATGAAAAAATGTAGGAAAATAGAGGAAGCATGTGAAAAAGTTATTTTTCAATTACAGTTCAATTACAATCAGTTTCAGTTTTTCAATTTATTTTAAGTTCCACTTTAAATTTTTGTAAAGCGATTTAAATTCAAAACTGTTAATCAGAGAATCAGTCATTACGAATTTTGACAGAAACATGGGTATTATAAAATCTAAACCGTATAAACGAACAAAATAATTCAAATTTTCAAATTTCTGGAAAAGTTCATACTTTAAATTTAATTGTTATAAATGCTTTATTTACATATTAAATTTATTTACATAATTAATAAATAAATATTTGAATGCAATCTAAATGTAATATTATTTTATAAATTTTTATTGAAAAATTTAATCTTATAAAATTTTTTTTAAAATAATTGAAAATCATACTACCTAGGATATTTTTGTTATTTATATGTCAAAATACGTAATGTGGCCTTTTACACAATCAAAAATGTAAATTAAAATGTTGAATACTTTTTTAACTTAATAATAAAAAAGAAATTTAAATGGATGTTATGTTTTCAACAAATTTTACTGATATTTAAGGTACCTACATAAAATCAATTAAATTAGAAAACATTTTGGAACATTATTTACGCCTTATGTCTTGCGTCTAATTCTGATGAAATATGTTGTGGGAAGGCCGACATTATTAATTTCAAATTGTCATGACGTATTGCTATAGTATCCAGCGGTTTTAAAAAAAAACAACTTGAGACAAAACTAAATAAGGATTTCATATGATTAAGTGAGACACGTGTATATCGGCGATTGCCTTGCTTAAAAAAATTTTTTCATTACATATCACTCAAAAAGCTTCCATTTTGAAAATGTACCATTTTAAAAATTGAAATGGAGGTAGTTTGTCCGTATAATCAAAAAAACGTCGTGAGCAGCGGAGCCCCATCACGGAAATCGAATTTTTCCTTTCATCTTCGGTATTGAATATCTACAAGCGAAATGTAATTGAAAGTCCACAAGCGATTTGTCATTTTGGTGGCTTCAAAACTGATTATGAGGGTCCGGTTGATCGGGGTTTTAAAA
Source organism: Brachynemurus nebulosus (assembly GCA_035578155.1). Classification (NCBI taxonomy): domain Eukaryota; kingdom Metazoa; phylum Arthropoda; class Insecta; order Neuroptera; family Myrmeleontidae; genus Brachynemurus; species Brachynemurus nebulosus. The sequence goes on from JAPWDM010000047.1 coordinate 1,749,059, forward strand.
AAAGGTTTGAGTTTTTAAGGGTTGAATCTTAGTAAATTTCAATTTTGTGCCGATAGCAGTTAGCAGGGAAAAAGCCAACACAATTCGTACGAGGGCATTCTTACCCATGCTTATTCGCCAATTGCCTTTGTGATTTATTTTTAAATATTAAAAAAAAAGAACTTAAATAGTAAACTGGATGGCCATTATGAAGATATTTTTTCTTTCCAACAAAATCCAAAATTTCTATTTTATAAATAATAAAAATCCAAAATTCCTAATTTATAAATAAACAGTGACTTTAGTCATTTTTAAATTACTTAATATGTATGTATTTCATTTGTCACAAAAGTAAGTTCACTTTTTTTTAAATTTTTTAAAATTACTATTCGCCTACTTGTATTTAGAATAAAAATAATGCATTTAAAACACATTTAACAATAGCATTCAATTCCGATGTAAAAATGGGAGAAGTGGGGGTAAAAGTGATGTGGACTCCTTAAAAGGTACTAGCTGGATACTAACTGAATACACGTACAAAATTTCAGCCCTCTAGGTTTCCTTAGAGAGTCTCTAGACGTGTTAGAAAACAAGCAAAAAAATTAAGGAAATATTGGCGTAAAAATCGTGGGGGTAAGGGTTAAAAGTTGAAACCTCCAAAAAGCAGTGTCTGGCTATTAGCTTAACCTGTACACAAAATTTCAGCCCTCTAGGTTTATTTGGGGAGATTTTGAACCGAACGAAACTGTTAAAAAACAAGAAAAATCATGTTCTTTTTGGTATAAAAATGGTGGCGGTAGGGGTTAAAAGTCGAGACCACCAAAAGGCACCCCCTTGATACTAACTCAATCCGAATACAAAATTTCAGCCCTCTAGGTTTATTTGGGTGACCTGTGCGAGTGGTACAAACTTCGAAAACGTCGAAAAAGCATGAAATTGTAGCTTAAAAATGAGGGGGGTGGGGGGTAAAATATTAAAACCTCCAAAAAGCACAACCTAGGTACGAACTTTATCAACACACCAATTTTCAACCCTCTACGTTAATTCTGAGGGGCTGGGGGCCTGTTAGATCCTACTAAAATCGTTTTTTCCCTCTGTACTCCCTCCAAATCATCTTAGGAAGCTGAATTTTGGATATGTTGTAGAAAATTCACCGAAAGATTATTTCCAACCGGTTTGGAAAAGTTTTATTGTTTTGCCGCCCCCGCCACCCCCTTAAAAGTTGGGTCGGATCAAAAATTTTCCCAAAATTTGACTCCACTTTAATAGTATGAGGTGCCTCGAAAATGAGCCCCACTTACCAAATTTTATCTCTTAACTTCCATACGGGGGCCCTACACAAATTAAAAGGTGGCGGGAATATATATATATATATATATATATATATATATATATATATATATATATATATATATATATATATATATATATATATATATATATATATATCAGACATTTTTTTTCTACATATACGTGTTCTACGGGTCCGAAAATGGATAGCGCCCCTACTCTCGCCTCTCGCCGTTCTTGTCGTATAGACTGTATAAGTCTAAATTTTCAAGGAAAAATTCGACTAAAGAGACTACAAATATCACTTTGAAAATTTTTTAGTCCATTTCTAACAAATTTCTTAACTTTTCTCTGGAATTAGTTTACGTAAAATAATAATTTAAACACTTATCATACCTAATTTTTGCTCATCTTTCCGATTTTATAAAAAAAATTTAAAAAGTTGTTTAATTCTGACAGAAAACTTAGTTTTTTGACAAAAAACGCCCGAAAAACCTACTTCTGGGCATCCGATTTGTCTGGCTAAAGAACTTAGGTAAGCCAGATCAAAATCAAATTTCCATGCCAAATTTCATAAGCATTAAACGTTTCGTTCGAAAGTTATCGTGGCGAAATATTTTGACTTTAAAATCCTGAGCAACCTTTTATTATCAATTTTTTGAGTTAAAATTTGGAGGAATTTTTTATTATTCAATGTACAAACATATGCAGGGATGAGAAAAAAAATTTGATGAAAAACACAAATCGATTTTTGGCCCATTTTCAAATTTTAAAAAGGTTTGAGCGACTCTTAAAAAAATTTTTCATCGAGCTAATTTTTGGTGAGCATTCCTAAATCGAGCTAAATTAATTTTTTTCCCAACGAGACAAAAAAAAGAAAAATATATGGTTTTTAGTATATATATATATATATATATATATATATATATATATATATATATATATATATATATATATATATATATATATATATATATATACACTACCGTCGGAAAGTTTAACCGCAGTAGCCTTTAAATAAACAATTATGAATAAATAAATGTATTTCAAATGTTTTAAATATATTGTCATCAACGCTATTCTAAATAACTAATACAGATGTGTCTTAGAATATTTTCAGCATTTATTTGTATGTATCTATCTTTACAGCATCAATAATATTAATGTTCTTTGTCGATTATTTATTACTATTTTTTATCCATTTATTTTTTCTGTTATTCTTACCGTATAGCTCTATATTTAATTTTAAAATTTTTGGATAAATAACAGAATTTTAGCAAAAATAAATACCTATTCACTGAAATTCAGAAACGACATTTTATAAGAAAAATTCGCTTACATTGAAACTTTTGCTTACGAAGTAATCAATATCAAGAAATAGTAGTAAAACTTTTATATTCAACTAAAAGTAAAAACTGGTTATATATTTTAAAAATATATAAATTGACTTCAATAAATATATATATATATATATATATATATATATATATATATATATATATATATATATATATATATAAACTACATGCCCTCTTTTATTTAAAGTGAAATCGTTTTAGTACTTATGATCATAATTTTTGAAAGGTTTGTTTGTGCGATTAAACTTTCCGACGGTAGTATATATATATATATATATATATATATATATATATATATATATATATATATATATATATATATATATATAATTAAGCTGTGCAAGAATTTAATAAAACTTGTTTCGCAATTTATTTAACGGAGTATTCTAGTCTAGAGGTTCGATTTTGAGGTGATTTTACGGGAGTAGTAAAAAAAAAAAAGTTAATAAAAAAAAAACAGTAAACATGTTTAGTATCCATTTTTTCAACAGTTTTTTATTGATACTTGAGAAGTTTAAAAATGTAAAAAAATTTAAAAAAAATTCAAAATTGAAATCTGTACAGGCTCGCAAAATGGGGACTCAAAATAAAGATGTCTCCTGATTAACGTGATTCCAACCCTGGTGATCTGAAACATAAAATTTTAGTTAATTTTTAATAAACAAGGATGTAGAATTAGTTGGACCTAGCCGATTTGAAAAAATTATTTCTTTCACAAAATGGCGTCCATTTAAAAAAATCATTTTTTCGCTTCCTTTTTTCAACTTTGGGAGTTTTTTTTTAAAATAGTAACAACAAAAATTCTAAAAACCCCTACGTTGGACCAAGTTTAGTAGTATAAAGAAAGTCTGTACCAAATTTCAAATAAATCAGTGCATTAGAACTTGAGATATCATGTTAACCGTATCGAAAAAAGTATAGTTTCGAGTAATTTATATTAAAAATTAGAATTTAACACTGAGAAGATACACAGTACACAGGAAAAATAACCATAACTCTGAAAATAATTCGAATTTCCGTAAATCCTTTTAGAGCCTTATTCTTAAAGGTCTGAACTTTGAAAATATGAAAAAAAAGAAAAATCGATCGAGTTTCTAGACTAAAATACCCGCTTAAATCGTGTTTGCTGTTCAAAAAGTAGGTAGAATTATATTTCATATGTTAGTTTAACAGATAGTACTACTATTTAGCAAAAAATTTTTACAGTCTTGTGCATATTTTTTATTAAATTCCTATTCGCTTTTATATTGACCATGACAACGATGTGAATAGAAATTGACCATATTTTAGAATTTTTTGGTTGAATAGGAAAAAAGAATGAGTTTTAATAAAAAAAAATGGTTTTAAATAAAGAATAAGCTATTGGAGCAAAAATTAATATTTTTTGTACTAATATGTAATCTAATATGTATAAAAATGCATGAAAGTCGAACATAAAGCGTAAAATTAATCGGAATCATCCCGTGTTTTACGCCGGTATTCAGATTTCTGTAGTTTTACGTTCTACCTATGGTTTTACTTTATTGGTACATACATACTTATAATAAGTAGAGTTCATATCAAATGGGTTGATACCACTGTTACTATTGAATTTACATAAGAAAATTGGTCAAGTTATTTGAAATGAATTCTAGTTAACATGTACCCAAATAAATTTTTAAAGGAGAAGTGCACTCGGCTATAACGTCCACATTGAATATCTTTATAACCGCTTTCACTATACATATTTCAATTTTTGATTAGATTGTGGGACCTTTCAATGACTGTGGAACCCTGGACAACTGTCGACTTGGCATATTTAAGAATCCGGCCCTGTTGCTTTATCAAATTAATTTTCATATATTTCAAAAAACATACAATTTTAGTTAAACCTACAATTTGTATACCATTTTAATAGACATACTCACAAGGAGATGCACCCAGAGTGAAATTCGGGATTTTGATGAAACTTCGCTGGTGTGTAGTATAGGTAAAAATAAGGGACCCGTATTTTTTTTTATCGGCCATCGTCCACGTTTAGGGGGTGAAACCAGCCCCTAAAGTTGGGGGTTCAAATCGTATTTCTTAAGATATCTCGAAAACTATAAGAGATAGAGGAAAACTTTAAATTGATGAAATGTTACTCTTTGAAAGACCTATTCATCTGTATAGGTTAAATCAGGGCTGGCTTCATAAGGGGGGCTGGAGGGGTGAAAATGGGGGTAAATTTTCTTGCACAGCCTGAATGGTTCAACGTATCAAATTTTTACCACTATAAATAGAAAGAGCACCAAAAATTAGGGGATACGTGTTCTTGCGTTTTTTCGAAATATATGTGGTATCCAAGCCACATAAGGAAGAGTAACATAGGGTAGATTATATAGTAATATTATTGATTGCAAATACGTCCTATATTTTTTTATATTTATGTTTATTTTCATGATGAAAATGTAAATTTTTACTTTCCGATAATGATTCATGTATTTTTTAGTACTTACTTAATTGGTAATTTAGCCATGTGTATATTTGGTTACTCATATTCGATATTTTTTATACCTATTTCTGCGATACCTACTGAAAAATATATGATTCATTATCAGAAAGTAAAAAAATACATTTTCATGATGAAAATAAACATAAATATAAAAAAATATAGGACGTATTTTCAATCAATAATAATACTATATAATCTACCCTATGTTATTCTTTCTTATGTGGCTTGGATACCACATATATTTCGAAAAAACGCAAAAACACGTATCCCCTAATTTTTGGCGCTCTTTCTATTTATAGTGGTAAAAATTTGATATATTGAACCATTCAGGCTGTGCAAGAAGATTTACCCCCATTTTCACCCCTCCAGCCCCCCTTATGAACCCAGCCCTGATTTAACCTATACAGGTGAATAGGTCTTTCAAAGAGTAACATTTCACCAATTTAAAGTTTTCCTCTATCTCTTATAGTTTTCGAGATATCTTAAGAAATACGATTTGTCCCCCCAACTTTAGGGGCTGGTTTCACCCCCTAAACGTGGACGATGGCCGATAAAAAAAATACGGGTCCCTTATTTTTACCTATACTACACACCAGCGAAGTTTCATCAAAATCCCGAATTTCACTCTGGGTGCATCTCCTTGTCAGTATAAGTATTCATTATCGATTAGTAAGGTTTGAATTTATTTACATTCATTTCAGTGGCGTACGTGTAGGAAGCGAGAGAAGGAAAAAATTAGTTAAAAAGATTGTTTTTCATAACTTACTTTATTTATGACTATTAACCTATCTTAATCTATTCGCCTATTTTTTTCTACGAAAGTTTGGAGAATGCATTAAAATTAATAACCCTATTATTATTAAGTTAATATGTTAATAAAATTTTCTGTAGTAATTAATAAAAGACTTTACTTTGACGTTTACATAGCAGGGAACTTAAAGCGTAAACAACATTTACTATTTTATTTTCTGGTTACTAGAGTTACAAAAAAATGACATGTCATTAAAGTTTACTTGCCTTCCTAGGAACGTAAGTAATCCCTTACCCGCTCTAGCGTTTATGTCGACCCGGGCAAAAAGAAAAAATTCTGCATCTTTTTTTTTCTAGTTTTCCGCCCTGGTGAAAGTAGCGACCTTTTTTTTTGCTTGTCAGTTGTAAAAATGTCGCCCTCTCTTTCTCTTGAATTTTACAAAATGCCGCCCTTAATATTTCTCGCTCTGGGCAAATGCCCAAATTGCCACCCTCTAGAGTGGGCCCTGCCATCAATTATTAAATAGATTTCTCTACAGAAATAGTTATTTATAGACGCTTACTATCCATTTTTATTTAAATTATATTTTCCATGAATTTTATTATTTTCAATTTATTTTTTTCAATTGATTTATCATCTTATTGGTTTCGGTTGGATTATTACTTATTCAGTCTTGGATTCTCAAACTGCTATTGCAAATTTTTTATATTTGTTAAAGAAATCACTTTTATAACTCAATCGTCTAAAGGATACGGGTTGATTCATTGAACAGCGAGTTTTGCAGAACAATTTATTTAAAGATCGTATTACAATTTCATTTTGTTAAAATATTGAATACTTCTACGGATTACATGTACAAATTTGTTTCATGCTTCTTTGGAACCTAAAAAAGAAAAGAAAAAAAAGAACATTGTATTAATTTACTGTAAATCAAAACCACAATTAAATAAGAAAATATTATTACAAACACAATCGTAATTCAATTTAAGAATAAAAAGAAAATTAAAAGTAAATTAATTTAAAAAAATCATAGTGACAACTAAAATTTAGGTTACAAAGTTGACGTTTAGAATGTAAACAAGTGAAGTGACATTTAAGTGGAAGTGTCAGTATTGACAGAAAATCGGCCCAGTAAAGAATGCGCAGGCGCGGAAATATCGAAAGAGCTAGAAATTAATCTAGCTACAGATTGTATACGTAAAGTCATGTATGTAAAATGTTATTTTATCACTTATTTGTAAATTGTGCTCCACAAAGTTTCTGGATTCTTCTACGGAAGCCCTCGAATTATTGGCACTGGAGATTCACCGTAAAAATTTATTGGAATTTGGACCACGTGGAAAAGTTTGTTGTTTGGCTGGTTGCCGTTAATTGTGTGGTCGTGGTATTTGAATTCCATGGTTACTCATCTGTGTAGTCAATCTCCTGGTGGAACAGAACCGCTACTCTGGGGTATATTCTGCAAGGGTTCAATAAAAGAAATTAGAAATACGGAAAGACGAGTCCTCATTACATGTGTTAATGAAAGTGAGTACATTGCTAAACTGAAAGTTTTTGATAAACAATTAATATAATTTGTGCAAGTAAAACTTTCTCTTGAAATTTTTGTTGAATGTTAAAATTTTAGATATAGTTATTGTTGTTATTTAATATTTTAAACCCAGACGTATAACGAAAATTGCTACAACAAACTGGTAGAACAAAAAATAATTAAGCTTACCTGTTAAAATAACGGTCTGTACAATTACACTGTTGGAGGCACCTTCCGTTATCACGTCTTGGGCATTATGTAGGTTATAGTTTGTTAATTGAAATTTAATATTTGAGTAATATTTTCCAAAAGCCGGGCTATAATTACCTAAAACAAAAGAAATATTATTATTAAATTTGCAAATAAAACTTTTTATGTTGATTAACCCAATTACATTTATTACAAATTGGGTGAATGAAATTCAATTTGACACTTGTATTTGTTGTCCAAGTGAAGGCACCGTTCTGATTTGATGAAAAGTTGTCCGATTGGATATTCATTCTCTCAAAATAACTTTTTTACTTTTCTTTTAATCGTTCAAAAAAAAAAAAAAAAAAAAAAAAATACTAATATACTTTTACTCACCTGTTTCAAAAAAAAAAGCAAAGATCTGTTTATTGTACACAAATTGCTATATTCCTTACCAAATAGTTGTATGAAACAAATCAACGTTAATAATAATTCTGTTGTACTGCAATGCTTGTTGTTCATATCATCACTAATTTTCTTTTCAGCTAAGATTTTTTTGGGGTAATTATAGTTGATAACAGCGTACGATTTTTCCACATTTTTTTTCTGATACAAATGTGGTGGCGTCCAACAACGTAGAGTTTAGGTTTCTTGTAGTTAGTTGCTAATTTTCTTTAAATTTTTTGTCTCTCAGATGATATAACCTCTCACCCCCTGCTATACCAGGCTAGTCGAGTTGCGTCAGTGTGAACCGCCGAAAGGAGTAACACAAATTTGGCGCCGCCAACGTGGAGCCCTAAAAAGAAGAGTATACGCAATTAGCACCATCTACGTGGGGCCAGGAATTTTTCTGAAAATTTGAGATTATAAGTGCTGTTAGATTTTTTTGTCTTTGCAATTTTGAAAATTCAGAATTAGAACTTCATGGTATTTATGGTTGAAAATTTTTGGTTAAGACATTTAATTTAATATTAGGATTTTTTGAAATTTTGTAGGTAGTTACTAGTAATTAATTTTAGGGAATAATTTTCGTCTAAGAAATTATTGGAATTTTGAGTAGCATTTTGGAATTTTTTTGAGTAGTTTAGTATAATTATGGACATAAATAGGCTCGCCAAAGACGAACTGTCGTACGAATTACTTGTTCGAGGAGTTCGCGACATAGACAATGTCGAGCGCATGCGTAAATGTCTCAGGGAACTATTAAAAGCAGAAAAACGGGGATGCACTACTAACGCGACCGGTACTATCGATTCTCTTGACATGAAAAATGAATTGAATGTATGTGAAGCAAAGCTGAAGGAATTACGTGCTGCTGTAACTACGTTCACAGGTTCTTGGAATGATGGGGCGTATCGCTCTCTCGAAACTAAACTGTTACATGTATTGAACCGCGTAGGCCACATAAATGTCACACAACTGGACGATCCCAGCTTGGTGTCTACCTTGCTGATAGCTGTATCCGAATTGTTGGACCAGTTGGAAATGAAAGCCATTCCCACTCCTGCTGGAACCGAAACAAAAACGGTCCGATCACGTCGTAACTCTTTTGACTTACTTACGGAATCTACTTCCGCCCTACCACATATGACTGCTCCAGCTCCGAATAACCCTTTGGTTCCACCGATAACTATTACTTCTCCGGTAATGCAACCTGGTGTTACTCCATTAGGCAATTCTCCTGTCAATCGCGTTGTGTCGCTACACAAATGGGAATTAAAATTTAACGGGGAAACAGGGAAACGGAGTGTACTCAGTTTTATTGAACGCGCTGAAGAACTAGCTTGTGCTAGAGGCATAACTGATTCCGAACTCTTTCGGGGTGCAGTAGATCTTTTCGAAGGGAAAGCTCTCATATGGTTGCGCGCCGTACGCTCTAAAATTAACTCATGGACCGGACTTAAACGACTTCTGCTTAGAGATTTTCTACCCACCGATTATGATGACGAGTTATGGAAAGAAATTCGTCAACGAAAACAAGAGGGCCAAGAAAGCATAGTTTTATATTTCGCTAGTATGCAAGGGTTGTTTAACAGGCTAAGCGAACCTCCTAGTGAGTTAACCAAACTTAAAATTCTACGGAAGAATGTTACCATTGTGGTAAACGTGGCAAACAACTGTTACCGTTGTGGTAAACGCGGGGCCTTAAGAGCCCAATGTTCTTGCAACTCGGGAAACGGAGGTACGGAACTTGTAAGGACCGAGGCAAGCCAAGCTCCGTCTCCTCAGGCCGCAGTCTTGCCCCAACCATCGACGAGTGGAAACAGTGGTTAAATCACGTACGTCGATTCACTCGAACTACCCAACTGTCCCCCATTTTGTCTTCAGTCCGTAACGATAATCGCCCTTATTTACAATGTTCTATCGGAAACGAAACCGTGTTAGCGCTCATTGACACGGGAGCAAATAAATCAATTGTCCGAAATCGGCTATGGTCTCGTCTGAAACACCAATATCAGCTACAAGCCGCCTACTGGAATGTCGTCACTGGTGATGGGTCTCCCGTCACTGTGGAAGGTATTACTACCTTACCTCTCTCGTTTAACAAATTTTCAAGTTCTATATCAGTACTCGTTGTCCCAAATATAGAACATGAATTGATTATCGGTATCGATTTCTTACGTATACATCGATCGGTATTACATCTCGCGCATAACCACTCTAGCTTACAAATTGCAAGCAAGGCTCAAGTCAACGCCATTACTGACCGAGTTCATTTAAATGATGATCAGTCGATCCGGTTACAGCAGATCATCGGTAAGTTTGAGACGCTTGACCAAGGTCGCCTTGGCCGCACACGCCTGGTCGAATACAATATTGACACTGGCAATGCGACACCGTTTAAACAGCGTCACTACCCGTTGCCGCCTGCTATCGCTAGCAAGGTAAACGACGAATTGGATCGCATGTTGGAGATGGACGTCATTGAAGTTTCTAATAGCCCTTGGAGCTCAAATGTGGTTGTTGTCAAAAAACCAAATGGCGACATTCGTCTATGTTTCGATGGACGCCCATTGAACGCTATAACCAAGAAAGACGCGTATCCCCTCCCCTTCGTCAATCGCATCTTAGATAGCTTGCGCGATGCTAAGTACATTAGTAGTATTGACCTTCGGAAAGTGTTTTGGCAGCTCCCTCTCTGTCCAGACGCTAAAGAGAAGACAGCCTTCACTGTTTCAGGTCGCGGGTTATTTCAGTATAAAGTCGTCCCGTTCGGCCTTTGTAATGCACCTCAAATGCTCCAGAGATTAATGGACCGCTTATTTCCGGTGTCTGAAAATATTTTTTGCTACCTAGACGACATTGTTATAGTTAGTAAAACTTTTGAAGAACATGAGGAATTGTTAACGCAAGTTTATAACAGTCTTAAAGAGGCTGGCTTAACCGTTAATCTTGAAAAATGTCAATTTTGTCGGAAACAATTGAAATATTTAGGTTACGTAGTAGATGAGAAAGGACTACATACTGACGAAGAACATGTATCCGCCATTAAAAACTACCCCCTGCCAAAGAATTCCACTGAACTAAGACGCTTCTTAGGTATGTGTTTGTGGTTTAGGCGCTTCATTCACAATTTTGCGACCGTTGCGAGCCCGCTTACATAGTTATTGTCGGGACATGAAAAAAAATGGTGCTAAAATAACCTGGAACGAAGATCCCAGTTCGGCCTTCACAACGCTAAAACGACTTCTCTGTGAAGCTCCTGTTTTACGATGCCCAGATTTTTGCAAGTCTTTCACTGTGCATACCGACGCATCCAAGTTCGGTTTAGGTGCCGTTTTAACTCAGAATGATGACCAAGGGGAATATGTCGTCGCGTACGCGAGTCGATCCCTCACGAAAACAGAACAGAAATTCAATGTGACCGAAAAAGAATGTTTAGCCGTAATTTTCGGAGTCGAAAAGTTTAGGTCTTACTTAGAAGGACTGAAATTCACTGTAGTTACCGACCACTATTCGCTCTTATGGCTCAATAAACTCAAAGACCCAATTGGACGTTTAGCTCGGTTGGCCGTTCGTCTGCAACAATTCGATTTCGAATTAGTTCATCGTAAAGGAAAAGAACATGTAACGCCTGACGCTCTGTCTCGCGCATGTGTAGAAGTAGCTGCACTTAACATTACCGCACAGCCTACTGACCGTTGGTACTTAAAAATGATTCAAAATGTAGAGAATTCTCCTCAGTTATACCCTTCTTGGTGTGTTTTTGACAACCTACTGTATAAACATGTGGAAAATTCATTTGATGCCGACCTTGACTGGTCCTGAAAATTAGTAATCCTGAAAAGTAGCCGACCTGTGATTCTAGAAAAGTGCCACAGCGATCTCTTAGCTGGTCACTTTGGGTTTTTTAAAACACTGCGTAGATTACTGGCCTGGTATGCGCTCCGATATAAAGAAATATATCGATCATTGCCACACTTGTCTGGCACATAAAACTCCCCGTCAAGCTCAAATGGGACTTATGGGACGCTTTAGATACGTTTCTAAGCCATGGCAGGTCCTCTCCACTGACCTCCTTGGACCTTATCCTCGTACTAGTAGAGGCTGCACCTTCATATTGGTAGTTTTTTGCTGGCTCACTAAATTTGTCTTAACTTTTCCCTTACGCTTAGCTATGGCAAGTAGTATTAGTAAATTGATAGAAGAGGAAGTATTTCTTAAATTTGGAGTACCTCAAACCGTTGTATGCGACAACGGGAAATAATACATTAGTTTAGCGTTTAAGCGTTTAATCGATACGTATAAGATTCCTAATTTATGGTATAATGCGTTATACACACCCTAAGTGAATCCAACGGAACGTACCAATCAAGTGATTGTAACGGCTTTTGCGTTTTATGTAGGCGAAAACCATACTAAATGGAATATTGAGTTGCCAAAGATCACTTGTGCCATACGTACCGCTGTTCACGAAGTAACAGATTACACCCCTTACTTTCTCAATTTTGGTCGAGAAATGGCCACTAGCGGCGAAGATTATGGAGACGCGCCTGTCGATAAAACTTATTTAGGGACGCTCCACCGTGACGAGCTACTGTCTCGATTAAAAGAACTGCAAAAATTGTTTCCAAAAGTGACGAGAAACATGCAACAAAGGCCTGCTCGAAGCGCTCAAAGGTATAATTTACGTAAAAGACCCGGTTCTTTATCCGTTGGACATATAGTTTGGAAGCGAAATTTTGTTTTGTCTAACGCCTCACAACGTTTTATTACGAAGTTTGCGCCAAAATTTGTAAAATGTCGAGTTACCCGCAAATTGTCTGACCTTACATACGAACTAGCTGACTTTAATAACGGTCGTATATTAAGACAATATCACCTTAAGGACATTAAACTTCACCCAGCCGATTGAGTGGTTAAAAGATTTCTGGTTGGGGGGATGTGTTGCAAATTTTTTATATTTGTTAAAGAAATCACTTTTATAATTCAATCGTCTAAAGGATACGGATTGATTGATTGATTGTAATTATAGTTGATAACAACGTACGATTTTTCCACATTTTTTTTCTGATACACATGTGGTGGCGTCCAACAACGTAGAGTTTAGGTTTCTTGTAGTTAGTTGCTAATTTTCTTTAAATTTTTTGTCTCTCAGATGATATAACCTCTCACGCCCCCCAGGCTAGTCGAGTTGCGTCAGTGTGAACCGCCGAAAGGGGTAACACTGCATCTGAGACAACAAAAATAACCCCTACGATCCTCGCTAAGTAATATATTATTTCTAGGGAAATTCCGTTCTAAAGATATACAGTAGTTTATTAAGTTCACTTGCTAATACATTGCCAGTATAAAACGGCGAAAGGTAAATGAAAAAGCTCTGATGACCATTTTTTATCATATACTTTTAAAAGTTTACAATTATTTTCTCAACTTCTTGAGTCGTAGTAAGTTGGTCTTTACATAGCAGATAATTTGTTGAAGCATCTACTCTTCTATTGTTACAAAAACTAACAGGTCAAAAAAGTTTACTTACCTTCTAATTAAAGTAATCTTTCGATTATCCGAACCCAGTTTAACCGAGCCCCGTATTATCTGAACTATCAAATGTGACTATCAAATTATCCTTTAGTGTAATTCTTTATTTAATTATTTAATAAAAGTTTGTATACTAAGTTTTTCCTTCTTTATTTTGAATGCCTTTAATTATTTACTATTCTAGATTTTCTTTAAAATGTAAACATTTCGGCATACTTATTGTGTTCATTTTGACAGATGTTCGAATTTTTGAATCGTAACTATGATAGCTACGATAATTGTGCATTTTTTTTTAAAAGAAATGATCATGGAAAACAATACTTCTGTTTCTTCTATGAACTACACGTCAGTAGGTGTGGGGCCACTTGATCATGGGAAAATTTTTATGCAAATCAGCTAATTAATTATTCTATTTTTGGCAATTGGCCCGGCCCAAATTTTGGGGGTTTTTGACCTCTAATTTTGGTCTTGACCGGTTTTGGTGATTTTTCAAGTTTTGGCAATTGGCCCACTGACCTTGGGGTCATTCACCTTTATTTTTCAAATTTTTACAGTTGGCCCTATGGACCCAAATTTTGACAATTTTGGAATTTTTTGACATTTTAATTTTGGTGGTTATTCGAATTTTTGGAATTAACCCACCATGCCCCATTTTGGTGAGTATATTTCTCAGTAATGGTGTTCAAATTAAATAATATGCTGTCAGTTGATAGATTCGATCACGAGTCTTTTTGCTTACGACGCGGTGATGTTAACCGTTGCTCTATGGCCCGTGTTGACAATGTATGCGTTAAATGTGTAGGTATTCTAAACACGAGCGCATGATAGTTGGTTGATCATGTGATATGTGAGTGTGCTGATAGGAAGTTTTCCAACTAATTATAAATTTATATATGCATGAACGATTAATGTTGTTTTCTTACTTCTAAGAAAAATTTCCATGGTCATAATATATGTAGAAATAAATTTTTCGATTGCATAATTTTACCTTGGTTATGTAGACTAGGTGTAACTCGGTCACATGATTTTTTAGAACAACTACTGGAAAATTCTTATTTTGTGATCACATGTCTAAATAATGGGACTTTTCTCTATATAAACCCTTCATTACTTACGAATTTTATAGTTATCTCGAAAACTCATCAGTTGTTCTTACCAGTTTAATTGTTGTGAAAATTTAAATTGTTGCTGTTTAATTGTTGTGAAAAATTTAATTGTTGCTGTGAATAATGGAATTCAATACTTAGGAAGCTGCTGTTGCTGCTGCTACTAATGCTGCTGCTGTCCCTCAGCAAGATCGTGGCGCTACTATGGAATTGCTCAGGCAATTAAATGAAACCGGGAAGGTGAAACCGTGGATAAAATTGGGTGACATGGTTATTAACAAGTTGTATAAAATTGTCGGAGTTAGGCAATTACAGTCAAAATTTGATCCGACGAGAATGAAAACAATTTTGGAGTTGGAAAATGGATATGTATAACTACCGATGAGATTCGACAACATGGAGACCCAAAAATTTGAATGGGTGAAAAACTCACCCAACATGGCTGTTATGAACACCGGTGTTGTAGGAAAAAGCTTCTCGATAGAATTCAGGGAAATTAATTTAATGGAATATTACAATTCTGCACACTATGATCCTTCTTGTAGCGTTTAAATGAAATGGAATTATTAAAGAAATCAATGGAATGATTCTATTAAAGAGATTCAACAAAAATGGATATCCAAATCTCCACGAAACTTAATATAATCATATAATTATGTATGTTAATCATAATTAAAAATTGTTTGTTATTTTATATTGTTTGTTAATAAACATTTTGAAAAATACATATATTTTTTATTTGTTTATGTATACCCCTATTCCCTAAAAATAAAAACACTTATTTTTTTTTTTTTTTATATAAAAACAAAAACACAAAATAAAAACACAATTATTTTTATTAAAATTATATATTATAACAATAGTGAAAGTACACAGATGTAAGGTTTTTTAATGCACAATATTCAGTTACATATTATAACAATAGTGTTTGTACGTAGATATCAGTGTTGCCACACTCGTTTAGCTAAAAGTTACGTTGGCATACTTTAAAAGGTACATTTTTAAACAAAAAGTTACGTAATAGTAATTTTTTATTGATACGAATTGCCATTTTCAATTATATTTTTATGATAATCTTTTTTAAATTTTTATTTGTCAAAGTAGGTATAATAAAAATATGAGCGGTTCATTAATTTATCTTTTTTATTTTCCATTGAATTTTAAGTCAAATGAAGATAACAATAAAGAGAATTGTATTTATTATTAGAATAAAATGAAAATTTATCAATTTATTTTTATCTGATTGCAAAGAAGAGATTCAATAGGTTCAAATTTTATAGAATCCTTAACATTTTCTTTTGTGGATATGAGTGCAGATACAGTAGCCGTATGTAAATTATTGCGATGAGAAGTTTTTATTAGTTTTAATTGGCTAAATATTCTCTCCAGATAAGCATTCGAAAACGGTAGTACCATTAATAATGAAAATACTTTCTTCAGATTTGGAAACATAGTTCATTCATCAATTTTTTCTAGTTTAAATTCTTTCTGCCAATATTCTTCAGCAGAAAGGCTTGAATTTAATTCATATTTAGCTGCAGATGGTATGTAGTAAAAATTAAGTTAACTTCAGGCATGTACCGTATACGTTTGTGTGCGTGACGAAATTGATAAAAGCAATTAAGCGGAAGTTATGAATTTTTGAATTAAGATATGAATTTGACAATTGCAAACAATGTATATAATTTTAAAAAGTTACATAAATACGCTTAAAATCTTTTGTTACATACATGGATTGATGAAAAGTTACGAAAAATGTAAGAAATGTAACCTTGTGGCAACACTGGTAGATATAACGTTTTGTAATGCACAATGTCCAGATAAATGACTTCCACACCGAGGGCTGTTGTAAGTTGTCACCATGGTCTGTAGCTTTGGGCAGTTTAGCACTTCTTCAAGTCTAATGATGCACATTGATGGTAGTAGTTGCTTAAGACATTTAACTTTCTCTCCACCCTTGACATAGATGATTCTAGTTGAATGCAAAGATTCCATTAAAATATATTGCAATTGATCGTAGTCAATGTGACCATCCATCCAGGAAAATCCGTGACGATGTTTTCGTAACCATCGAGCGGTTTGTTGATCTTTTACACTCAAACAACATTGCGAAAATTGTTGGGGAATCTAATGTTTGTACGAATTTTTATACTTTACTGTACCTCCAGTAACCTTGCAAATCGGTAGATCGATCTACCGAATGGTTTTCCTAAACCGTTTGTTCAAAATTTCAGAAAAATTAAAGGAGCAAAATTGAATGAAAAAATCAATTTTTTTTAACTTTTTTCACAGAAATTAGGCATCTTTTATCCATTAAATTTGAAAATTAAGAAAAAAAATTGTTCAAAATTTTTTTCCAAATTTCGAAAAAATTAAAATTAAATTTAAAAAAATAATTCTTTAAAACTCTTTACAATAATTCTTTTCAATTTTTTAAAAAAATTTTGAAAATCCATTTTTTCCACAATTTTTATTCATTAAATTTTCAAAACTTCAAATTATAAAAAATAATTTTACTCAAATTCAAAACATATTAAGGGGGTTCTCCCGTGTGGGGAGAACCCCCTAATATGTGCCTAATGCCTAATTTCTGTGAAAAAAGTTAAAAAAAATTGATTTTTTCATTCAATTTGGAACTCGACAACCTGTTTTTTAAGCATTTTTGGAAATTTTTTTTGACGAACCATATAAAGATAGAATTTTCAGTTTTTTATTATTTATTTATTACTATTTTAAGAGTATGTAAAACAAATTTCAAATAACAATCTTAATTAGTATGTAAGTTGTACTACTCCGAAGACACCCTCCACAAAAAAGCGGACGCTCACTGCCGCCACGATTTCGGCTGATTGGCTTATATGAAAGGAAAAAAAAACCGTATTTTAATTTGTAAGCATTTAAATGAATGGAGTGAACTAGAATTATTTGAAAATATTGAAAATTGAGTTTTTGGCAGACGTTTGAAAAAAAAATTCATATTTCATGATTTTTTTTTAACTTTTCGTTACAAAAAAATAGAAATACTCGGAATTTTTGGATGATGAAAAATTTACCATCATAGTTCATTCGATGCCTCTACACGTGCTGAGTCTACCCTATAAATTTCAAGTAAATAGGTTAAACCATTCTCGAGATATGGTGGAGGTAGGTTCCAAAAATACAGTTTTTAGAAAGTGCGTTTAAAGTTTCAAATACGGTTAAAAGTATGAAAATCTTAACTTACCATTAACCTTCGATGCTTGGTCCATAGAGTACTCCTTCCTGTTCCTCTTGAAAATCTTGCAAAGTGAATTGTTTTCAAGCAGAAAAATTTTTTTTTTCTGAACCCATCACACGGGAGAACCCCCTTAAATATGTGTTATGATTTTACACAAAAAAGTAGCTGCATTCATCATCATTTTTTATTTTGTATTGTATTACTTTCATTTACTACAGTATTGCTTACTTGCTACATGCTACAAATTTATCTTTTTAACTTTCTTCCAAAATTGTTTTTAGTGTGGTGCTTAGCGTTTATAATTTTTCCACCATCTATATGTCTTATGTGTGAATTCATAAAAAAGATGGTAAGTTTTATTACATAAATTGATTAAATAAATTTATAAAAGGGGTTATCCAAAAATGGCGTACGTAAACATGGAGGGAGGTAGTAAGTTTACCTAAAAAATTTTAAATAATTAAAATAGGTCTGTCAGACATTAATTAACAAAATATATCAGACAGACCGATTACTCAGTAAAATATATATAATTTGCTATAATATAATATGTTAATTTCAACGAGGTGTTATGTAAGGTAAGTCTGAGGTTTTTTTCGGCCATTTCAAAAATGTTTTAAAAATAGAATTTAACAAAAATTCAAAGGTCTGTCGGGTATTTCCTATTGTCGGCATTAGTTACTATCGATTTAGCTTTTTAATTTGCGGTGTTTTATCAGGTATGATTTTGTGCTATCAGAGCTTGGACTATTAGAAAGAATGTGTTAACTTCGTTAAATAATAACGTAATAATAAAATAAAGCTATCTGTGATTATTAATTTAAAAAAAAAAAAAAAAAATAGAAATACCTAACTGGATATTTTTTTATCCTGGTTGGCCATTTTTTTTTTTTTTTTTGGAAACGTCTGTTAAGCATTTTATTTCATTCTGCTTTCACACATTCGGGCTCTGCCCAGCAAGTCATTAATTAATACTTTTAATTAGAAACATCATCTTTTTGAAATGTGACTTTATGTATGTGACATCTCAATGCCTGTGAAATTCCTATCATGGTTATCACTTTTTTCATAAAACTATCATAGTACTAATATTGTTTGTTACATTTTTGTGTATAAAATTTTTTCCAAATGGAAGTGGCAAATATTTATTAGAATAAAAATAAATAATCGTATTAAATATTTACATGGAAACATTTATTTTTGTTACGATTAGTCGATTACACATTAATTCTAAAAAAGCCTCACGCAAATGACATTAAGGTAAGTATGCCTAAAGATATCATACTGGATTAAAAGTACCGATAATTTACCCGATGGTTAGCATTATAATATATACCAGTACATTCCAAACTTTTCTCGCTGTGGAACACTTTTTAAGTAGGGTTGACCGGGGTAAATGTGAATTGGGGCAATTGTGAACGGCGCCTATAATTTCTAAACTAACATTAATTTTGTTAAAAATCAAATCTTAGTATGTTTTTCTGTCCTTTCTCAATATGCTATTAAAATTTGATAACAATTCTCCAAGTATTAGAATTTTTTTTTATTTTGAAAAAACCCTTGGAAAATTTTATGTATCTTACTTTGACCAATCCTCAAAAAAAATTTTTTTTTAAATACATTTTCTTTTTTTAAAATGTAAGAAATGGTTAAAAGTACTTTAAAGAAGTGGTCTAAACCCTGAGGGGTTCCTTATTAACTGATAAAGAAATTTCACAATTACATTACCAATTCACAATTACCCCATGATTATAAAATTGTGGGGTAATTGTGAACGTCATTCACAAATGCCCCCATTCGATCAAAATTTCACTAGTGTTCTTTTCAGAGTTGAAAATGTTGATGAAGATGCTGGTGACATTATTGTACAAGTTTCCATTGTGCAAACAATACAAAAAAAAAATTGTGTAAAGAGCGATGTTTTGTGTATCAATCTACGAAATCATTGCTGTGCTCCCTTATCCAATAACAACTTACAAAAACAGAAAAATTACTTGTTTTCAATGTCTTTGTGAGTGTCCAAGGGCAGTAGGATTAATACAAAACCATTTTTTTTTCATTTACAGTATTAGACCTAATAGATTGTTGTTTTTTATTCATGTTAGCTAAATGTATTCCCTTGAAAAAGTCTCATTTCCTTGTTTTTGTGGGAAAACCTTGTAATTTTTCATTTCATAAAATAAGAAAATATCTTTGAAACAGTTTCAAAAATAAAAGTGGTATTTTGCAAAGTAAAATATTTGTTTATTATTTACAAATATGGAATACCATAAAGTAACTCTCAAATCTATTAATATTATTAAGAAAATATAAAAATTTCATTTTTAGTTTGTAATAAATTTGTTCCTACAATTTTTGTTATTTTTATTTAACCTTGATTTTTGGTACAAATTTGAGGTATGGATAACTTGCATTAAACAAAGAGAAACTGTGACCGCTAAAGTATGATGAAAAATTTGAAAGTGGAGTAAATGTGAAGAATTTAATTTGGGCTTTACTCTGATGTACCTCATTTCACTTGTAATCCATTCTAAATAATTTTTCTGACATTTTACCCCAAAATTCATAAGATTTGGAAAACCGCACCTGGGAAATGTGAATGGCTTATAAAATTTTTGTTTTTCATAGGAGTTTACTCAAAATTTGTGTGGTGCATCCTGAATAATATAGAATTAAAAATAAATCAACCATAATGTGATATATAAAATAAAAAATACTTAAAACAACGCTTTTATCGTAATTCATGAAAATCCATTCACAATTACCCCGGTCAACCCTAGTAAGATTGGATTTTTATTAAATTTATTACGCGCACGACCTAAACAAATTGTTTTATAATGATAATGTGGTTCTACTACGTTCGTTTTTGGGACTTGCTGCCAATAGCAAACTCCATCCACAGCTCTATCTTCTATTACACATTAGGACCATATACTGTGTGAGTTTTTTTACAGTTGCCATTTTTAGTCGAATTTTCTCCGAAAAATTAGACTTATACAGTCTATACGATAAGAGCTGCGAGAGGCGAGAGTAGGGGCGCTATCCGTTTTCGGACCCGTAGAACACGAATATGTAGAAAAAAAATGTCTGATATATATATATATATATATATATATATATATATATATATATATATATATATATATATATATATATATATATATATTTTCCCGCCACCTTTTAATTTGTGTAGGGCCCCCCTATGGAAGTTAAGAGATGAAATTTGGTAAATGGGACTCATTTTCGAGGCACCTCATACTATCAAAGTGGGGTCAAATTTTGGGCAAATTTTTTTTCTGACCCGACCTTTAAGGGGTGGTGGGGGGCGGAAAAGCAATAAAACTTTTTCAAACCGGTTTTAAATAATGTTTCGGTCAATTATCTACAACATATCCAAAATTCAGCTTCCTAGGATGATATGGTGGGAGTAGAGGGGGGAAAACGATTTTCGCTGGATCTAACAGGCCCCCAGCCCCCCAGAATTAACGTAGAGGGTTGAAATTTGGTGTGTTGATAAAGTTCGTACCTAGGTTGTGCTTTTTGAAGGTTTTAATATTTTACCCCCACCCCCCTCATTTTTAAGCTACAATTTCATGCATTTTCGACGTTTTCGAAGTTTGTACCACTCGCACAGGTCACCCGAATAAACCTAGAGGGCTGAAATTTTGTATTCGGATTGAGTTAGTATCAAGGGGGTGCCTTTTGGGGGTCTCGACTTTTAACCCCTACCCCCACCATTTTTATACCCAAAAGAACATGATTTTTCTTGTTTTTTAACAGTTTCGTTCGGGTCAAAATCTCCCCAAATAAACCTAGAGGGCTGAAATTTGGTGTACAGGTTAAGCTAATAGCCAGACACTGTTTTTTGGAGATTTCAACTTTTAACCCTTACCCCCACCATTTTTACGCCAATATTTCCTTAATTTTTTTGCTTGTTTTCTAACACGTCTAGAGACTCCATAAGGAAACCTAGAGGGCTGAAATTTTGTACGTGTATTCAGTTAGTATCCAGCTAGTACGTTGTAGGGAGTCCGTTGTAGGGAGTCCGTTGTAGGGACACAGAGACACAGAGAAACTGTGTCTTTTCCCCCCACTTCTCCCATTTTTACATCGGAATTGAATGCTATTGTTAAATGTGTTTTAAAAGCATTATGTTTATTCTAAATACAAGTAGGCGAATAGTAATTTTAAAAAATTTAAAAAAAAGTGAACTTACTTTTATGACAAATGAAATACATACATATTAAGTAATTTAAAAATGTTATTAAAGTCACTGGTTATTTATAAATTAGGAATTTTGGATTTTTAGTATTTATAAAATAGAAATTTTGGATTTTTTTGGAAAGAAAAAATATCTTTATAAAGGCCTTCCAGTTTACTATTGAAGGTCCTTTTTTAATATTTAAAACTAAAACATAAAGGCAATTAGCGGATAAACATGGGCAGGAATGTCCTCGTACGAATTGTGTTGGCTTTTTTTCTGCTACCTGTTTTCGGCACAAAATTGAAATTTACTGAGATACAGCCCTTAAATACTTAAAACCTTTTTTTAAAGCCTCGATCAGCCGAACACTCATCACCAGTTTTGAAACCAACAAAATGACAATTCGGTTGTAGACTTTCAATCACATTTCGCTTGTAGACATTCAATATCGAAGATGAAGGGGAAAATTCGACTACCGTGATGGGGCCCCGCTGCTCACGGCGTTTTTTATTTACTACAACCAAACCGTTGATTTAATCGAAAAATTGTTCAAATAAGAGTTGTAGATATCGACGGGGGCAACCGATTGCTATAGTCAGGAGCTTTATAGCTGTTATGATTTTCGAGCTATGATACAAACTTACAGATTTTTAAATACGACTATATATTAATTTTTCGATAAAACTGATCTAATGCATTAATTAACAACATAAATGAGCAAAAAAATTTTTTTACCCAAGTTTAATTTTTTAATTTTACTTTAATTTATTAGTTAGGCGGTAAAAATATGCATATGTACTTGAGGCTACTTCAACCGATAGTGTTCTGGTTGGTTACATTTCCATTACATTCAAGAAAAGAACCTTTTCCAGTTGTATTTCTACATACAAATTTGGTTGTAATAAAAATGGCAACACTCAAAAAACTCACATAGTATATTGTATACATTACATCACACAATTTTCATCATTTTTGGACTTCTTTCTCTCTATGTCATATTTTGTTACAGTTTTTTGTAGCTCCAGCTACACTACTTCAAATCCTTTTTCCGCCGATACAAAAATATGTGTCGCCTGTTTTTTGCTGTAGCACATGTTTAAGTTTCATCAAAATCGACAGGTCCGGTCTTCGGACTTTTACTTGTTACTGATTGTTTGCGTAATATTAGTGTTCTGCTTGGAAAGTGGTAGTATATACAGTAACAATAATCTATTTATATTATACCCTTTTCCTCATAAAAATTAACTTTTTCCTTTTCCTTCTTACTAAATCGGTTTCCTCTGTTTGGTTAATTCTGTCTCCGATCGAAAGTGATCAAAATCTGTTAACAGTCGAATTAGCTTTTATTTCCGAATCTCCTTTAGTGCTTCATTTAATACGACGTTGTCAGATGTTGTCAAATTTTAAGTTAATAATTTATTTAATCCAATAATTAGTTTATTTTTTTCAATAATGTTTCTAATCTTTTCATAATCATTTTCAACCAATTATTTTTTCATTCATCAATTCAACATAATAAATTTTGTATATTTAAATATATTTATCTGCTTTTAATGTCAAATTTTGAATTTATAACGTCAATTTTTATTTATTGAAATATAGCAGTTATTTATTTCCCATATGAATATATACATTTCCATAATTATATTTGAACATGCCCATGGGTAACCAACTCTCACAATCAGTAAAGTGATAATTTCTATAAAAGGGCGAGCGTTTGAATACCTTATGGTGTATAAAAATAGAAGAATAAAATAGAAAGAATAAAAGTGTATTTCGTTTTTTTTTACTCCTCAACCCTAATTTTTTTGGAAAAATTTTAAGAATTTCGGAAATATTTCAGAAGAATCTCCACAAAAATTCTCAGGGTTGCGCGCATGTGAAGTACTTGGGGGCCACCATATTATGTGAAGTGCCCTGGGGCCTCCAAAGAAGCAAATCGGGGCCTGTGACGTGGTACAATGTTGTGTCAACGTGTTAAAAATATTGCTAACCCCTGGGAAAGTTTTTAATATAGACGCGCGGTCTGTATAATTTAATATTATGTTTTTCTATACTATATTCTTTAATGTAAATAATTAACTAAACATGATATCGAAATGACATACACATGATAACTGATACTAAAGGTTTATAGCCTCATAGGCTCATAGCGTCACTGCGCCATAGCATAACGATAGTAAGCAAGTATAACCTTGTTTATGTATATTAGTATCAGTAAATATATAATTATTGAATATTGTACGCACTTACGCAATAATGGCTCGCGGTAATCAGAAAAATGTTGATGTATTCTCCGCATTTGCAACTATCCGCTTAATTCTTGCATTTACTGGCACATGTCGCTTTCAAATTAAATTCTCTAATGATACAGCTAAACATGTTACGATCATTTTGCTGTGTATTTGGACGGTGCTTAGTTTACTGACGTTTTCAATACTTTTGAAAGATTTTCAAATATGGGATTCGTGGATATTATCTTTAGTGGCAGTATACAATTGGGTACTATTTTGTGTCGTTTCGTTGATTAATATTATCTTAATAAGTGTACTACGTTTTCAAAAATATTGTTCACTTTATCAAGAAATTGACTCTATCTGCAATGAGATGCAGAATTTAACATGTTGCCATTTTGGTTTTAATTATTTGAAATATAAAAATATTCTAACGTTTTTATCATGTTTAGTAATTTGTGACGTTGTGATTTTATTAGGTTTAGATATTCATTCAGTGACTACAGAGTTGGCGGGGTTCACTTCAGATGTAGTTATCACATTAGAAGTGATTACATATTACCCTTATTTAATTTGGACAATGACGAAATCTTTAGAATTTAATGGGTTAATGTGGCTGTTAAAGAAACAAATCGATATTTTGTTTAATGGTTGTTGCTTATTTTCAAAAATATTTTATTCAAGTAAAATAATTCAAATTTCAAGAATTCTAACAAAGTATAATAAAATTCT
This sequence comes from Brachynemurus nebulosus, assembly GCA_035578155.1. Classification (NCBI taxonomy): domain Eukaryota; kingdom Metazoa; phylum Arthropoda; class Insecta; order Neuroptera; family Myrmeleontidae; genus Brachynemurus; species Brachynemurus nebulosus. Next base: position 1,774,102 of record JAPWDM010000047.1, read on the forward strand.
TCTAAAAATCAATTACTTATTTTCCTTGACACTTTTAAATACAATTGGATCAATGTGCGCTAGCGGGTTGTTGTTTTTATTTTTACTTTATGGTTTTTCTGCAAATGAGATACCAATTTTATTATATATGCTAGGCGTATCTTTAATAATTAACGTACCGTTAGTTTACTGGATGTGTCAACATAACAAAAACATTGTAAGTAATTGTTGTAAATATTTGTTATAAAAATATATTACACTTAGTTAATTAAAAATATAAATTTTTCGGTTTTAAGGGGAGAAATATCATTAGACAGGTGAAAATAAAAGCAAATTCGGAAAATTTTTCAACAACGAAAATTGATTGATCTATATTTTTGAAGCTTGGCATTTTACTTACTGTGACCTTAAAGCAGGAGTTCTCATACTTTTTGGTCCGCGACCCCTCTTTTGTACTTAAATATTTCAAAGGACCCCGAAATATGTAGAAATAGGTAAGAAATGTGTAGAAAATGGATACGTAATCTGTAATAAATTGTTTCTGCTTCGAAAAAATCGATTTTTTTCATATTTTCCAAGTTCAGACCTTTAAGAATAAGCCTCTAAAAGAATTTACGGAAATTCGAATTATTTTAGAAACTTGTGGAGTTATGGTTATTTTTTCCTGTGTACTGTGTATCTTTTCAATGTTAAATTCAAATTTTTAATATAAATTACTCGAAACTACTTTTTCGATACGGTTGACATGATATCTCAAGTTCTAATGCACCGATTTACTTGAAATTTGGTACAGACCTTCTTAATACTATCAAAATTGATCCGACGTAGAGGTTTTTAGAATCTTTTTTTTACTATTTTTAAAAAGTTTTCAAAGTTTAAATAATAGTAATACTTTTCAAATATTATGGGGGTATTCTAGTCTAAAGCCACAATTTTGAGGTGATTTTACGGACGTAATAAAAAAAAAAAAACAGTAAACATTTTTAATATCCATTTTTTAAACAGTTTTAAAAGTATAAAAAGATAAAAAAAATTAAAGAAAAATTTAAAATTGAAATTGGTACAGGCCGGCAAAGTGGGGACTGAAAAAAAGGTGCATCCTGGTTGATGTGATTCCAATTCTCCTAGTGATCTAAAACATAAGATTTTAGTTAATTCTTAATAAACAAAGATGTACAATTAGTTGGACGTAGCCGATCTGAAAAAAAAAATTTTCACAAAATGCCGTCCATTTAAAAAAAATCATTTTTTTGCCCCTTTTTTCAACTTTGAAAAATTTTAAAAATAGTAAAAAAAAAAAGAAATTCCAAGAACCCATACGTTGGACCAATATTGATAGTATTAAGAAGGTCTTTGCCAAATTTCATGTAAATCGGTGCATCGAAACTTGAGATATCCGTGTAAACTCTACCGAAAAAAGTAGTTTCGAATAATTTATATTAAAAATTTGAATTTAACACTGAAAAGAAACTGTTAAAAAAATGAAAATACTAAAAATGTTTTTTTTTATTACGCCTGTAAAATCACCTTAAAATCGAGTCTCTAGAAATATCCGTTAAAGTGTTACAAGTTTCTTTTCTTTCTAAATAAATGTATGTATGTACAAATGGCGGTTTTAATTAAAACTCTTTTATTCTTGTACGCCACTCCGCAAATTTCTAAATAAGAGGCGCTCTAGCCGTCGTAAAAATTATCTGAAATACGCTGCAAATGGGGTGTGGCACACAGCTTCCTCGTACTCGTAAAAGACTTGGCTGGAGTTCCGAAAACCGCATACCTCCGATTGAGCTGAAATTTGGTATATACACTCTCCTTGGCTTAAGAAGTTACCCCCTAGAAGGATTTTTGGCGACGCGGACCAGAAGTGTATTTTTCAACCCTCCGAATGTCTAAATCTAGGGGTTACTAAAAGATGGTTTCCGTTACCATGGTAACAAAAATTAAAGATAAAATCTTATAGAACTTTGTGAGTAGAGCAAAAAGGAAGAATAAAATTTTTTGATATCTTGCTTCGTTTTCGAGATATGACGTGTTAAAGTTCTAAAACTTACTATAATTATTGATTAGATAGATAACGTATTGTACTTCTTATACATACTATGTATGGTATAATGTATACCCATTTAGTATAAATTTTTATGTGTATGTTAGCTAGTTTTTATATCATATACTATTTATAGCGTATATTGGACGTAATTTTTAAACTATTTAAAAAGTTGAACCTGAGAAACATGTTATTTTTTACGATCAAAAAGTAGATGACCTAAAAATTAGGTGGTGAGGTTAGTTTAGTTAGTTTTGACAATATACTTCGACTTTGATATAAAAATTACGTGGTAAGGTTAGTTAAGGTTAGGTTAGTTTAGTTAGTTTTGACAATATACTTCGACTTTGATATAAAAGCTAGGTGGTGAGGTTAGTTAAGGTTAGGTTAGTTTAGTTAGTTTTGACAATATACTTCGACTTTGATATAAAAGCTAGGTGGTGAGGTTAGTTAAGGTTAGGTTAGTTTAGTTAGTTTTGACAATATACTTCGACTTTGATATAAAAATTAAGTGGTAAGGTTAGTTAAGGTGACCTTTTGCCCGAAGGTTAGGTTAGTTTAGTTAATTTTGACAATATACTTCGACTTTGATATAAAAATTAGTTGGTGAGGTTAGTTAAGGTTACCTTTTGCCCGAAGGTTAGGTTAGTTTAGTTAGTGTTGGCAATATACTTCGACTTTGATATAAAAAGCAGATGGTGAGGTTAGTTAAGGTTAGGTTAGGTTAGTTTCGGTTAGTTTATCATTGAAATTTCATTTCCGGGCAAAGGGTAATTAAATTATATATAATAATAGCCCTTTGCCCGACGTTTCAGTAATAAACTAACCAAAACTAACCGAACCTAACCTTAATTAGCCTCACCACCTAGTTTTTATATCAAAGTCCAAGTATATTGTCAAAACTAACTAAACTAACCAAATCTTAACTAACCTCACCACCTAGTTTTGCGTTGAAAAATACATTTCCGGTTCGAGTTGCCAAAAATTCATTCAGAGAATACTTTTTAATTTATGAGAAATATATTTAAAAAAAATTTGTTCAATTGGGGGTATCCAATAGTATATTTATTTACATCTACTATACTACTTCTTGCTATTTTAGACCTTTAAAAGTACAACTTCCGGTTCACGTCACCAAGAATCCGCCTAGGGGGTAACTTCTTAAGCCAAAAAGAGTATGTATACCGAATTTCAGCTCAATCGGAGGTAAGCGATTATACTACTTTTTGCTACTTTAGTTAGACCCTCAAAAGTATAACTTCCGGTCCGAGTCACCAAAAATCCGTCTAGCAGGTAACTTCTTGAGCCAAAAAGAGTATGTATATCAAATTTGAGCTCAATCGGAGATATACGATTATACTACTTTTTGATACTTTAAACCCTCAAAAGTATAACTTCCGGTCCGCGTCGCCAAAAATCCGTCTAGGGGGTAACCTTTTAAGCCAAAGAGAGTGTGTATACCAAATTTCAGCTCAATCGGAGGTATGCGGTTTTCGGAACTCCAGCCAAATTATATTTGCGCCTTAAAGTAAATAAAAAATTGTTGTAACTCAAAATACTTAAAGGCTAAATTATAAAATAGTAGCAAAAATATTTTAGAAACTAACCCCCAAAATACTTTAAAAATTTGAGCGAAGTGAGACTAGCAGTAATTAATATATTGATATTTAATGGGATTTCATGGTAGCGCCGTGAATACTATTACTCCGAATGCAATGAAATTTGTAGGGGACCATCTAGGAACCCGACCGCATAATTTCTGACAATTTCATAAAAAATAATTAAATAGTTCAGAAGTTATTCAACTTGGTGCAAACTGGCGACACACAGACAGACGGACGGACAGACACCAAACCGAAATTGTTCAGGAAGCTCTAAAACGTAAAATGTGCGTAAAAAATTTTATTTTGGAGAGAAAATATTTTTTATTTTTCACAAGTGATCACAGTGCTTCCGCTACTTTAGTAGTCTCGGAAGCAAAATGTGAAAAAATTTTCTGTTATTAACATATATAAAATGTCACCAAACCCAAAACAATTTCAAAAAAGTAAAAAATTGACTTTGTACGAGTTTAAAAAAAAAAGTTAAATATTCATCAAATTTTCGTCTATTTTTACATTAAAAAAATTCTTTTTTGTGAATGTTGACATATTTGTTCCCATAGAATGTAATAATATAAAGCAGTGCTTAATTTCTTAAATTTTAGGTGCCGGAACGCATACCCACACATTTTGCGCCGTTCTCAACCATATATACTGGCCGCTAAATGTTACAAGCTCCGATTATTGAAATCTTGTGATTAAACGACTTGTGATAAAACGAATAAATACATTTTCATTAAAACTCTCATCAAAAAAAAATCACTGGGAATTTTCGAAGCGCCATTCTGCCGCATCCCGGCCGAAATTAAGCACTGATATAGAGTCTAATTGGTATAAATTTCAAAAAAATCGATCGAGTGATTTTTGAGTGAGAGATAAAGCTTAAAATTTCCCTATGTAATAATAAAAAACGCCGTGAGCAGCGGGGCCCCATCACGGAAGTCGAATTTTTCCCTTCATCTTCGATATTGAATGTCTATAAGCGAAATGTGATTGAAAGTCTACAAGCGATTTGTCATTTTGGTGGTTTCAACACTGATGATGTGTGTCCGGCTGATCGGGGCTTTAAAAAAAGGTTTTAAGTTTTTAAGGGCTGAATCTCAGTAAATTTCAATTTTGTGCCGATAGCAGTTAGCAGAAAAAAAGCCAACACAATTCGTACGAGGGCATTCCTACCCATTCTTGTCCGCCAATTGCAGTAGTAGTTTTTGGACAGTTTGGGGCCCAAATTCCCACCTGTCGACTTTTTGAGTGACCTCGGGAGGAGACAAAACTACTGGGGCAGTTCTAAAAGCCTCCGGCGGTGGGTGGAGCAAAATTTGGTCTCAAACCCAGGGTTGGCATGTTTAAAACAAAGTGTTTTAAATCACATGTTTTAAATACTGTTTAAAACACAATCTAAATAAAACATATTTGAAATTAAAGTGTTTTAAACGATGTTTTAAACTATGTTTAAAACAAATAAAAAACATGACATATTAAACTAGGTTCTGAACAATCTTTAATTAAATTCTTTCGGTTAAGTTGTAAATAAAATGTATTGAAATAAAAAAATAGCTTAATTATATTTTTAGTAATTAATAATTAGGCAGTTCTATTCCAATATGCATGCATCAGTAATAAAATAACAAAATCAAAATTAAATTTTTAATTAGGTTAAACTAAATTTATTTAAGTATGTATTTTGTTGTTTTTTTTTTCTTTCTTTTATGTTAAATACTAATTTGTATTAAGTATTTCCATTTAAATCTTGAAAAACAGCGATTAGCATTGCAGCTCTTTCTACTAAGGCTACAGTCGAATGCAACTGTGTTACTAAATCAAATGTTTTGGGGTCTATTTGTGACTTTAGTGATAGCATTAAGATACCAAGATAACAATAAGATTTTGAATTTCTTTGTACCGTAATTTAAACTCTTTTATTTCAGTATGTATCAAATTCAGTGTTGCCAGATTGATTAATCATTAGTCAAAAATCCCTCTAAAAAATGCATTTTAGGGAAGAAAACCTCCAAAAAATAAAAAAATTATTTAACGCACACGAAATACGTAAGCAACGTCCGAGTACCCCACAAATAACCAATATTTAAAGTGGCCAACTTTTTGAAAAATGTCTCTTCAAAAATAATACAGTTGACAAGTAAAAAAAAATAAAAAATAATAATAATAATAATAAAACAAAATAATTTAAAGCAAAATATAATTCTAATATATTTCGAAGAAATTGTTTACTATATTTTTTTAAACAATAAAATTAGGAGTGATTGTTGACTTTTGACGTTGTCTTAAAATACAATACCACACTTAAATTTTAGTGCTTGATTTGAAACTGTTTTTTGAATTTGAGTATTTTTAAGCAGGATGGCAAATATATGATTGAAATTTAATTAAACCTCCAAATTCCCCCTAGTTTGAAAATTTCCAGTCAAAAATCCCTCCAAAGAAATTATCCCCCCAAAATTCCCTCCAGCAATTTAAAAATTCTTTCTTAAATTTTGGAGAGAAAACCCCCCAATCTGACAACACTGATCAAATTTTATAAAATTTCTCAGAAACGTCTTTGTTGTAGTTGTACACAGTACAACACGTATAAACAACAAACGGTTTTATAAATTTTACAACAAACAAAATATTCAAATGTTTCCATTTAATGCCACCTATTATAAATTAATAGTACATAATTATGTAATTATTTTATGCCAATGTCTGACAGCAAAAAGTCAGACATTTCGAGACAAAAGTTTTTTTCCATATGGTTTAATTAAAGGAATTAAGCCTGTTTAAAACAAGTTTAAGATGTTTAAAACATATGTTTAAATTAAACTAATAAAAACATGATTTCAAACATAGGAACACTGGCTTAAAACATTTTGAACTGTTTGTTTTATAAATTTAAAAAAAAAAACTGTTTTTTTTCCATCCCTGCTCAAACCTAACGACATCTAGTGAAATTTTTTCTGACCTAACAGAACCTAATGGAACTTGATCTAATCTAACCGAGCCTAAGGAAATTTGGTCTAACAAAATTTTTTTAACCTAACCTAACAAAATTTTTTTTAAACTAACCGAACCTAAGAACTGAAAATTTCCCTAATAGATAGCGCAGCTACCTTCGAGCCCTGTAAATTCGCTACTAGATGGCTCTCGTAGTCTGGATAATAGCGATCCCTGTGTGTAAGTTTGAAAAATTGTCAACAGATGGCGCCAAAAATCTTTTTTTGATAGTTAAAAGATAGCGTTGCTAGTCTGAACCACCGAGAACTCTGTACCTTAATTCATAATTTTATCATATTTTTATCTGAAAACAGGTTTAAAATCGTATAAATTGTCAGCTGACGTCATTAGAAGGTAAACTGATATTAATAACGGAGATTTCTGTCTAATATGCGAAAATGAATTTTATCATATGATTGTATATTTTTATCTGAAAACAGGTTTATATAGGTTTTCCTCTAAATAAGGAATTTCCTCACATTTTTTTATTTTAATAAATTTAACTATAATATCTGTATATGGATATAACATTTTCCATGGTGCAAGTTGCTCCAGAATGATGGCCGCATCGAGGACTAGTGTATGTTGATGTTATGATTCCCAACTTGGGACAAATTGTTATTCCTTCAAAGTTCATAATGGGCGCCGACGGTAGTAGTCGTTTCAAATACCGCACTTTTTCTTCTCCTTTCGTATAGATGATTCGAGTTCCATGTAGATTGTTTATTAAAATGTATTGTAGTTCCTCGTATTCAATATGTCCATCCATCCAGGAGAACCCATGATGATTTTTCCGGAACCAACGAGCTGTGCGCTGATTTTTTCACTTACTCCGCACAACGGTATTGGTGATTTGAAAATATAGTGTTGTAGTATATAATCTTCACCATAATTTTCTTCGGAAGAATCGAATTTCAACACTCCAAATTCCTTTATGTAGAATTCCCCGTTTGTTGTGCTTACAAAGCCTTGGAAATCAACAATCGCAGCGTCGGCCGTCATTGTGCGATGTCTAGAGCCAAACTGTTCGGCTTAGAATTCAGTAACTAATGTTTTCCTTAAAATAAAACTGGTTTTTATAGGTGTGAGCTTGCTTAAATAAGTCGTGTGTATGCATGTTTTACTGACGTCATTAAAAGATTATTGCTACTAATACTACGAACGAAAAATTCCGTCTAATATGTAAAATGTTATCACTTGCTTTATTCAAAGTACAAACATTACTCGAATATTATAATTCGATATAAAATTCACATAATTGTGTGTATGTATATTTGCTATTACTAACCTTGTGTAATTTAAATAAACGATTATTAGTGGGAAAAGAGTTAGTTCCTTTTTCATATACAGATTTTTGTTAGCAATGTTATAAAAATTTAATTTGAAATTAAAGTGCACGCTATAGTTTAAACCACTCTATAGCATTCTTTTCATTTAGGTACATATTAAAAGATAAATTTGAAACTTAAACTATACAGTACTCTGTTAAAAGTAAGGATTTCTACACCGTTAAAATCATATTTCAGAATATAAATATATTTTTAAAAAAAATCATATTCCTTAATATTTTTAAAGCTTAATATGTAATAATAATATCACGAATTTAAAACATTAATTTCTCTTCATAGATATCTTTAGTCTTAATTAATTGCACATATTCCCAATATTTTAAGAAAATTTCCTTTTAATATTTTATAACTTATCTAAAAATTTATCTATTTTTAAAAAAAAAAAATTTATTACTTATTATTGTTAAAAATTAGTTAAATATATCTATAGGTATTAAATGGCCTCTAGTTTTTGTAAACGACTCTAATAGTATTTAAATTACTTTTATTTATCTTAAATAAAAAAATTTCGTTATCAGCGATAATTGTGTTTGTTTTTCGCATATTGTCACACTTCAATACCTATGTATTGTATATTATTCAATATTTAATCATATTAAAAAACGTCGAACATCTCAACTCTTTGTTACCTTAAATTTGATGGATTTTTCTTCCAGTAAACTTGGGGTTAACTATACAGAGCTATATTTAAATTTTTTCAATTCTAAAAGTCAAATTTTTTCATAATAATTTCAAAACTCCAATTTATATTTAATATAAAAATAAAAAAATAATTTCTTAACTAGGTACATCTATCTAATTAAATGTATTTTTAACAACACAAAGTTATAGCAAAATGCTGATTATGTACATTCCAAGTTATAATATCGCATATGTTATGTAGATCTCAAATGTATTAATTGTATTATACATGCAAATATACTACATGAATGTATTTGTTGGAATTTTTATACGTCAAATTTATTACCAAATGAAAATTTGATTGTAAAAAAATAGAAAATTCTGTCAATATTAGAAAATTTATTTTCAAGAATAGTACTGTTGATATATATGCGCGATAAATATAAGAACCTATTCATTTAACGTAAAATGTTCGGCCATCGATAAAACTAGCATATTTTTTATAAACTGAGCACTCAAAATTGTTATTTTAAGAAACATTTTTATAGGAATAAAAAAATTAATGTTGCGTTAACCCTTCTACTCCTAAATAAAAGCAATCATGCAATTAAGGGGCCAATAAGAACATTATTTACCTATATTGGGTAAGTTTGGTAATACATATGTAATATTTTAATAAAAAAAATCTTTAAAGGTGAAAAGATAAATAAAATCATAATCTGAAAATGTGTGAAACCGAATCCAACGAAACTTAACCTATTGATCAAAACAAGTCATAAAAAATTTTCAAAAGCTGGTATTTTACAAAGTAAAATTTTCAAAAAGTGGTATTTTGCAAAGTAAAATTTTGACAAGTTTTTTTGAGTAGTTAACAATATTCATCGCAGTGTGTACCCAAAATATAAGAATTTCCTAAACATATTTAAATAACACCATTTTGAATAGTTCAAAAAAATACACATTACATAGTTCGTTGTAAGAACAATCATTTCGGTACAACTCGGTTTACAACTCATAAAGTGTTAAGAGTTTTATTTTAAAAGGTCCCAAAAATACCAAAACTAATTACCCAGCCGATTTTAAAAATTCTTTTACTCTTAGAAAGCTAAACTATTTTAAACAGATACAGGTCTTAAATGAGATCCGCCAGTGCCCAATATTTGGAAATTCGCTATGTTATGCAGATGCTGCGACAAGGGTATTTTAATATTTAAAAATAAAACACATCCAATTAGCGGATAAGCATGGGTAGGAATGCCCTCGTACGAATTGTGTTGGCTTTTTTCCTGCTAACTGCTATCGGCATAAAATTGAAATTTATTGAAACCAATCAAAATTAAAAAAAATTTATACCAGTTACTATATCAGTGCTTAATTTCGGCCGGGATGCGGCAGAATGGCGTTTCGACAACTCCCAGTGATTTTTTTTATGAGAGTTTTAATGAAAATTTATTTATTCGTTTTATCACAAGATTTCAATAATCGGAGCTTGTAACTTTTACCGGCTAACTGTAGCTTTTTTATATAGAGGTAAGTGGGGTAAAGTGGGAAATGGGGTAAAGTGGGAAATGGCACTTTCCGGGTAAACTGTCAAGGTACAGATGTCATGCGCTACTGACATCTGTTAGTAATGACCACAAACTAATCTTTATGGTATACCCACACGTGTATATGTGTTCATGTGCTTTTGACACTTGTCAAAGTTTTGAAGCGAATCGTAAATTTCATTTCCCATCGTTTCAATATCGTTTTTTTCACTCGTTTTAGAGATAAAGAGATTGTAAGTATACTCAAAGTATTCTTTGTAGTCTTGATTTTGATACTACATAAACGTTTTGTGTAATTTATATATTGTAAAAAAAAAATGACGCTTACATTTTTGCAAAATATGGTGTTGGGGTAAAGTGGGAAATTTTGTATGGGGTAAAGTGGGAAATTTCAAAAATCACTATTGAGGCACCGTTTTGCATTCAAATGTTGTCGATTCATTGTTTATGATTTAAAATAGTGTTGTGAATGTATTTATTTATGTTCCTCTAACCTCAAAATTTGGACTTCATCCCGGTTTTTTCGGTTACCGGAATATAAAATATCGTACGCACGGCGTGAAAACGAGATTTTTTAACAATTTGCAAATCTAAATCTTTTGCTTTAAATATCGCGTTTGACACTTAGTGCCTAAATATCTATTCAAACGTTTTTTTGTGATTATTTTTAGTCATTATGCCGAGAAAATACGTGAAAAAAACCGATTATACAGCTCCGGATCCTGATGATTTTTTGGAAATGTTAAAGGCAATCAAAATTGATAAGAAAACCGTCCACACGTTTTAAAGCATTACAATATTTCAAAATCCAATTTGTATCGTATCATTGCTGCACTTGATGAGAAAATTGGTGAAAATGAAGTGACCGAAGAGGAATTGGTTAAATTCGCCAACTCGCAAAGCAAAATCGGCGTAAAAACGGTAAGTCAGTCGTTATTTTTTGAAAGCAAATATTTTTATTTAGTCTACGTGAATGAGTGGGATGAATATCTATCGAATATAAATGATTATTTTCAGGTTTTCACGAAAGAACAAGAAAATGTGTTGATGTGCTATACTTTAATTGCCAGCAAAATTAATCAAGGATTAACTATTACGGAACTACGGACGATGGCATTTGAATTTGGAAAGAGGGAGAAAATTGCAATGCCAATTTCTTGGGCTAAGACAAAAATGGCTGGAGTTGATTGGTACTACGGATTTATGAATCGTCACCCGAACATCAGACTTCGAACGCTGCATCAGATCAGTGTCGCCAGAGTCAAAGGCTTCAACAAGGAAAGCGTCGATGATTTCTACAAGCAGCTGGGAGACCTGTACGAACAGTATAGTTTTTCGCGTGATTGTGTTTCGAATATGGATGAGACTGGTTTCCCAACTGTTCCCAATAAAGTCCAAAAAATACTTGCCAAAAAAAGAGCCAAACGCGTTGGTCAAGTATCTGCCGCTGAACGTGGCACTAACGTTAGCTGTGCAGTTGCTGTCAGTGTCGCAGGCACGTTTATTCCGCCGTTTTTTATCTTTCCAACTCGCTACAATCTTGGCCGATTCATGGATGGCGCTCAGAAAGAATCTGCTTGCCATGCGAACGGTTCAGGATACATAGACACCGAACGTTCTGTCTGCTTCATGCAACATTTCATACAGTATGCTCACGCCAGTAAGAACCAACCAACACTCTTGTTGCTTGACAACCATACGTCACATCTTTGAACTGGCTGTGGAACACGGCATAATAATGCTGACATTCCCACCTCACTGCACACATAGAATACAGCCCTTGGACAATGGTGTATTCTGGCCAGTTAAGGCTCGTTATGTGGAAAAACACATTGCATGGCAAAAAGCACACGTTGGTGGGAAACAATTCAATCTGCACAACGTGCCACCAATAGTTGAAAAATGTTTGGACTAAGCTGCTACACCATCAATCTAAAAAATATTTTTTCCAGAACTGGTGTGTTCGAGTTCAATCTACACACGTTTACCGAAAAGGATTTCATCGCTGCTTGTGTTATTGCTGAGGCCGAAGAAAGAGTTCAAACAAGAGCTGAGCCTGGAGCCGAAATGTCGGCAGAAGATATTAACCAAGGTCTGGACAGTATTTCTCTCGTTTCAGATCAAAGATTTCGATTAGCTCGCTTGAAGAAGTCGCCACAACTTCAGGATCAAGACATTCAAGCACGTATGCCAATTTGAACGCAGCTGGTCCATTGAAAATTGACCAAGCATATCCGAAATCAAATAGAGGTAGGAAAGCCATGAAAAGCACCGTTTTGACGACACCAGAAAAGCGAAGCGAGTTTCAAGAAGCAGCTGAAAAACGTTTGGCAAATAAACGCAAGAAGGAAGGAAATGCAGATGAACTACCAAAAAAAAGAGGAAAAAGAACGAAGAAAAAAACACCTGCGAAGAAAACAACAGCAGCAAAGAAAAAAACGCCAGCAAAGAAAGCATCGAAAATCAATTAAGTCATTTTTTCATTTTTTTTCAGCAAAAAAATTTTTTTTTTTTTATATATATATTTACTATGTATTTTGTATTCTTTGAACTTTTTTTGTCTTGAAATATAGATATAATAACTTTGCTACAAGATTTGCGTTGAGTTTGTACAGTTTATTAAAGTTTCCCACTTTACCCCACGATTTTAAATTTTGGCTATTTTGCACATGGTCGGTCAAAGCTCGGTAACTCAAACGAAAATCAATTTTTTTAGTTGCTATCTTAGGCAAAAGATAGCTTATTGAATTCTCTTTACTATAGAAATTTTAAACATGGAAAAATAATCACTTTCGTTCAATCAACGGAGCTCCAAAAAAACGTTTTCCACTTTACCCCACTTACCTCTATATATATATATATATATATATATATATATATATATATATATATATATATATATATATATATATATATATATATATATATATATATATATTTGGTGGATAGATGTCTATATGATATGAAGTTAGATTGATGTCCATAAGATATGATTATTTTAGTAAAAAAAAAATTTTTATGACGCATTTTATGTAATATTCAATTACTTACAAAATAAAGACATTATTATTATATATATATATATATATATATATATATATATATATATATATATATATATATATATATATCATATATATATATATATATATCATATATATTATATATATATATATATATATATATATATATATATATATATATATATATATATATATATATATATATATATATATATATCATATATATTTTTTTTCTACATATTCGTGTTCTACGGGTCCGAAAATGGATAGCGCCCCTACTCTCGCCTCTCGCGTATATATAGGATATTTTACCTTTCTAACAGTAAAAGTATTTTCAAAACCCGTTGTGTAGCATTCTACGCCGCACTTGCATCCGCAGGACAGTTGTGGATTCCAAATAACACAACCTGTACCTATCTAAAATAGTTTACCTCGGTAATAGTAAAACAATTTTCAAAATCGCTCAGTTATTTTATTTTTGACACTTTTAGGTCCCACTGACGCTCTCGGACCTTACATAACGTAATCTATATCTATTTAAAACAGTTTAGCTCTCTAACAGTGAAAAAATTTTCAAAATCGATCGGTTAGTTTATTTTTACCACTTTTGAGTCCCATGGACCCTGGCGGACCCTAAATAACGTAATGTATATCTATCTAAAATAGCTTAGCTCCCTAACAGTGAAAAAATTTTCAAAATCGGTCGGTTAGTTTATTTTTAACACTTTTGGATCCTATGGACCCTGGCAGACCTTACATAACGAGTTCTCTATTTATCTAGAATAGTTTAGCTCTGTAACAGTGAAAAAATTTTCAAAATCGGCCATTTAGTTAATTTTTGACACTGTTGGGTCCTATGGACCCTGGCGGACCTTACATAATGTAATCTATATCTATCTGAAATAGTTTAGCTCGGTAACTGAAAAAATTTTCAAAATTAATCGTTTAGTTTATTTTTTACAATTATGGGATCAGTAAACCCTGGCGGAACTCATACAACTCTAGTACTCTAACAGTAAGAAATGGGTTCTAGGGATCTCATATAACTTATGGCAGTCCGTAGGGTTCTTGCGGACAACATTTAATTAATTAATTCAGATACTTTAACTTACTAACTGTGAAAAATTTTCATAATCGATTGGATAATTAATTTTTGGCCTTTTTAGGTCCCCAAAACCTTGACGGATCTCAGATAAGATACCTTAAATCCATTCAAAATTGTTTAACTTTGTAACAATAATAATTATTAGTGAAAAAACTTTCAAAATCGATTCATTTAAAATTTTTTTCCGTGCATACATACATATTACGTTGCTTTGTTTCATATTTAATAATATATCATAACATAAATATCAATTTCTTGTTTATTTAAAATTCAATGAAAAAAAAATATCTTCATTACATAAGCTTAGAAAATCTCCTTAACTTTCACTTTTCAACTTGAGACAGGACTATGCTAATTATAATGCAATAAATGAGAGACAAAACTTTCTTTATTATAATACATATAGGTGGATAAATTTCACTTGTTCTCACAAAATTCTTAAAAAAAAATGAAATATTTTTATATTTTAGAAAGAATTGAGACATAAATATAAATTACTTATTAGACTAACAAAGAGAGAATTAATACAAATGTGAAAAATTAAAATTTTCTCGAAAAATACTTAAGACAGAAAGAAAATTATAAGAATATTTTCTTCATAATTTTTTTGGCTTTTCATCGATGTAAAAATCGAACTGTCTAATGATAGGATCGAATGATAAAAAATGATAAAAAATGGCCAGAAAACCTACTTCTGGGCAACCGACGTGTCTGGCTGACGGAATTAGCCGAGCTAATCCGGAATTTAGTTCGCACACAAAATTTCATAAGCACTAAACGTTTCGTTCGAAAGTTATCGTGGAGACACACACACACACACACATATATATATATATATATATATATATATATATATATATATATATATATATATATATATTAGTGAATATCATTTTCGTATTCTAAGGACCTAAAAATATATTTCTGCCATTGTCCCAGGCTCAAATTGCGTCATGAGACCTACTGTAATAGCTGAATTTCGAGTTTTCGAAATTCGCTAAAAGGACCTTAAATAGTAAACTGCAAGGCCATTATGAAGATATTTTTTCTTTCCAAAAAAACCAAAATTTCTATTTTATAAATAAAAATTCAAAATTTCTACTTTATAAATAAACAGTGACATTAATAACATTTTTAAATTACTTAATATTTGTGTATTACATTTGGTAAAAAAAAGTAAGTTCATTTTTTTTAAATTTCTATACGCCTGCTTGTATTAGAACAGAAATAAAGCATTTAAAATACATTTAACAATGCCATTGAATTCCGATGTAAAAATGGGAGAAGTGGGGGAAAAAGTAATTTGGAATCCCTAAAAGCCACTAGCTGGATACCAACTCAATACACGTACAAAATTTCAGCCCTCTAGTTTTCCTTAGAGAGTCTCTAAACGTGTTAGAAAAAAAGCAAAAAAATTAAGGAAATATTGGCGTGGCTTGCTATTAACTTACCTCTACACAAAATTTCAGCACTCTAGGTTTATTTGTGGAGATTTTAACCCGAACGAAACTGTTAAAAAACAAAAAAAAATCATGTTCTTTTTGGTATAAAACTGGTGGGGGTAATGGTTAAAAGTCGAGACCCCCAAAAGGCACCCCCTTGATACAAACTCAAACCGATTACAAAATATCAGCACTCTAGGTTTATTTGGGTGACCTGTGCGAGTGGTACCAACTTCGAAAACGTCGAAAAAGTATGAAATTGTAGCTTAAAAATGAGCGGGGTGGGGGTAAAATATTAAAGCTCCAAAAAGCACAACCTAGGTACGAACTTTATCAACACACCAAATTTCAAACCTCTACGTTAATTCTAGGGAGTTGGGAGCGTGTTAGATCCAGCCAAAATCGTTTTTTCCCCCTCTACTCCCTCCAAGTCTCCCTAGGAAACTGAATTTTGGATGTGTTTTAGATAATTGACCGAAACATTATTTCCAACCGGTTTGGAAAAGTTTTATTGTTTCATCGCCCCCCACCACCCACTTAAAAGTTGTATCGGATCCAAAATTTGCCCAAAATTTGACCCCACTTTGATAGTATTGTTGTGCACTGGAATGAGCCCCACTTACCAAATTTAAGCTCTTAATTTCCGTATGGGGGCCCTACATATATTAAAAGGTAGCGGGAATATATATATATATATATATATATATATATATATATATAATATATATATATATATATATATATATATTTATATTATATATATATTTATATTTATATTATATATATATATATATATATATATATATATATATATATATATATATATATATATATATGTATATATATATATATATATATATTCCCGCTACCTTTTAATATGCGTAGGGCCCCTCTATGGAAGTTAAGAGCTTAAATTTTTTAAAAATATGTTTTGATGTCCCTAGAATACGAAATATATATATATATATATATATATATATATATATATATATACATATATATATATATATATATATATATATATATATATATATATATATATATATATATATATATATATATATATATATATATATATATATATATATATATACAAGGTGGTCCAGAATTATGTACCGAAATTGCTAGAGCTGGTAGTACGTTCAAAAATAATGGCACCTGTTCATGTACACTTTTTTCCAAAACTCAATAATAAGGGAGATACAACTCTGTAAAGGGGCGAAACGAAAACCATTATTTCTTAAATATTTTCCAAACGCTTTTGAATAACCGATTGATATTTTAGGGGTACTTATTTTGCATTAGAAGGATTAAATTTATGTCAACATTTGTTCCACCACTCATGACTAAGGGGTTGTTTTGGGTGGTAGGTGTGAGTTATCACGTCTTTTCTTTTTTAACTTGCAATTATTTAAACAAAGTCCTTGATAATATGATTCCTCAGACAATTTCACGCAAAAAAGGTATACTTATTACATTTCGATCAATATTACCGTTTTCGAGTAATTTAAAGTAGAAGTATCTATTTACAAATTATCCCCTAATCATAAGTGATGGAACAATTGATACCATAAATTTAATTATCTTAATGTTCATACGCACCCCTAGGTTATGAATCGAGTAATCAAAAGCGCCCAAAATTGTTTTTAAAAGAAGAAATTAGTTTCGTTCCACCGCTCTACATTTTACCCCTCTGCTGTATCTTCCGTATTATTGAGTTTTGGAAAAAAGTGTAGATGAAAAGGTACCATTATTTTTGATTATACTATCAGCTCCAGCAATTACGGTACATAATTCTGGACCACCCTGTATATATATATATATATATATATATATATATATATATATATACATATATATATATATATATATATATATATATATATATATATATATATATATATATATATATATATATATATTTCGTATTTTAGGGACATCAAAACATATTTCTGTTGTAATCCCGGGCCCAAGTCGCGCTATCAGAATGGCTGTAATAGCGTATTCCCAGTTTTAGAAATTCGCTAAAACTGATTTTAGTATTATAGATAGTCTAAAGACCAATTAAATTAAATGATTGGGGACAACAAGTGGTGGAACTATTATAAACAAATATCTAGAAAAGCAGTCATTTTATTCATTGAACGAAAAAATTCTGTGTAAAATGTTTTAAGAGTGATATATATCTTTGTTTTACAATTTAAAAAGAGTTTACTTTCCATTGTATGGAATATTTAAAGTTTATTCGCATGGATTTAAGTCAATACTTAGAAAAATTCAGAAGAACCAGTCAGAAATTCAGTTAAAAGAATCTGCGTAAACAGTGAGTAAAGTCTCAAACTTGAGTGTAACCTTATGATATTTTATTCATGAATGATCACTTCAAAATATCTAAAGATAAGCATTTACATTTTTTATTGACCAGGCTCAAACATTTGGCTGCCAACGGCAATGGCTATATAACTAACCATCGCGTTGCCTTGAACATGTGTTGGGAAGAACAATCTGCATTACAAGCCCATGCGTGTTTAGGGATAAAAGACATGAACACGTGTTTGGAAGGAAAGTTAGCGATGGGAAATAGGGAAGATTTAAGGTAGTAGAGTCTCTTACTGAACACAAGTAGTTACTTTTGGACAGTTCTGAGCACTCCTAGCCTCCTGCCGATTTTTTGGGTGACCTTGACAGGAGCAGCTGTCATAGACGGGTACTCAGGCCCAACCTAACGGAACCAAACGAAACTTGGTGTAACCTAATGGAACCCAACAAATCTTGGCCTAACTTAACCTAACCGAAACCTAAGTGAGCTTAGCTTAACCTAACCTAAACTCTTTTTTGGCGTGGAGGGGAAATTGTCACTAGGCGAATTGGACTCTTATCAACTAAAAAAAAACCCTCAATTTACTTCACTCCCAGTACTGGGGAACTATCATAAGTGACAAGCCGTCGCGGTACAAGGTATAACCAAACACGTGTGTGCATCTCCTTGAAGCGTGTTTATCTTCCATATAATTATATAAGTATTTCGATATTGTTTAAAAAATCAGAAAAGAAACGGTAAAATAACGCATAGATAACTTATAAAAAACAAAAACAAAATAAATGTATCCATACTTTGATTTGATATTATTGCTAGATTTGTTAATGCTATTGAAAATATTATTTATATGAGTTAAATTTTAACAAGCGGAGTGGCCGAGCGTGCTTGTGCACTAGCGCTTGCCGACTGGTAGGTCGAGGGTTCAAATCTCGCGGCCAGCTATGCTTGTGAAGGTTTTCTACAGTTTCCCTTCACAGTTCCGGATGAATATCGGCATAGTTCCTAAGGAAGACGGCTGCAGACGCATACCTGTCAAATCTTAGCCCTCGCACAACTTTTCTTGTCCCCCACCCCATCATA
This sequence comes from Brachynemurus nebulosus, assembly GCA_035578155.1. NCBI lineage: Eukaryota > Metazoa > Arthropoda > Insecta > Neuroptera > Myrmeleontidae > Brachynemurus > Brachynemurus nebulosus. Next base: position 1,793,207 of record JAPWDM010000047.1, read on the forward strand.
CAAATAATGATGTGGGTGGCGTCTGTTATAGACTAAAATATCTCAAAACTGGACGTTATAAAAAAAAATTAGTTAAATTTAATTAACAGAGCAGATTAAGTAACTTTTGTTAATAGATTGTATTACTCAAAACATTAAGAATCATAATCATACATCCGTTTTCAGTTAACAATCTAGAAAAGGTGTCACCCACATCATTATTTTCTGACACAATTTTTACTATCTTTCTCTCTCACACACCCATACACATGCAATTATTATTTCATCATGATGTGAGTAGAATTAGTTGAGACTCATCGCCAGCCAAGCGCCCTCGTACCTATTTTTGTACGTTAATTGTATATTGTACGTTGATTTTTGAACTTGACTGATTTTTTTTTCAGTACACTTTCTAATAGTAATAAGATTAAAAAAATATTATCTGTTATACAAACTTTCATATTTTTATTTTAATTTTGTAAACGATAATGCAAAGAAATTTTACATCCTTTTATATAATTTGACACCATGCACAACGATAAATACCTATACAAGGTGCAAAGTAAATAACTCCCATCGTTTTCAACAGCGACTCAAAGCATCCTATAGACATTAGAACCATAAGAATTTTTTCGGAATTAAGTTTGAGAAAATCGAAAATTAACTTACTTCACGATATTTTTAAATTTTTCTAAGTACGGCTCTGACTAAATCACGCAGTTCATCTTTTTTGATTTTAAGAGTCATGTTTGTCAAAATGATAAAAACTTTAATTTGGACTATGAAATTTTAATTTTTTATATAAAGTTGTATTCAGTTAACTAACTTTACGAATATTATTACGAACCAACAGAAACAGAAATAGAATCAACAAATCCGTTAGAATATCAATTCAATAAAGAACCCAAATCAGTTGAATTCGACCAAACTGACCTAAACAACATAAACTACGAATCTGCTGGATACGTAGAATTAAATTTATAGCAGACAAACAATGATAATAAAAACCGGACCACAGAGACTAAAATTCTTAATAGATACAGGAGCTGACATAATGTTATAGACCCAAAGCACGTTGATAATCTGACTTTAATCCCGACAGAGGAAGAACCGCCTTTAAAACACATAAAATTAACGATAAAATTCGCATATCATACTTAAACGAATCAGGTAACACAGAACCACTGGAATTTCTCGTATTTAAATTTCATTATTATTTTGATGGCATCATAGGAAACCAAACATTGACACAATTGAAAACAATAAATTAAAATAATCATACAGTATAATTCGGGCGAGCTATTAATTGACTATATTACATATCGTTCATTACACCGATAGTTTTTATATTAGAATCACAGGAACAAAACATGATTGAAGTATCCACTTTGGTAAAAAATGGAGACATATTGATCCCTACTATTAAACAAAATCCCTAAGTACAAACTGCTAATAGAATATACACTGCACATAAAAAACAAAAACAAACGTTAATAAAAAACAACTATAAACGAAATGATCCACCACAACTAAACAAAGGAGACACAGTTTACGTTAAATTTCCATTCAATGCAAAGAAAGTAATTGGTGACAATAAATTAACTTTTAAAACAAAGAATTACAAATATCACAAAGCCAAAATAAAACCTAAAAGAAAGTAATGTTGTTACAGGTTCTTAACGATGACGAACGCGCAAAGAATAGAATACCACGACATATCGCACACAAAAGGACTTATCGGACTTATCGCAATTAATTTAGGTACAACTAGAGTAGTTTCCCATTATAATAATCTAATACATTTAATTAACATAACTAACATTAGAGACACATTAGAGTACTTAAGTGATAACATTTATAATACTAACCTTAACGCAACATTATTTTACAATACTAAAAATCTAAAGGATTTGTACAACAAAATAGAGCGAAACGTAGAAAACTTAGAACTGAGGACAATTAGAAACAAAGGAGGTTTAATAAACGCATTAGAGACCGTAATAAAAGCAATATTTGGCAATATGGACAACAACGACGCTAGAAATCAACAAACAAATAGAATCCCTCAAAGACAATAGTTTGTTACTAAAGGACAGAATAGACCAACAACACAGATTAAACACACAGATGATCGAGCGATTTAATAACATCACGGATTTTATAAATACTGAACAAGCCAAACTTAAAATTTTAGCCAATGCTATGAAAACATATCCCCAGATAGAACAACAACTGTTTCAGTCACAATACTATTTTTCCTTACAATCACAGCTTCAATACTTAAACCAGCACGTTAACGACATTATATTATCGATAGAACTAGCTAAGTTAAATGTGATATCTAGGCATATACTTACAAAGAACGAATTAAAGTTAGTTTACGAAAATTTGAAAAATAGGATCAACATTATTGGTGATGAATACTTGTATGAACTACTCAACCTTAAAGCCTACTACAAGGGAACCAATATCATATTCGCTGTAATGATTCCACAGTTCAAGAATAATATTTTTAACACTATCAAAATAAGACCCATTCTTGAAAACCATCAAATTATTAAACCAAAAACCAATATAATCCTGCTTAACAAAATCCATTACCAATTCCTAGAAAAGACTTGCAATAAGATGGAACAGGATTTTATCTGCCCACCTGTAATATTAACACCAAAGGAAACTAACAGATGCGAAATCAAGATATTAGAAAATAAACCAGCACAATGTACGCTACATCGCACAATAGGAGAAGAATTCGAGAAGAAATAAAAGACAACCACATAATCGGAATAACTAACCATTCAATCGACATCATGAACAACTACGGAAAGAACATTACCAACTTCATTGGAAAACTACATATCATCGTAGACCAATGTCATGTAACGATCAACCAAATAACTTACGGGACTCTAGACACTACCATCAACAACATAGTTTTGGAACAAATATTATATAACAGTGCTAATATTACTGACATTTCTAAAGATATAAACCTAGATCTGTTACAGCTAAAACATCCAGAAAATACGGATACCATTCAATTTATCAAATATCAACATTACACCCACATGACCGTCACCGTCATCACCATTGGAATAGTAATCGGTACAAGTTACGTTACGTGCAGAAGATGCAAGAGAGCAAAAACAACACAAGAATCAGTCCAATACATCAGTGCCACCTACGGCACCACCAATCGACAGGTCGTCAGTCGTTCAATCCCCCTTCAAAATTGAACTTCCATCTTAAGGAGGGAAGAGTTATGAACTGCAATATAGCCATTTAACAATATCTTCACATTACATTAAATTCAACATTAGCGTACGTGACAAACAACACGTATAATTTCAAGTGAAAGGAAGTCCAACTTCTGACCTATATTCATTAAGTATATCCGCAGGACACACGACCAATGTCATTCCAGAAAGTAACAGGAAATTCAACTGTATATAAGTCAAGACAAAAATGAGGCAAACAACAGTCGTTCATCACATACCTTACCGAAGTCAACTACTTGCCGGATAATTGACTCGATTACCGCGCGGCGATAAAGTAAATTATTTTGTTTCAAATGGTAATTTTCTTTTAAACATAAACTTCTGCCGAGTTTATATTATATATATATATATATATATATATATATATATATATATATATATATATATATATATATATATATATTCCCGCTACCTTTTGACATACCTTGGAGTACCTTGGGGTACTCCGGCTGTTATGTTTCGGATTGATGACGTCTTGTTGTTGATCCGGATGGAAAATGTCCTGTCTTTTATTATTGAGGAAATGACATTGTATATGCATCCGGATGTCCCAGCATTTAACAGTTTGTATAGGAGCCCTCCGTGCCAAATTTTGTCAAAGACTTGCGTTACATCAAGGAATGCCACTGCAGTATACTGTTTATCTTTCCATTAGCCATTTAGCCTCTAGCCATTTTCTGTATTAACCAACTTAAAGAGGTGGTGGTTGGCGGAGCAATTTGGTCTAAAACCTAATTTTAATGGAGGTATAATGTTGTTTTCCTCAAGGAATGCTCTAAGTCACCACAATATTATTTTTTCCAGTAGTTTCGGTATTGTCTAATAGGTCTGTAAGAGTTGACATTACTTTTATCTTTCCCTGTTTTATGAAAGAGAGGTACATTGGCGTGTTTCCAAGCGATAGGAAAATAGCCAGTTACTAAACATGCATTGAAAAAAGTCGCTAGAAATGTTGTTGCTTTTTGTGAAAAATGTTTCAGCAGGTTGTTAGAGATGCTATCACTGCCTGGAGCTTTGTTGGTTTTTAAGTTGGTGGCGCATTCTTTGACTTCACTCGAGTTTGTTACTTCTGCTGTGTTTTTATTAATTGCAATGTGCACTGGTACCGAAAGAGAATTTATCTTCTGAGGACTGAACACTTTTTCGAAATGGTCGGCGAATATTTCTGTTTTAGCGAATTTTCTAAAATTGAAATTCAGCTGTTACGGCCGCTCTCATGACGCAATCTGAGGCCGAGACTATAACAGAAATATGTTTTGAGATCCCTAGATATTCACTAAAATTTGTATATATATATATATATATATATATATATATATATATATATATATATATATATATATATATATATATATATATATATATATATACAAATTTTAGTGAATATCTAGGGATCTCAAAACATATTTCTGTTATAGTCTCGTACCGACAGAATTGCTGATGAATTTCCTTTAATATTTTCAATCTATAAAATTATTATTTAAAATAATCCAAAATTATTTATTCAAAATTTAACATTTCCTTTGATTGTATTTCATGTATTTCCTTTTTATAAAATCTAGTTGAAACTAATGAAAATGCAAAATTCGCAATTCACATTTATCTAATAATAAATCAATGTTCTAGAGAGTTTGTTCCAAAAAAACGCGTGTCATGCATTTTTGCTAGTTAAGCAATAATATCTCTATAAATTTGTAATTTCAAAAAAATAAATTTAGTTCTGGAAAATTTTTTATCAATTTTAACTCGTTACTTTGTCCGTCGGTATTTTGAAATTTTCAAAGAAAATTTGTGAAAGTAATAATGTTTTGATTGTTGTACGTAATTCTGATCATTTTTGTAATTGTTGTGCTTTTGTAAATTTAAAGACTTTTAAATTTTTAAAAAATTAGGTGATGCAAAAATATCCACCCAAAAACTTCATTTTATAAACACCACTATATTCATAGATAATTTAAGGTTAGTACAAATTCACTACTCTAATTCGGTAATTTTATGTAATAAAATTCCAATACAAAACCCTAATGCAGCCACATGTAAATTACAACAAAAATTAATATTGCAACAACTAGAAGAAATAAAATCCTTAATAAATACGTTAAAAATGTATAGACAAAAAAGAGGCTTAATTGGTGTCGGTTTAAAAATTCTAAAATGGATGGTCGGAACCCCGGACTCAGATGATCCCGCTTTTTACAAAAATTCAATTCAACACGCTCATCGACGATAGAAAAAATACCCAAAATATTATGAAAGATCAAATTAAAATTTTATCGGAAACAATGTCGACTCGAAATAAAACTTTAACAAAAATTCAAAATGCAGAAAATGAATTAAATTCTAATATTACAAGTTTTAATAAATATATGGTTGATCAGAAGCAGTAATAAATAATAATGAATTAGAAATTGCTGTACTCGATTATTTACTGTTGTTAGAACAAATTAACGATATAAATTTACGATTGCTCCAATCTTATAGTACAGCTTTAACGTTAATAAAACATGGTATAATTGATTATAACGTAGTAAATCCAGCAACGTTGATTAAGGAATTGCAACCCTTAACTTCAGTTGAACTACCTTTGCCATTGTAAAATGAAAATTACATTGCAGATTATTATAAAATAATGACAATCAAATCTTTCTTTAAAGAAAATGTATTAGTCATATTATTAAAAATACCAATCACTCAAATAATTGAGTATTCATTGTATCAAACATACCAATTACCTACTCCTCATAATAATTCATCCAAAATATCTTACATAACAATTGATTATCCTTATATAATTACAAGTAGAAGCAAATCACAATTTGCCTTATTAAAAAATTTAAATGATTGCATAAACATAGATAGCATTTTCATTTGTTCAAATATTAAAACTATAGAGAGACGATCAGATCACATATGCGAACTCGAAGTTTTCGACTTGGAAACCGAAAAATTATCGCAGTCATGTAAAACAACAACAATAGAAGCTGTTCCAGAAATATGGCAATCGATTTCCGACAAGAAATGGTTATTCATATTAGCTAGGAAAACGAAATGCAATATTTTATGCAACGGTGAAGAAGATGAAGAAATTTCACTGGATGGAATGGGAATCATCGAAATCAATGGTGACTGCCGTCTCATCACATCAGAAATCATTCTACAACCAATGGTATCAATGAAAAATATTCCAAGTTACATCAGAATCCCGCAGGTTGACATCCTAGAGGACGACTGCTGTAAATACGTGAATTATGAAATAACTTTGAAGCACGAAGAAATCAAACCAATAAGGATAACCAATTTGGATCTGAACGAACTAAAATACACACAACATAAACTAAATCAAATGGATGAAAATCTTCAACGACAGCTGAACAAGCCATTCATTATACGTTACGAAAACCAAATCCACGAACGGTTAACATACATTGGAGGATCACTCGTCATTACAATCGCTTTATACTATCTGCATAAATATGGCATAATTAAATTATTTTTAACTTTATTATCTAGTTTGTTTAGGTGCCTTACACTATGTCGTAAGCGCAATGTAGACACTTTCAATTTTTATAATTGCCTGTTTGGAGAAAACAGACACAACCAGGTTCAACCACTGAACTCCGACGTCAGATACGAACCAGCCACTGAGCAACTTCTTACAAAAATAAACAATAGGAAGAGTTCTTCAACGTCTTCCAGTATCACAGGACGACGTCCCATTCAACTCTAACATCTTTCAAATACTACAAACTCATCCGTCCAATCCAAATACAACAACGATCTCATCAGCATCTCCCACAGGACGTCGTGTCATTCGTCCTATTCAACCTTCAGAAGCCAGAACCCACTCTTCAGAGGAGGGCGATGTCGTGCCGACAGAATTGCTGATGAATTTCCTTTAATATTTTCAATCTCTAAAATTATTATTTAAAATAATCCAAAATTTTACATTTCCTTTGATTGTATTTCATGTATTTCCTTTTTATAAAATCTAGTTGAAACTAGTAAAAATGCAAAAAACTAATAATAAATCAATGTTCTAGAGAGTTCGTTTAAAAAAAACGCGTGTCATGCATTTTTACTAGTTAAGCAATAATCTATATATATATATATATATATATATATATATATATATATATATATATACATTTATATATATATATATATATATATATATATATATATATATATATATATATATATATATATATATATATATATATATATATATATATATATATATATATATATATATATATATAGTTATGTTCACTCGTTCGCGAGGTTGATTAAAAAATAAATTTTATTTTTCGTTTTATTACAATATTTATTATAAAATATTTAATTGTTACAAATTTCAATAGTAGAAACCTCACGTCTAGCGAACTTTGAAATTGAATTGAATAATAGCGAAACTAAACTCGTTGAAATTGACTTAAACGCTTGTATTTATACTATCTCGTAATATTCTAGAAAAGTGCATTTAGCTGACTAAGAAATGAGGCTTCTAATAACAATTCTTAGAAGTAAAAAGTTAAAAGCTGATATAAGCTGTAATTGATATTATAAAGTGATTACATAAGCATATGATTGAAATATGATATATGTGTGAATGGTATGTAAAGAATGTTAAGTAACTAATACATATTAGATAAAATATTATATAGGGTGTCCATAAGTTGTGTCCATTACTCCTCCCTCCTTAAGACGAAAGCGGTGGCCATAGAAGTTTGACTTCTTGGGACGGCGCTTTTGGTTGGTATTGTACTTGAATTGAAGAATCCTCTTGAGTATGTGCTTGAAGTGATGCATTCTCTTGGAACGGCTTCCTTGTGTAACGAATAATGAATAGGATACTGATGATTAACATGGTTGCAAGAATAAAGTAAGTAGTAGATACGTGAATAGTGCCATGTGTCCGCAGTAGCTGGATTTCTTCTCGATTTTCTAAATGATAGTTTTTCAATTTGTTGAGGTCCAGTTTTTCTTCCAATTTGGAGATGTTGACCGGAAGATTGTATGTTGGTTGCAAATAGATTTTTTCCCATTTTCTTAATATTTTACTATCGTAGGTAATGTCGTTGATTTTTACGGAACAGTTTTCAAAGCGTATTAAAATGGTTCCCATGATGGTTCGATTTTTGATGCCACATGTTGAACTAATGACAATTCCATATGAGTTCTTGATGATGATGTGGTTGTTGTAGATTTGTTTGATTTCGGTTATGTTGTTGTAGTATTCATAAATGCAGGTAGGCGATTGATTGGAAAGTAGATTTCCGATGCACTTTGAATTTTTCAGTTTAATTGCTGCAGTTTTGGGCTTGCATACGTAGATTTCCTCTATTTTGGGGCACGCATTATCGACCTCGTACAACTGATATTCATTGGAAATGGTATATGGTTTGGGAAATTTTATTGTTTTTAAATGAACATTTGGTAAAGGTTCTAATTTGTTTAATTGATAGGTAGAGGATTGGAAATTAGGTATCTGTATGTTAAAAATTATGTTGCTATCGTTGTAATAAGCCTGCAGTTTAAGGAACTCGTATATTTGTTCGTATGATTTGATGGGTATGCTTTGTTTGTTCAATGAATTATAAGCGTACTCTAGTTCATCTGGAAGTAGAATAGGCTTTGCGACAATATTAAGTTTTGCCAAATTAATGGATTGTATGATATCTTTAATGTGGTCATTAAGTGTCCCAATATTGAAATTAATTCTGTACGCGTATTGTATAATTTTTAATTCGCTTTGTTCTTTTTGACCGATGTTCGTATATAAAGATTTCAAATATCTGTTAATAGAATTTTGCTGATCGTTTATGTGTTTGGTGATGTTTTCAAATCGTTCGATCATTTGGGAGTTAATGCGGACCTGCTTGTTTAATTGATTCACAACGTTATTTTGATTTAGTTTTAAATTTTCTATATTTTTATTAATTTCGATGGCATCATTATGATCCATGTTGCCAGTAATCTGTTTAATGACTGTTCCTAAACCGTCTATCAATCCTCGCTTAGTAATTTTTCTTGGTAGTAAAATTTGGAGATTTTCTTTCAATTCTTTAAATTTTAGCCGAATAATTTCCTCGAATTCTGTATTAGGGAGTTTTTGTGAAATGAGATTGATTGAGTTTTCAATATTAAATAGATTTTCTTTGTAATTATTAAGATTAATAATGTGAATATAATGGTCATAACTATTCACGACTCGTGCTTGGCCTAGGTTCATTACTAGGATCCCTGGATTGTTGGTCTGGTCTATTATTTCTATTTTCTGTGCTGTTACCGACAGCATTATCCTGCAATTTAAGTGGACGTCTTAATTTTTGTTTGTTTAACTTTCTATTCTTATTATCTAATATGGTTATTTTATTATTTTTAGATACAGCAGTTTGTTTGAATTTAGCATGTAGTTTGTTATTATGTTTGTTTTCAGTTAGATACGCGTTTGTGCCGGGTACGTAATTTAGGGGTTCATGTCTATCTCTATTTAATTTTACAATTTTTTCTTGTTTCTTTTCTAACACATAGTTATTAACTTTGTCGTACAAGTTTTGTTGTTTTTCGTTTATGTCGTTCAAGTCAGGTTTTAAGCTCATGTCATATGTTCTGCCAAAGAAAAGTTCGAAAGGAGTGTACCTAGTAGTTGAATGGACCGAATTATTATAAGTGAAAATTGCAGATAGTAATTTTTGTTCGGGTTCCATTTCTCTATTTTTGGGATCTTTATGGATAATTCTGTAAATTTCTAACAGTGTCGAGTGAAATCGCTCGATGGGTGAATTTGAATTTTAACTTCGTACCGAAGTAGTGTGCAAATTTATATTATAGTTATCACAAAATTGACGAAATCGAATAGAATCAAATCCTTTTTCAGAATCTACAACTAGTGTTGTAGGTTTTCCATATGTGGCTATAAATTTTGAAAATGCTTCTATTAGGTGTATGCTATTTCTACTAAGAAGAATGTATCCTTGTGCAAATTTAGAAAATTTATCAATTATAGTAAATATTACAAGTTTATCGATATAAAATATATCTGCATGTGCGATTTCAAGTGGACGGACTGGTGTAGGGGTTAACTGAAATTTTTGTTTTGGGGGTCTCCTATCATATTTATTTTCTTGACATGTTTTACAATTATTAATGTAATAAGTTATTTTACTTTTTAAATTTGGAAAATAGTAATCTCGTTTTAAGTGAGCCAAAGTTTCATTAATTCCACGGTGGTTACTAGTCTGGTGATAATCTGAAATTATGCGGTCTTGTTGTTCGTCGTCTTCAATATCTTCTAATAATTTTGTACATCTTATAATTTTGAATTGTCTACCATGAGAAAAGTATTGGTGATAGATTTCTTGTACTTTATTAAACAAATCGTCATCGGGGCAGTATATAGCTGTACGTTTGTTTGGTGGTAAGAACTGTCTAAATATTTCAATTAAAATTTCGTCAGTATAATTTGGACCTTGAAAAGTTTGTCTACGTTTTCTTTTAAACAAAATTTTTAATTTTCGGCTTGTCGTTTTTAGTTCTGGGTTAATAAGGAGAATGACTTGTTGAGTGAAATCATTTAAAGGATTTTCAGAGATTGGAATAAATAATGTATCGTCATCGTCAGCACTATGTACAGTACTGTCTTCGTCGTCGGTGTCATTTGTTCGAGTAGAAGTATGTCGTGTTACATGGGTTGAAGTATTACTACTAGTTTCGTGTGAGTTAATTCCTGGAATAATAACGCGTGAAAGAGCATCAGCATTTGTATTACTCTTGCCTGATTTATGTATGATTGTATAATCGAATTCCTCAAGTTTGAGGCGCCACCGAACCAGTTTACTATTCCGTTCCTTTAATGACATAAGCCACGTAAGAGGCTTGTGGTCTGTTATAATTTTAAATTTGCGGCCAAATAGGTACGGACGGAAGTATTTTGTGGCCCACACAATAGCCAGAAGTTCTTTTTCTATTGTGCTGTAATTTTGTTCACTCTTAGTGAGTGTACGGCTGGCATAACAGATTGGGCGATCCTTGCCGATAGGTCCTTGCGAAAGTATCGCGCCTACAGCACAATTACTAGCGTCTGTTGTTAGGTTAAATTCTTTACTAAAATCAGGATATGCAAGTACTGGCTCATCAGTGAGTAATTTTTTGCATAGTTCGAAAGTCTTAATATATTCCGGGGTTAATTTAATTTCCTCTCCTTTTCTTAAACATTGGGTTAAAGGCTTAGTAATTTTCGCGAAATCCTTAATGAATTTACGATAGTACCCTAGTAAACCGAGAAAGCTCTTAATTTCTTTTGGTGTTTTAGGTAATGGAAAATTTGTAATGGCTTTGATCTTATCCGGATTTGGTTTCACACCTTCTGAAGAGACTATGTGTCCAAGGAAAGCGACCTCTTTATGTAAAAATTCACTTTTATCAAGTTGTACTTTAAGATTTGCTTTTCTAAGTTTTTCAAAGACTCTACGTAAATTTACAATGTGTTCGTCTAACGATGTGGAGAAAACTATGATGTCGTCCATATATACTAGACAAACAGTGCCCTGTAGTTCTCGCAAAACGTTGTCCATAACCCTTTGAAAGGTGGACGGAGCGTTCTTTAGGCCAAAAGGCATTCTCAAATATTCGTAGTGGCCATTCTCGACGCTAAAAGCTGTCTTGGGAATATCTTTAGGATGGAGTTCAATTTGGTGAAACCCGCTGGCCAAGTCAAGGGTAGTAAAGTACATACATTTGCCAAGTTTGTCAAGAATATCAGTGATGTTTGGTAATGGATATTTGTCGTCGACTGTCTTTTCGTTTAAGCGTCTATAATCTACTACAAGTCTCCATTTTTTCTTTCCACTTGCGTCGGCTTTTTTGGGGACAATCCAAATGGGGGATGACCAAGGAGAGTAGCTTGGTCGAATTATACCTTGTTTTAATAGTTGGTCAATTTGTCTCCTAACCTCTTCTTTATGAATTTGTGGATACCGATATGATTTTGTGTGTATTGGGATGTCGTCTTTAGTAATGATACGATGTTTGATTTCATTCGTAAAAGTCAGGTCTTGTCCTTCGCGATAGAAAATATCGTCAAACTGTTTACAAAGGTTGATAATTTTGGACCGTTCTTCCATATTTAAATGATCGACTCGAATCAAATTGTCGATGCTATTACAAAAACTATTAGTTTGTGAGTTAATTTGGTTTTCCTTAAATTCGACTAATTCGTGATTTAGAATTTCTGCCTTAATTGGTTGTTCTATAAAAAGAATTTGTTTATCGTTTGTTAAATTTATGACTGTACAAATGAAGTGCCAGTCGTTTGCTTTATAGATACCTTCAGGTATCAGAAGTTTATTGTCAATAAAAATGTTTTTTAAAATAAACTCTCCTGATTGGATATCAACCGGTAATTTAACTATCATTTTTGAAAAAGGTTGTAATGTAAATTTTCCAGACATAAAATTTGGTTTTGATAATAATTTTAATGTAGCGTTTTTTGTTTTTAAAATTTGATTAACAACGTCAATCTTTGCGTTAATCTTTTTCAAAATATCTAAGCCGATTAGACCGTCAAAATATTGGTGAAATTGAAAAATTAAGAAATCAATCGTATCGTTTGGTTGTCTAAATTCTTTAAACATGGGTAAGGTTATTTTTTCCTTTAAGTGATAGGTGTTCAGTACTGCTTTTATTTCTATTGGTTTAATTTCTTCGCAATAATTTAGATCTACATGTTCAGGGTTTATAAATGAATTTGAAGCGCCAGTGTCAATAAGAAATTTTAGATACTTGCCGGATGGGGATTGAATATGTACATAAGGAAGTGTGTTGCCGTGAGTGTTTAGGTCTAGGTAACCAAATTGTGGTCCCAGGTTAACTGAAAATTTGAATCGTCTAGTTCGTATTCGGAACTGACAACGGACATAGGATTTGTATTGTTTTCGTTGTCTTGTTCGTCATATACATCGATATTTTCAACAATGTCAGTGTTTGCAGTTTCAAAGTTGTCTAAATTTTGGAAATCTTGTTGTTCATTATTATGTAATTCTTCACTAACAAGAGTTGGTTTAGACATAGGGGCGAATACACGATTAGTATTTGAATTATATTGTTGTGTTCGTGGTTGTGCCCTAATACTTAATCTATTACTTCCTATTTCCATAGGTTCCGGTTTATATCGCGTTAATTGTTGCGGAGGAAATCTGGAAGTTGGTTGTTGTGGTGAATTTGTTGTTGGTTTATTCGTAAATTGTCTTTGTACCATTTGTGGTCTATAGTTCGTTTGTTGCGGAATAAATGTACGATGTTGTGATTGATTTGGAACTAACCGATTGTTACTAGAATTAATATGTTGAACTATTGGTTTTGGTTTATTAACTATGTTTGGGGTTTGTGATTTGGTATAGTAGATATTCTGTTCTTTTATGCAAAAGCTGAAGGCTTCTGATAATGTGCTTGGTTTCATTGCGCGAATGGTGGATCCTAAAGGTTCCCGTAATCTCGATAGGAAAACATTCAAACACATTTCACTGTATAAGCTTAGTTTGGAAGCTTGAACATCTCCATTGTTTTCATGTATTTTAACATGGTTTGATATTGTAGACAAAATTTCTATTATACTACTGTAAAATGTCTCAACAGTTTGATTACCTTGTCTAAGGTTATGTAAATCTTTAATTAAACTGGTTTCATTTCTCTTGTCCGAATAATGAGTAATTAAATTATTTTTGATTTGGACCCAATCGATAGGTGTCCCATACATATTGAGTATTTCATTAGCCTGTCCAGTGATTTTATTTCTAATAGCTCTAAGGAGAAGTTTGCCGTAACTAGTTCCGTTAACATTAGGAATGAGACTTAAAATTTCTTCTACGTTATTTATAAAATCATACAATAAGCGTGTATTACCATCGAAGGTTGGTAAATCTTTAATAGCATCTGGGATTCTTAATGCGTTAAAGACTTCACTAGGCGTTGCCATTGTTAAATTATTTGAAATATTATTTGTATTATTTAGATTAATTGTATTTTCGTTTAAATTAATTGGATTGAGATTTTCAAAATTTTCGTAAAAATTATTTAAAGAATTACTTAATTCAACACTATTCCCGTATTCTGCGGCGTTACTAGTGTTGGGGTAATTTTGGGTTTCAACACCGTTCCCGTTTACTGCGGCGTCAAAGGTGTTGGGAGAAGAGTTTCGCTTATAAGGAATTGCCCGTAGTAAGGATAATTTGGGTTTGGTATTAGGCATTAAATTTCCAATGAATAACAATTGAAACAAAAATCGACTTACGTGAACAGCCAGAATGCGACCATAGTACGGATGGTTGTAGCAGCTCCACTGGATGATGTGCCCTCACCGTAGTTCTGCGTTGTAGTTGCTGGTTCCTTGTATGCTCCAAGTCCAACAGCTGTAGGTTCACGAAGATCTGCTGGTGTCCGTGTTCCCGTGAAGAGAAACCCTCGAAAGCCAAATAAACCGTTTAGCTCCGGCAAATGTTTCGATATGCCCTCGAACCACTTGTCCGCAAGTTTAACTACTTTACACGAAAACGCGTTACAGATCCTAACGACTGCGCCAGTTATGTTCACTCGTTCGCGAGGTTGATTAAAAAATAAATTTTATTTTTCGTTTTATTACAATATTTATTATAAAATATTTAATTGTTACAAATTTCAATAGTAGAAACCTCACGTCTAGCGAACTTTGAAATTGAATTGAATAATAGCGAAACTAAACTCGTTGAAATTGACTTAAACGCTTGTATTTATACTATCTCGTAATATTCTAGAAAAGTGCATTTAGCTGACTAAGAAATGAGGCTTCTAATAACAATTCTTAGAAGTAAAAAGTTAAAAGCTGATATAAGCTGTAATTGATATTATAAAGTGATTACATAAGCATATGATTGAAATATGATATATGTGTGAATGGTATGTAAAGAATGTTAAGTAACTAATACATATTAGATAAAATATTATATAGGGTGTCCATAAGTTATGTCCATTACTATATATACATTTATATATATATATATATATATATATATATATATATATATATATATATATATATATATATATATATATATATATATAAAAGAAAGTGGTGTTAGTTACACTACTTATAACTCAAGAATGGATAAACCGATTTGGCTGAAAATTGGTGGAGAGGTAGCTTAGAACCAGGAGACGGACATAGAATACTTTATCCCGTTTGAACGCGTTTCCGTGAAGTCAGTGGTATAACAAAAACGCATATGACATAAATCTGAAAATATACATACATACGTATGTTTGTTATTGATTTTTGTTTCCATAGTTTCAAAGTATGCATTGGCAAAAATTTAAACATGTTTTACAACTGACATAAATTAATAAAAAATTTTACTATTTATTTAAATAAATAAATTTAAATTTTACGAGTCGTGCGAGTAGTATGGCGAGCGGAGCGAAGCATTACCTGGAATTAACCTTTTATAGAATTTTGAATTGTTTAGCGAGCGAAGCGAAGCACTTTATTGGCGAGTCATATGGCGAGGGGAGCGAAGCATTACCTGGAATTAACCTTCTATAGAATTTTGAAATATTTAGCGAGCGAAACGAAGCACTTTATAGGCGAGTCGTATGGCGAGCAGAGCGAAGCATTACATGGAATTAACCTTTTATAGAATTTTGAACTGTTTAGCGAGCGAAGCGAAGCACTTTACTCTTTCGCCTATTCTCAATCCCATATGACTTAAAATTGGCTAAACTATTTTCAGTTTTATTAGTAAATCGTATGGCGAGCGGAGCGAAGCATTACATTGAATTAACCTTTTATAGAATTTTGAACTGCTTAGCGAGCGAAGCGACCCCATATGATTTAAAATTGGGTAAACTATCTTCCACTTTATTAGTAAATAGTGATTTGATTGTATCAAAATGATAAGAAAAAATTAATTCAATGAATTATAACTACTGAGCTACAGCAACGCGTGGCCGGGTCACCTAGTATCTCTATAAATTTGTAATTTCAAAAAAACAAAAATTTAGTTCTGGAAAATTTTTTATCAATTTTAACTCGTTTTTTTGTCCGTCGGTATTTTGAAATTTTTCGGGCATTTTTTGTCAACAAAATGAGTTTTTTGCCAGAATTAGGCAATTTTTCAAAATTTTTTTACACCAAGTCAAAGTAAAAGGGAATATGCGTAAAAAATGTTCTTACACCGTTGCTCTAAATTAATTACTTTTCGAGAAAAACTAGGAAATATGTCGTTCTCCATTTCACTCGCACTCACATTCTTTTTTTCTGTTTCATTTTTTGCGGTCCTATTTTCTAAAAAAAAGACTATAAGTGACGTGTCATGATTTTTTTAATCCTATTTAACGATTCAGTTATATTCTATTTCTCTGAGTTGAATACGATTTTGTACATATATGTTCCATTTTTTTTGTAAAAAATTCTCAAGAAAATTTGTTTTATGTTAAAGACGTTTGATTATGTTTATATGGAGTTAAAACTATTAAAATTTTGGTACAATTGCATAAAAATTACGTTAAAACACATTCAATAAATAACACTAACGTAAATTTATACGCTTTTGAACATATTTTTAATAATTTTGTACAACGTACGTACAATATATTCAGTTTTATTGCTTCTACGCATTCAGTTTTTTTTCTTTTTATTTAACAAATAAAATTAAAATGAATACATACATACACACTTATACATAAAAATTTTAACATATTCTTTTTTCATAGCTTTTAGTAAAAATTTTCTATAGTAAAAAGGGAAAATTTTACTTAAAAGTGAACGTCAAACACGAATCAATGAAAATATATTAAAAGAAATACATGCAGCAAAAACTTTCTTCGATTTAAACTCAGTTTTCTAACGAGTATTGTCAGTTATTACCCGAAAAAAATCCAAAACTTTTATTTTCGGATACAGTTTCGGATTTATAAAATAATATTACATTTAGATTGCATTCAAATATTAAATAATATGTTGATAAATTTAATATGTAAATAGATCATTAATTTATAACAACTAAATTTAAAATATTAACTTGGGCAGAAATTTGAAAATTCGAATTTTTTTGTTCGTTTTCATAGTGACAATATCTTTGGTGGGAACGTTCTTCGTTTTCATGATTAACAACTCTCTATTTTTAGGGATAAAATCTAAACGAAAGTAGAAAAATTTATTTTCGAATATAGAGAAGAGAATATAATATATAAATAATGAAAGAATTTTGTATATGCAATCTTAAAGTGCCCTGTAAAGTGACCTGTCAACGATCAAATTGTTTGTCAAATTTTACGTGTTTGTCAAATTATTTGATAATATGCAGCTTTGCTTGACGCGTTTGCAAACACTCTACGTATTTGACGTGTTTGATGAAAATCTTGATTGATCAACTTGTTTGACGTGTTTGACCAACAAGTTTGAAGGTGAGCGGCAGTGTTTGTTGTGTTTGTCAAACAAGCTCTATTGTATTATCATATCCAACATCTAAGCCTTTAGCTTTAAATTGCCCTGAAATGAATAGCAAATTTGACAAAATTTTTGCGAATCTCTGTACAAGAAACTTTTTGCCGTAATTTTCATTATTTATTCTATGTTTGGCCAAGTTTTATCTAATAAAATTATTTTATGGAGACCACTAGTGTGGCAAATTACGGGCAAGTTTGTCAAATTTGTTTGGGCTTTGATTTGATCGTTTAAGCCATTGTTTGATGAAAACGTGAAGTTTAACAAACAAATTTGTCAAGCAAATTTGATCGTTTACAAGGTGCTAACTCAGCTTCAATGCAAACAGATTCAAATTTTATGTACTTTCAGTTTTTTTTTTTTTATACTTACCTACTTATAATGTTCTACGAAAATTTTTTATCTTTCTAAACCCTGTGAGTAAAAAATTTCTTTTTCACTTACACTTAAATATTACAGATTTCATAAATTCATATCTTCAGAATTTATTCATTTCACAGAAAATTCTAATTTATTAAAAAAGCCAAATAATTAATAACAATAAAATTTAAAATTAAAAAAAGAAAACATTTATTTATATTTGAATTTTTATAAACACATGTATTAAATATTTTATATCCATTTTAACTAAATTGTCAAACTTTCCACACGCATTGTTAATTATTTGTCACGGCTTTAACTCCGTTGTCCCGGTGTCCTGGCAGATTTTTTCGGGACGTCCATTTGTCCCGGTTTTTCAAACTAATTTCTTATTTTCATTACCTTATATTCGTAAGTATACAACTTTTCGTTCTAAATAACAAATAGCACAATACAGTTCACTAAGCATTATATTGAAAGATCAACTAGGTTGGTTTTTTTCTGGAAATCACAAAGAACTTTTTCATGAGCGTAAAACACTTTTCGAGACTGGTGGTGTTATCAAAATAAGGTTGAGATTGATATTTCATAACTGAATTCCATGTCAAAATGTTAAAACGTACTAAAAACATTCACAGCTAGTAAAAATATTTTACACCTAAAAATATTTTTAAAAAAAAATTAATTATATATTGAATTTTCCTAGCATTTTTGATTTTACCTTAGGATAGCAATAAAAATAACCACAACATTTACTTTCCTTAACTTTTAATCATATATTACCTACATAAATAAATTATTGTAATATTAAGTATTTTGTTTGTGTTCATGATTTGTGTCAAACAATTAAACAATCAAAATTACAGGAATGTATCTAAATACATAACTGTAGTTACCTGCCGCTAAGAGCGCCACTATACACCAACATTACATTATTAAATGTCCATATTTTAATACATTTTTCCTTGAAAATTAAATTGTCTAATAAGAACTACAATTTCATAAGAAATTTTATAAAATTTTAAAAAATATAGGTATACTTTTTAAAACAGGGGGCAATTAAATTTGAAAAAAATTAACATTTTAAACAAAGAAGCCATTAATAGGTAATCTATACATATGTCGTGCCACGAGTTTTCCAGGACTAACCAAAAGAGTTGCTGTCGACTTGATTTTAGTCGCACCACATAAATAGTTTTTGGTTTATTTGGATCGCCAGTTACTTTACTTTAAGTGAAGATACTTCGTTTTAAGGAAAGTAACAAAACTTACGATAAAATATTTGCTAAAAATTTTGATATTCATATGATCTTAGATATAAAAAGAAACTTTAATATTGTACTAAATTACAGTTCTATTTTTAAAAAAAAATTAAATGTACCTATTATATTTCTCCCATAATGTTTTCAAATTCAATATCAATATCTTCATCAACATCGTTTTGGACATCTTCTGTAATTTCTGGAACATCCGCATCTTCACAATTTTCTGGAACATCCGCATTTTCGCAAATAAATTCTTTGCAGCTAATTCCTAATTTTCTACAGCTGCAATTTCCGTGACAACCTTTTATACACCCGCAAGCTATTTGTTCCAGTAAATTCTGCAGTGCAGGAGGTTTTGTTGTTTTAATTGGCACTAATCCATTTTCCTTCCCACTGTTGAATTTAGTGGTACGTCCTTAAACCGTGATATTTAGTGGCATCAGAAGTTAGTGGGAAATTGGTTAGAGAAAATTTTGTGCTTTTTGATAATTTTTGAAAAAGTTGTAACCGAGAACTACCTAAACTGTTGGCCTTAATGCCATAAAGAGAAATTACGATTTAATTCTATTACGTAAATTGCGTCTGCAGAAAATTATAGGAATTAGCTGCTCCATGTTCTGCAAAGAATGTATGGGCCTAAATTGTGAAAATGCGGATGTTCCAGAAATGACAGAAGAGGATGTCCAACACGATGTTGATGAAGATATTGATTTTGAATTTGAAAACATTATGAGAGAAATATAATAGGTACATGTAACTTTTAAAAAAAATTAGAACTATAAATTAGTACAATATTAAAGTTTATTAAAGTTTTTTATACCTAAGATCATATGAATATCAAAGTTTTATCGTTACCACTTTATCGTTACCTCTGGTAAAGCAGAAATAATTTTTGTACTCAATAAAAATAATTTTTTTTGTAAAAATTACAAATAATATGGTATAAAAGTCAAAAAAAAAAAATAAAAGTGTAAAAAAGTAGATCAATTTGAACGACTGTATCTCAGCCGGTTTTTATCGAAAATATTTTGATCGGTCACCATTCTGACGGGAATTACACCAGCTTTCTTTTTTGTGAACCAATCCCTATACCTAAATTCACTCAGAAAAAAGTACTACTCAAAAATTTAAAAAAAAGAAAAATTGAAAAATTTGAGCTTTTTTTTAAATAATTGTTTTGACTTATTTTGTTGAGAAAAAAGCTTTTTGAGTTCATAAAGTGCCACTTCGATATGAAATTTAATTCTCTACAAAAACTCATATTATGTGTGTTTACGAAAAATGCATAGTTTTTGAGTTATATTTAAAAAACGTAAGCGTCGATAAGTTTACGCCGTTTTTAAAAACGCACACCTAAATTTAATAGCACTTTGTGAATTTATCATCTTTGGGGTATAACGGAACGTATGAAACAATAAAACACCTGTTACAAATTAGTTCCTTTTCCCCCTGTTTTTTTGTACATAGTCAATAGCCTACAACTGAAAGGAGTTCTTTCTCTGTGGTGGTATAATTTTGTTCCGCTGAGTTCAATGTTCGCGAATAATAACTTATAGGTAGATCAAGTGAATTGTCATTCATTTGACTTAATATTGAGCCTTAAGCGATGTTTGAGGTATCTGTCGTTAAAATAAACGTTTTATTAAAGTTAGGGTATTGCTATATGGGTTTTTCATTAAGGCGTTTTTTAACGTATCGAATAATTTTTGACAATCGCTTGTCCAGTTGAATTTAGTTTCTTTTTTAAGTAGTGATGTTAGCGGTTTTGCTTTTTCTGAGAAGTTCTTTATAAATTTTCTATAGTATCCTACTAAACCAAGGAAGGATTGTACATCTTTTGTGGTTTTAGGTATTTTTAACTCTTGGATTGTTTTGAGCTTTTTAGGATTTGGGCGTAACACACTCGAAGAAATTACGTGGCCCAATTATTCAATGTTATCATGGAGGAATTCGCATTTATCCACTTGTAATTTTAAGTTATGTTCTCTAAGACAATTGAAAACTTTTTGTAGGCGATGATTATGCTCTTCAGTTGTTATTCCGAAAGCAACAATATCGTCCAGATAGACGAAACAATCCTCGTAAAATGTTTTTAAGGACTATGTTCATTAACCTCTGGAATGTGGCCGGTACATTTCGCAAACCGAAAGGCATTCGGACATATTCGAAATGTCCTTCGGGAACAGTGAAAGCGGTTTTGTGACGGTCTTTGGGATCTACTAAGATTTGATGAACCCCGGACGCTAAGTCCAACGTACTGAAATATTTAGCGTTGCCGAGGTGTGACAGAATATCCTCAATATTAGGTAGAGGGTATTTATCTTCAATACTAATGTTAATGAGACGCCGGTAATCTGTGGCAATGCGTCACTTTTGTTTACCGCTGGTGTCGAGTTTCTTTGGAACGATCCATATGGGCGCACTGTATGGAGAATTTGACTCTTTGATTATGCCGTTATCAAGCATCTCCTGTATTTGTTTTTTAACCTCGATTTCGTGGATTTTAGGGAATCAGTAGTTTTTTACATTTATTGGTGTGGGATCGGTGATTGATATTTCGTGGTAAAGGGTATATGTGTTAATTTTTCTGTACGTAAATGAAATAAATCGATGTCGTTTTCACATAAATTAACTATTTGAGTCTTTGTTGATTCGTTATTTATGTGACTAAGTCTAATGTTTTCGGTAATGAACTTAATTTTGTCGTTTTGAATATTGAGAATGTTATTAGTTTTAAATTATATCGACGATGGGTTAGTATTTATTACTGCTATGTAATGGGATAGAAAATCAATTCCTAACACGCCGTCGTGGGGTGTGTTAATTATCCTTGTATCAATTACTTGGCAACTATATGGAAATTTATTTCCATCTGTCATAAATAAATCTGAATGAATAGAACCTAAGGTTTCTTTATACTCTGTTTCTAATCCTCTAATAATTACTTTATGTGAAT
Organism: Brachynemurus nebulosus; assembly: GCA_035578155.1. Classification (NCBI taxonomy): domain Eukaryota; kingdom Metazoa; phylum Arthropoda; class Insecta; order Neuroptera; family Myrmeleontidae; genus Brachynemurus; species Brachynemurus nebulosus. Next base: position 1,815,521 of record JAPWDM010000047.1, read on the forward strand.
GATTTAATTTATTATTTAATAATTTTTATCGTGTACTAAAGATATGCTAGCCTCAGTATCAATTAAAAAGGTTAGTTTTTGATCGATTAATTCGTTACAATTAAATGTTAATTTTTTTGTACTGTGGATTCCTAAATTAAGTACTGCGTCTCGTATGTTGTCTGTGAGCCTGTTGGTTTGATCGATTGTTCCGCTCCAACAGTCGATTGATTGGAGTTTAAATGTTCACTCTGGTGGTTTCTAAATGGTGGCGAATTATTAGTTCCAAATGACTGAGCATATTTTTTCTTTCTACACTCTTGTTCAATATGCCCTTTAAATTTGCAGTAATTGTATATTTTTACATTTGGATTGAAATTATTATTTGGTGATGGTTTATTTCTGCAATCACGTGTATTATGAGTTTTTACCCGGCAAATTTTACAATATTTACTTTGTTGAGATTGATTATTATTATGCAAGGATTTACTCGTACTTTGTGTACGCATGAAGCTTTCTTTTTCGAGTGCTTCTTTTAATTCGCCATTAAGTGTTTTTAATTTTTGATTCGTTAGGCATAATCTTTGCGATATTTGAGGTATGCAACCGGTGATGAATCGATTGCAAAATGAATCCTCAATTAAGGGTGCTAAAATATTATATTGATGTTTGGTTTTACCTAAGATTAGATAACCTTTCCATTTTTAACTGATTTATCCTAGTATAAAATGAGATTATCGTTTCGTTTTGTTTTTGAGAGAGTGTTGCAAGTTCATTCTCTATGTGAATGGTTGTACGACGCGGACTGTGGAAAGTATGAATTATTTCTCGTAAACTTTCGTATGTTAGGTCCCTACTAATGAGTTGTATCCCCAAAATCATACGGCAATTGATTTGCTGTAAATCTAATTATCTCCGTTTCTTGCTCGGGAGCGTAATTAACAGTATTGTGTACTCGTCTTAGGAAGTCGAGTACACCTGTGGGTGTGTTTCCGAATTTCCCTATCCAGTCGCGGAAATTAATGTGTTTGAAGCCTGTGTAACTAATTTCGCTAAACCTCTCGTCATCGTTTGACTGGTTTAATTTATTCGCAAATTATTTAATTTGGTTTAATTGCTCTGGAGAAAATTTCGAAAAATCAATCTCCGAAGAGCTAGAGCTTGATGGTTCTTCTGTACCGTTAGTCATTGTGTTTGTTACGTTTAATTTTAATTTTTGAAATGAAAATACCAGACTATCTAATGATTCTGTTGAAAGATAGGATCTGGGAGTATTAATTGAAAAAGTAAAACTATCGTTTGAGGAATCAATGTTAAATGTGAGTCGAACATAAGTAAAAAGGACTTACAGTTTTATTGATGTTCCTCTAGTTTCAATTCTTGAATTCGTATACCCTGAAGATTCCCAATGTGGATTTGCGTATTGTAATTGTCTTGCCTGCTGCGCTGGATTACTTTTTCCGCTGAGTACAATCGAATCCTAGCAGGATCGCCAGTTTTTTATGTCGTGTCACGAGTTTTCCGGGATGCACCACATATATAGTTTTCGGTTTATTTGGATCGCCAGTTACGTTATTATAAGTGAGGATACTTTGTTTTAAGAAAAGTTACAAAACTTAAATTTAGACCGTTAACTATTAACGATTAATGAAGAACACTTTTTGAAAATTATTATTATTACTAAGGAAAACACTTTGAGGTAGAATCCGTGAATTGAAAAATATAGTTTAGACTTTAACAATTAAAATTTATTAAAATGAAAGTTAATTTTTACATAATAATTTGTAACAATACGGTAGCGTATTAATTGACTAACTGATTTACATTTCATTTGGGGTTGCTTTTTATATTATTTGAAACAAAAGAATGGAATGAAAGAATTTTTTGAATGTTGACGTCAGGGTTGATGTCGCCAGGGTGACGCTGATATGGTGATGATGTAACGCTGCTTCATAGTGGTGAGAATTCCTTTCTTGATGGCGATGTCGCCAGTTTGACGCTGAATCAGGGTGGCCAAATTCCTTGTTTTTTCTAATGGTGAAGTCGCCAAGTTGTCGTGGACTGATTTGGTTTGATAGTAATCATCTGCTAATTGACTTTTGTAGTTACTGCAGGTACTACACATATAAGACAACTATAAGAAGACCGTTTCTGTACATGGAATTCTTTTTGAAAGTTTTGCTGGTACTGTAAATAGTTATCAATGTAGATATCAAAACAGCGATTATTAAAATTTCTGTCGGTCCGTCTGTCTGTCTGTCGGTGTGGGTGTGTGTGTCTGTTCACGCATCACGCAAAAATTACTGGACGGATTTTAATAAAATTTGGGGTGCTTAACTTATTACCTGGATCAACATCTAAGATACTTTTTACTCCGGGAAAATGTCTAATTTCCACGGGAAAATGGAAAAACCATGTTAAGCATATGCACCCATTACGCAATAACTATTGAACGGATTTTGATGCAATTTGGTGTGGTGATAACTTATTCTCTGAGTTAACATCTAAGGTACTTTTTGAAGAAAATGTCTCATCCCTACGGGAAAATAGAAAAGCCATTTTGAACATGTGCACATATTACGCAAAAACTATTTAACGAATTGTTATGAAATTTGTGCGCTGATAACTTATTACCTGCGTCAACATTTAGGATACTTTTTATTACAGGATATACAGAATACAAAAATCATTTTGAGCATGTGAATGCATTACGCAAAACTATTGTTCTCTACAAATGCTTTATAATGATTATACTTATATGCTTCTCATTTATTTTATGCGCGAACGATGTTGCGGGTACAGCTAGTATTTAACAAAAGAATTCCTTGCACATAATTATAGTACGTATAAATATGTTAACCATGTCACAAGCGAGAAATCAGAAATTTTGTTGAATTTCTTCTTGGATAATAATGAAGTAGAGCACATTTTTCACGTAATAAGTATCAGAATTCTGATTTAGTTAATTTTTTTATTCGACATAAATTAAATAAAAAATAACTTTACAACAAATTTCGTCTTAAAAAATTAAAATGTTATCCATTTTACAGCATTTCTACTAATAATTTGAATCAGTAGTTTTGAAGGACGTTTTATAAACATCGAAATACTCCATAATACAAAATTTCATATAACTAGTGAGGACTATTTCTATTTTAAATTACTTTCGAGATTTCGAAAATTTGATTGCCTATATTTCCGAGAAATTCACTTTGGGGTGAAATTTGTTATAATAATAGGATACCTTTAGGATTTGAATATAATAAAACAGTAAAATGTTGAAATTCCAAAAATCTTGGATGAGTTCTCCAGCCAGACACATCCAATTCCGGAAAGTTTTTCCAATTTTTTTTACATTGTGGTAAAGAACGAAGAAAATCACTGAAGATACATTTTGAACCATTATTCTAGGTAAGCGGGTTTTCGAGAAAAAGTAACTTTTATGATCGGAAATTCGCTATGTTATACAGGTGCCGCGACAGAGGTATTTTCTTTATCTTCTGTGTAAGTTTCGTTATTGGCTTCAATTGGTGGACTTGTGGACTTTTCAAGTGTTAATTGGCGTGCAGCTTTCCAGATTTGTTCATTTCCTAGTGTCAGCTCCTTTATATACTTCTGATATTGTTGGTAGCGAAAATTTTCTATTTCCTTATGTACCTTTCTCGTTAATAAATTTAGATGGCGCTTGATGTCAGGATGCGTGATAGTTTTCCACAATCTTCTGATCCTGTTCTTTTCTTTGATAATTTGTAGAATGTGATTAGAAAGAGTTGCAGATTGATGTATAGGTACTGTACCCTTTTTTATGGAATTACTTGCAGCTTGTATTATTGTTTCGTTGATATGTTCAACTACTCGATCTATCTCTTTGGTAGTATATAGATATACACACCTTGTTGATTGTAGCTTCTGTTCAATATTTTCTTTAAATTTGCACCAGTCTATACTGCTTCGTTGAATTTTGAGTAGGAATGATTACTTAACAGTAACTGGTTGAATGATATGATTACAGCAGAATGGTCAGAACTAAGATCATGTAGTACCTACACCTTGCTTCAGTAAATTTGGAAAGTTTCTTCGCAGAGTTATGTCTAAGATATCAGGTATATGTTGTAGGAAAAATTAGTTGCTTCGTCTGGAGCATTAATTTGCATCAAATGTTTCGTTGCTATTTCATCCAAAATAGAGCCGTTTGTATTGGTGGCACGACATCCCCATTTGGTGGATTTTCAATTCAGGTCTCCAGTTAATAAGGTTGGTTTATCGTAACAGAAAATTGATGTTAAGTCAGTTTCTATAATCTTTTTATTAGGGCTGTTGCAACCGCTGTATATTTTTAAACAAATGTTTCCATTAATGTATATTTGTATTCCAACTGCTTCGAGATAGACTACCTTTGGATTAGATATTGAATTGTGTTTTTGCCTGTTTTTGATGATTATTGCGACTCCTTCAGATGCTATTGGAGCAATTCTGTCGTTTCGATATACCATGTAGTCGGGAATTCGCATTTGTTTTGTATGTACCAGGTGTGTTTCAGAAATACAGGCGACATCAATGTTTTTGGTCTGTAGGGTATATAGTAGTGAGGCGCGCTTTGCTTTGAGCCCATCCGCATTCCAATTGAAAATTTTTATGTTGTTTATGTAGTTAGTTTTATAGGCCATTGGTAAATATAGATGACAGCTGATTAATAAAGCAGGTTTTGAGGATCGATAGGTAGAGTTTAATTTGTTCGACAATAAAGGTTATGATTTTTGTTACGATTTCTATGAATGGATTTTGTTGGAGGGATGGATTATTTTCTAGTAGGATAGATATTTTAGCTTTTACTTTGTCTGCGTAGGTTGGCGGATTATGTGATGAAACTTGAGCTGTTTGATTTTGTGATGGTTTTTTGGGCTGTTCCATTTGCTCTCGATATAATATTTTATTTCCGAGTTGGCGTCTGCTAGAATGAGATATTTTTTGCTTTAAATTTTTATAATATGTGCAGCCTTTATAATTGGCTGGGTGCTTGTCTCCGCAATTAACACACTTGAGCTTTTGTTTTGATTCTTCGTTGCACTCTGTATAATGATGTTGACCTGTACATTTCACATATCGAGGATCTAATTTGCAAAAATATTTTGTATGGCCGTACTTTTGACAACGTGTGCATTGTGGAATGTCGCGTGGTTGACGACGTGGTTCCACAGTGACGATAGCATTCGATACGGATTCCAAATTGGAAACTTTTTTGGAATTTTCATTGTTTTTCTCCAACTCTACTGCGCAATGTGGAGTTGGATATTTGTTGCGGTTTTGTCAGACGAGTTACTCTTATGACTGGGTGGAAGTTTTTAATTCTTTCATAATTTCATCATCCATTGGAGAATACGGTACACTTCTTATAATAACTGAAAGATGCTTGTCTTCGGGCGGGCAGAATGAATGGTATTTTACATTACAATATACTTGTAGAAGTATTTTGTAAGAGTCCTATAGTCTGTGATTGATGTTAAATTTATTTTGAATTCATCTCTACTTTTCTACTGTGTTGTGAAGGGACTTTTGAGTATTTGCTTTAAGTCTTTGAGTAGGCCCTGATAGTTACTTGATTCGTAAATAAATATTGGTGGCACTTAATATTGTGCATGGTTTACAGTTTTTGTATGAGTTGTCGGTTCCGGATCGTTTTCATCGCTGTCGGTAAGGCATTCGAATCTATTTGATGTGGCGATATAATATTTATGTGGTCGCTGCTCTGATTCACTCTCAGAACTGAGGTGACTTTTGTCTGATGGAGCTTCGGTTATGGTGATTTGTGGTTGTAGTGTTTGTGGAGGGTTGGAATTCTCTCCTTTGGTGATATCCATTGATTCCGTAGTGATGGTATCTCAATCTTTTCTCGCGAACATGATAGATACTCTCCGAGTGAGTTCCTACTTATTGAACACACTGTATATGTACTACTGACTATAGTATTCAATCATAATGTTTTTAATTGTTGTTGTTGTATTTGGGAATATTATTACTATTATATAAGTTTATAAAATTATGAAAAAGACAACAATTGGCGATGTTTATTTGCTCGTTGCACTGACAAGACTCGAATGAAGAATTACGCCAAGAAGAAAAAATGAATGTGTTTTTAAGATGTGTCAGAAAATTCTGGATTTTCTTGTTGGTAAAAGTTCTATCATTTCTTGTTTCCAATCATTTAATTTAACTAGTTTGTTGGCTATAACACTGACATAAGTTTTTTTCACTATTGCTTTCATTCTTCGTAATTTTTTTTCTACTGGACAATATAAAGTATTTTGTAAATATTTTGGACATGAATGTCTTGGGTCTTAATTCAAACTTTTATTACCTTTGCAAAACTATCCTTCTAATCATTGCGTTCCCTTGAACACGTGTTTGGAGAACAGTTTGCATTACAAACCCGTGTGCGTTTAGAGAATGGGAGACTTTAATTGTACACGTGTTTTGAGTGTTACAAAACCGTACGGATTTCGAGGCAACAGTGCCTCCTAGGAAACTAGGAAATATCCTCTGTTACGTAGGATACTGTGGCAGGAATATTCGAAAAACAATATCTAGGCACGAGCGTTAAACAAGGATCAGAACTTTTGAGACGTAAATTATTTAATATCGACCCTGGTATACAAGTAAATTTTGTTTTATTTTTTATTAGTCGAGTAGGGGCGCTATCCGTTTTCGGACCCGTAGAACACGATTCTGTAGGAAAAAATGTCTCATATATATATATATATATATATATATATATATATATATATATATATATATATATATATGCAAAACTATCCTTCTAATCATTGCGTTCCCTTGAACACGTATCTGGAGGACAGTTTGCATTACAAACCCGTGTGCGTTTAGAGAATGGAAGACTTGAATTGTACACGTGTTTTGAGTGTTACAAAACCGTACGGATGTCGAGGCACGGTTTTCTAACACTCAAAACACGTGTACAATTCAAGTCTCCCATTCTCTAAACGCACACGGGTTTGTAATGCAAACTGTCCTCCAAACACGTGTTCAAGGGCGTTATATATATATATATATATATATATATATATATATATATATATATATATATATATATACCTATATATACTGTAGCGAAAAAAAATATATTTTATAGTTAGGATATGGTATTTATATTTTTCTTTTTTTTTTCTTTTGGGTTTATGTTAATGTGGAGGGAGCACTTAAAATAAGAAAGTTTCACAGAGCCAGCTCAAGGTGTTAGTGAGCTTGTAAAGTTGCAGTGGAAGTCGAAATTTGCCTGTGGATCTTTCCCCCAAACCAAAAATGTGCCCTCGGTCGCTACTTGTTGATATGAGGTATCAAGCAATAAAAATCAAAGTTTTTCGGATCACAAATATATAATTTATTTAACAAAATGTAAATGTTTGCATGTACAATATTAAAATCCTTTTACAAATCCTATAATGTATCAAGTTACTTAATTAAATTTTGAAATGTCCCTTTTTTTGGTTCACATACCTTAAAATTCAATTATTGCGAGTGATTGCAAACTGAGCTCGACATAATGCCAATTCGAGTGAAACAGTGTACAATCATTTGCCTATACTTAAACAAATATGTTTTTTGAAACTTATAAATACCAAAAATGTTTTGTAAACTTAAAATTATAATTGCACAATTTTTTTATACTATATTATTATTTTGTTCTTATTAATTAAGTTTCATATTACTATTTGACTAGATTTCAAGTTTGAAAAAATATATAATTTATAATACAATTTGATATAATTTTCTTTTATTTGATACTAGCTGACCCGGCCACGCGTTGCTGTGGCTCAGTAGTTATAATTGATTGAAGTAATTTTTTCTTATCATTTTGATACAAACAAATCAATATTTACTAATAAAGCTGAAAATTGTTTAGCCAATTTTAAGTCATATGGCATTGAGAATAGGCGAGAGAATAAAGTGTTTCGCTTCGCTCGCTAAATAGTTCAAAATTCTATAGAAGGTTAATTCCATGTAATGCTTCGCTCCGCTGCCATACGACTCGCCTATAAAGTGCTTCGCTTCGCTCGCTAAACATTTCAAAATTCTATAAAAGGTTAATTCCAGGTAATGCTTCGCCCCGCTCGCCATACGACTCGCACGACTCGTAAAATTTAAATTTATTTATTTAAATAAATAGTAAAATTTTTTATTAATTTATGTCAGTTGTAAAAGATGTTTAAATTTTTGCCAATGCATACTTTGAAACTATGGAAACAAAAATCAATAATAAACATACATATGTATGTATATATTCAGATTTATGTCATATGCGTTTTTGTTAATACCACGTATTATACTGACTTCACGGAAACGCGTTCGAACGGGATAAACATCCTATGTCCGTCTCGTGGTTCTAAGCTACCTCTCCACCAATTTTCAGCCCAATCGGTTCATCCGTTCTTGAGTTATAAGTAGTATATCGTACACCACTTTCTTTTATATATATATATATATATATATATATATATATATATATATATATATATATATATATTTTATATATATATATATATATATATATATATATATATATATATATATAAAAGAAAGTGGTGTACGATATACTACTTATAACTCAAGAACGGATGAACCGATTGGGCTGAAAATTGGTGGAGAGGTAGCTTAGAACCACGAGACGGACATAGGATGTTTATCCCGTTCGAACGCGTTTCCGTGAAGTCAGTATAATACGTGGTATTAACAAAAACGCATATGACATAAATCTGAATATATACATACATATGTATGTTTATTATTGATTTTTGTTTCCATAGTTTCAAAGTATGCATTGGCATATATATATATATATATATATATATATATATATATATATATATATATATATATATATATATACATACATACATACATATATATATATATATATATATATATATATATATATATATATATATATATATATATACATATAGATTATTATTCGACTAGATTTCAAGTTTGAAAATATATAATTTATAATACAATTTGATATAATTATCTATTGATTATTTTTTTTGATTCAATTGTTAATTTTTTTTGGATTTTTTTTTAATATATTGTTTTTTTGAGTAAACTTAAAGTGCTCCCCTTTCTGGGCGCACGAGGCTATTCGAATCCTTTGCGGCTTTTCACTTCGAATAGATCCTCCTTCGTCCCCACAAGAGAATGGGAAAACGGAAAATCTAAAATCTAAAGAAAATAACATAAACTGTTCAAAATCTTATGGAAAACGTGTTGGATTAATAAAGGGCATATAGGCCGAAATCGAAATTACGGACTATCGCGCTTACCCTATCCAAACACAATTGAAGCGCTATCGTAATTTACGGAATAAAAAAAAAAATTTAGCGAAATAAAAATATTGAGAGAAAAATACAAAGAGATACCGTACATTTAGCTAAAATTGGGTACTGCTTTCGATAGAGATGGCTACGGTTTTTAACAATAAACAACACATGGTAAATTTATTAACCGCCTACTTATCTAACCGGATATCAAAATAACATTACGTAAGAACATGATAAATTTGCTACTCTACATTACAAATTACTTATATTAGGAAAATTTTAGTATCTAATTTTGAGCTAGCATCTAACTAACAAAATACAATTATTTAATATAGTAATATTTAGCCGCTGCCCAATTTTATTTAATTTTCCCTAGACTAGTTTTGAACACTGAGTCAATGATGAAAATATTGGTTCCAAAACGGCGTAAAATTTTAAAGAAAGAAAACTCTTAATCTACTTATCTTTTCCTTTTGTTTTATGAACCATAATCTAACTAACAAAATATAATTATCTATTTCATATTTAGCCGGTGGCCAATTTAATTTAATTTTCCCTTGACCAGATTTCAAGTCTGAGTCAATGATGAAAATTTTGGTTCTAGCACGGCGTGTTTTTTAAGAAAACTTAATCTACATTAAAATTTGTAATCCTACTAAACTATATTAAATGATTACTAATATTTTCCAATTGAAATATATAAATTATTACTTAATTATAATAAATACTTATCTTAACAATTTGGTTTGAATAAATGTCCATCGTTGGTATCGAAATGTATTAAGGAAAAAAAACAACACGATTAAATCTATATTTTAATGTTACATTACGAACTAAACTATAACTAAGAAAACTATCAAAAATTAAATTTTTATTTTAACAATACATTATTAAGTAATTCCTCCGGCCATCGGGCCGTAAGAGGATGTTTTCGACCCGAAGGTCTAGCGATAAGACCATGAGTGCTCTCGCGATAAAAGTGCGAGTGTTGTCCGAATAGAATATATTATGTTTTTTCAACTGCTATTTTTATTCAAACCCCTTTTTTTATCAAAACATGTTTTCCAGTCATTATATAATTATCATTTTTAATTTTGCAATTAAACCAAAATACTGTTACTAGAATTTAGCAAAGATGCAAACCAAAGCCTATAGAAACTAGGAATTGATTATTTGCACTTGTGAAAATTGATAATAGATGTCATCACGGAAAATATTTAATATATATATATATATATATATATATATATATATATATATATATATATATATATATATATATATATATATATATATATATATATATATATATATATATATATAAAACGCTCCCCTGTGGAAGTTAAGAGCTAAAATTTGGTCAATGGGGCTCATTCCGATGCACAACAATACTATCAAAGTGGAGTCAAATTTTGGGCAAATTCTGGATCCGACCCTACCTTTAAGGGGGTGGTGGGAGGCGGTAAAACAATAAAACTTCCAAACCGGTTGTAAATAATGTTTCGGTCAATTATCTACAACATATCCAAAATTCAGCTTCCTAGGATGATTTGGACGGAGTAGAGGGGAAAAAAACGATTTTGGCTGGATCTAACACGCCCGCAGCTCCCCAGAATTAACGTAGAGAGTTGAAATTTGGTGTGTTGATAGAGTTCGTACTGTAGCGTAAAAATTTTATAATAATTAAAACAAATGATTTAGAGTATATTTATTAGTAAATTGGGGCGATTTGTATTGTAGTTAATGGGCGACATCTGGTTTCCTAAGATGCTACAAGAAAAGTCAGAGATTGGCAGTGGAAATTACGAGGCCAGATGGATCGGTCCCTTACCAAAGTTTACTCCCCTGAAAGGTTAAGAAGTTTTTTTTTTTTTTTTTTTTTTTTTTTAAGAAATAGAAATTCGTTAATTTTTTAACAAATGACAATTTATTTACATTTTTATGAAAAAAATCTCGGGCGTAACAATTTTCCGGTAAAATTTTTTGACAAATACAAAAGTTAAATTTAAAAGTATAAGTATGAGATTTTGTAACTTTTGAAAAATAATGTATTAAAAAAAATAAATTTGTAACTTTTAAAATAATAAAATATATAATTTTAAAATAGAATGTTTTAAATGAAAATATATTATTTACAGCAAATTGGCTTGTTTTAATTTTTGAATTTAAAAAATTTACATCCCAGTATTTTAAGTTCCTTTGTACTTATAAATTTTAAGATAGTGTGAGGGCTAAATGCTCCAGCGAAAACATTCAGACGACACGTGTGTAGCTTAGTATAGATATATGTATAATTTTTTATTATTATTATTATTATTATTTATTTAATGTTTAAGTACATTTGTACATAACATAGATTGGCAGCGTAAACACAATACATATTATTACATACTTAATTAACGTATTTATGTACAATTAACAATACTTAATAATAATTTAATTAATATAATAAGTCAGTAATATTTAACAATATATCGGTAATTCAGTAGCAATCAACGTTGAGTAATTCAATAAATTTCAGCAGTTAACAATTCGACAATAGATAATTCAACAGTATTCATCCATATTTAAATTATTCAACAATTTTAAATAACAATAAAAATTATTCAACAATATTAACCATTAAATAATGCCACAATATTCAACAATTAATAATTTAGCAGAATTCAACAATAAATAATTTAACGATTTTAACAATTAACCAGTTTTAAAAATTTAATATTTTAATATCAATATAAATTATAATTTAGTATATATACCTATTATTCATTATTATTCTTTTTTTTTTCTTTTTTCTTTTTTTTTTTTTTTTTTGGTTTCAATTATAGCTCAAAATCATTTAGTGGAACTATGATAACAATTTTGTTAATCTATTGGTTACAAAATTTGGGCAAGCAAAATAACTGAAAGAGTTGATAGTTAGCTTTTAAAGTATTGGTTATATACATAGGTATGTAATAGAAACTAAGTTCATTCATCTAAAACAAAGCTCCTCAGCTTAAAAGCGCTAAATGTATAGTGGAACACGTCATTTAATTGATTTTGAGTTTCAATATTGAAAAGTCTAACACGGAAATTATTTTCATTTATGCCATCCAAGATGTATTTATTTAAATAGTGTGTACGATAAGGTTGATAAATTGGACATTTCATAAAAAAGTGGTACAGATCATCCTTTTCCCTAGAACTGCAGATGGGACATTCTTTGTTTAAAAACAATTCATATTTCATACCATTGATTATGATACGAAAGTGGTAAGTTCCACTTGTTCTTAATTGTGCTATTGTTCTAATTTTACAGATGGAGGCCCTTAGTGTAATGTAGTATGTGTCGTTATTATGACAGACATACAGTTGTTTATAATTGTTATTAACAAGTTGTATATCTTTTAGCTCCAACATATCTTTATACTTTTTAACTAAATTTTTGTTCTTAATAGTCTTCGTCTGCATAAACCATACCGCGTCTTCATTTATGTTTGCGAGCATGGTCCGAAATTTTGTAACCCAGTTAGTTTCTACGTATGCATATTCTTCTTTTAGGAGATTTTCATAGCATATGCGTGAAATACGGTTTTCAGGTAGCCGCAACAAGTAAGTCCACCAGCTCAGCGTTTTCTTAAACACTTCTAGATGTATGCTTGTAATACCTGCTTCGAGTCTAACTATACCGTCTGACGTTGTTTTCATTAGATGAAGCAGATATTTATAATACCTTGTTTGTACCGATTCCAGTTTTTTAATATAAGTGTGAGCCCAGATTTCTGCTCCATACAATAACGTAGGTGCTGCCACAATATTAAATAGATATTTCTTTGTTGACCAACAGTCAGATTTTGAAGTGCAGAGTATCCTTTTAATACGCTCTAAAGTTATATTTGACTTTGTTATAGCATGTTCTGCTGCTGCTAGATATTTCCCGGTGGAACTAAATTTGATCCCGAGATATGTATAATTTGGCACAATTTCTATTGTTTCGTTAAAAATTTTAAATTCAGGAACCTTTTTACATTTTGGAGAATTTCTAAAGACAACTATTTTTGTTTTGGAACTATTAACTTGTAGACGATTTAACTTGCAGTAGTTTTCGAAACATTTTATTTTTCGTTGTAGGTCACCTGGGGAATAAGCAAATATACAAGTGTCGTCGGCATACGAGGAAATAATTACTTCATTGTTGTGATCGATACTGACACCATCATTGCTGTAAAAATACTCCTCCATATCTGCCACAAACAGATTATAGATCAAAGGCGACGTTATCTCCCCTTGAACGACACCTCTTTTAAGTTTAATAGGTGCTGACATTCCATTGCTTGTCTTATATTGTACATAGGCACCTTCATATAGCTTTTTTAGTGTTCTTATATATTTTCCAGTGATTCCTAAATTATTAATTTTACGCCATAATAACTCGTGGTCATGTGAGTCAAATGCCGATGCAAAGTCAATAAACAATACATACAAATATTCTTTTTTTACTCTACAGTGTACTGTTATTAATGTATCCAAAAGAAAAACGTTATCCATACAACTTCGGTTTCTTCTGAATCCATTTTGTACTTCTGGAAGCAGCTGATTAGCGTCTACGAAACTTGTCAATCTTTCGTTCAGGATGTACGTGTACAATTTTAAAGTAGTATTTAACAATGCTATGCAGCGATAGTTAGCTGGATCTTCGCGATCTCCCTTTTTATAGATTAGCGTTATTATAATATTATACCATTCTGTTGGCAAACATTCGCTTTCAAGAATTGTATTAAACATATTTAATAAGTAATGGTGCCAGTTAGCCGGAAGATATTTGAAAAATTCAAAAGCTATTCCATCACTTCCAGTTGCTTTGTTTCTTTTACTACTTTGTATACTTGTTTGCAGCTCGCTTAGGGTAATGGGCGCATCTAGAGACTCGTTACCAACATCCAAGTATTCTTCAATACAGTAATCTTTATCCAGTGCTTGCAATTTCTTAAAATATTTTTCTACATTTTCAATATTTAACTTGCAATCTGTATTTTTTGTTGTAAATTTATTGAGTGTATTCCAAAAGTCGCTTCCATTTTTTATATTTGATAATTTAAGTAGAGTGTTTTCTTTATATGCGTTTTTTTCTATTTTTAGGTTTTTCCTATACAGATTTCGAACTTGTAAAAATTTTTCTGTTTCTTCTTTATTGTACCCTGATTTTTTCATAATTCTCAGCTGCTTTCTTAAATCTCGTTTCAAATTTACCAATTCTTTAGTATACCACGGTTTGCTAATACGTGTTGTACTTGTTACATTTCTAATTTAATACATTCCTAATTGTTTAGAAGTATCTTTTATGACATTAACCAAGTTATTGTATAGAGTGTCTGCCATATTAGAGTTAATATATATATTTTCTGACTGTTCTATTAAACTTTCGAATTGAAATTTTACATCATTGTTCCATATATATCGTTCGAGATACTGAGGACGGTAGACCCCCTCGTCGCCGCCACCTGAAACATTAGAAGTTTTTTGAAATATATTTTGTAGGTAAAGGGAATTAGGAAGATGTGTCGACACACCTGGCTCATGATGTATTTTAAAATCTTTTACCATATCCATGGAAGCACTGTCTACCCAAACTAGATCAACTGTACTAAGTCCGTTATATGTTATACAGGTAGGATGAGCTGGAATATCCCCGTTTGTTCTACCATTTAAGACCATAAATCCGTTTAGTTCCATTATTTTTACTAAGAGTTTTCCGCGTCTATTTTCTACTAAATCTGTTGATATTCTCTTGGCGATTAAATTGCAGTTTTGTAGGTTTTCACTATTTATTTCATTTGAATTTGAGATTCGAGCATTGAAGTCACCTCCAATTATAAATGGACAATTTTCATATTGTATTTTTGCCAGAGCTATTACGTCATTTAGTGTTTCTATACAAAAATCATCATTTAAGTTAGGTTTCAAATATACCACCCCGATCACTATTGTTCTATTAGCTTTTACTAACTGAAGAATCACGAGCATTTCGTTACTTTCAACAATATTCACTTCATAAGTACTTTTTGTAAAAATAATAAAACCTCCACTTGCCCTTCCTTTGGCTTTTTCCTTTACTGCTGATAAAAAAGTTACTTTATAGTTGCTAAGAAAGGACGGCGGGTGATTTATGGACTTTGTAAACCATGTTTCAGTTAAACAAATTATATCTGATTCCTTTAATATATTTTCATATGGTTTGGCATCTTGTAAAAAATTATTATATCAACTCACATTCCAAAATGTAACAATTAATGTATTTTGAGCTATTGAGTTAAAAAAAACTGACTGGGTGTTTTCGAATTTTCTTTAATTTTCTTTTTTTCCTGTACTGAACCTAACAGAACTTCGTTTTCATTTCCTTTTGGAGATTCTAAGGGGAACTTTCCTTTTTAAATACATATTTTCATTCGATTTAATCATTTCTTTTTTGTGTTGTCGCTTTTCCTTGTTTTTAATACGTGTTTCTTTTGGCAAGTCTTCACTAATGAATATATTGCTGCCTTTTAATTTGTATTTGGCCTCATAAATTTTATTTTTTATACTGTATATTTTTTATTTAAATCCGAACGGTTGTGAGGGCTGAATACCTTACGTAAATGAAAAATAGAGTATTCAGACGACACGTGTTTCAATTTTGGTTATGGTGAGCCCTATACTAGATACATAAAAAATTTTCAAATCTTAAATCGGAAAGAAAATTGCAAGTTTTTAAATAATTGGTATAAATTTAAATGGTGATATAATAATTTTACAAATAATATTAAACATTACTTTTATAAAAATGTTAATTTTATTGTTTAGTATTTTCCAAAAATAAGATGCAGATATATAAAAGAAATATGTTAAATATACGATAATAAAACGATCGAAATAAACTTATTACTAAATGAAAATATGGTACGAAATTACTAAACTAAGGGTTTACTCGATTTTGATACCGTAGCATAATTTGGTAATTCTGACCGAAATAAAACTAAATACTAATTGAAACATGGTACGAAATTACTAAACTAGGGGTTTACTCGATTTTGATACCATAGCATGATATAGTAATTCTGACCGAAATAATACTAAATACTAATTGAAATATTGTACGAAATTACTAAAGTAGGGGTTTACTCGATTTTGATACCGTAGCATAATATAGTAATTCTGACCGAAATAAAACTAAATACTAATTGAAACATGGTACGAAATTACTAAACTAGGGGTTTACTCGATTTTGATACCGTAGCATAATACAGTAATTCTGACCGAAATAAAACTAAATACTAATTGAAACATGGTACCAAATTACTAAACTAGGGGTTTACTCGATTTTGATACCGTAGCATTATATAGTAATTCCGACCGAAATAAAACTAAATATTAATTGAAATATGGTACGAAATTACTAAACTGGGGGTTTACTCGAACGTGTCGCGGGGGACGGTTGCGATACCGTAGCATAATATAGTAATTCCGACCAAAATAAATTATATGCTAAATTAGTTACTGCCAGCGTTCGAGACGAGTATTTTTGTACTCCGAACAGGAACGTTTCCAGCGCACAACGTTTAAAAAATTTCTTAGGAAACAACACTATACTAAATATAATAATATATAAACTTTATGAAAATTTTTTAATGATGTAACGCGAAATGACATACAAAAAATGTGAGGAAAATACTAGACTGACTAGAGTTAACAATTGAAATTTCACCACTAAAAATTAAAATTAATAATTTTCATTTTCATTTAAAATTGTTTTGCACCTTTTGGAAGATCACAGTTCGTTAAATTTAAAAAAAAATAATTTTGTTTGTAGGAAATTTATTTAAATTAAAAGAAATTTCTTCTGAATCCAAATTATTACCATAGCTTACAAAGTTAAATAAATCTTCTTGAAATATTTTTCGAATTTTAAAATAAAATACTCATCCTTTTAAATTTTGAATTTGCACGAAGTTGTGGAATATTGTTTTTTCCTTTTTAATTAAACCGTACACTTAATTTTTTTTTAATAATTGTTTAATTTGTGGCGATTTTACAATAAGTAAGGCACGCGAGAGTGCCATTGTTAAAAAATGTTATTCCCGAGGAACTTTTTTGTAGAAAATACGTTTTAAAAAAGAGAGAGCTGATCTTTTGTACATATCCTATTTATACCTATGGTTATCTTGATTTTTTTAAGTAATATTGTAATAAATAGATTATGTAAGTGTAATTAATAGATAAACAATTTTGAATTATAATTTGAAATTTTAATTTTACAGTGATCTGACTTTTTGAAAATACAAACTCACCACTTCCAATCATAGATGGAACTAGAAGTATAATTTTTATGAAATGAAATAGATTCATGCATATATATTTCGATACCTGAAAATATTGTTGCAGTACCTAGGTTGTGCCTTTTAGAGGTTTTAATATTTCACCCCCACCCCCCTCATTTTTAAGCTACAATTTCATGTTTTTTTGACGTTTTCGAAGTTTGTATCACTCGCACAGGTCACCCAAATAAACCTAGAGGCCTGAAATTTTGTATTCGGATGAAGTTAGTATCAAGGGGGTGCATTTTGGGAGTCTCAGCTTTTAACCCTTACCCCCACCATTTTTATACTAAAAAGAATATGATTTTTCTTGCTTTTTAACAGTTTCGTTCGGGTTAAAATCTCCCCAAATAAACCTAGAGGGCTGAAATTGTGTGTACAGGTTAAGCTAATAGCCAGCCACTGCTTTTTGGAGACTTCAACTTTTAATGCTTACTCCCACAATTTTTACGCCAATATTTTCTTGATTTTTTTGCTTTTTTTCTAATACGTCTAGAGACTCTCTAAGGAAACCTAGAGGGCTGAAATTTTGTACATGTATTGAGTTAGTATCCAGCAAGTGCCTTTTAGGGATTCCACGTTACTTTTCTCCCCACTTCTCCCATTTTTAGGGGAGAGCGGGGCTATCCCGTACACTTAAAGGAGAGCTGTTATTGTTCAACTAATATCGAGTATAAAATTATAAGAAAATTAGCAATATATAATTTGGACCATTGGCTATTGATTTCACACAAAGAAATTTGAATTATTCCACTGTTTACATATTTAAATTAAATTACAAAAAAGTGTCTCTGTACAAAATAGCCCCGGGGGTCGGGGCTATTTTGTACGGTAGGAGGGGCTATACTACAGTAAAAAAATCATCTTGTTAAGGAAGTAAATAAGAGTAATGCAATAAATTATTTTAGAAAATACATTTTATTACTTACTGTCGACTCAACTAAGAAACATCATAACGTAACTTGTATTATCGGTATATTTAGTTCAGCTTATAAAAGTATAAAAAGTGTTAGGTTAACTTTTATCAAAAAAAGTGATAAATTTTATAGAACGAAAGTATTTTATTTAAAGTTTATACATTTAAACACAAATCACAAGTAAAATTATCTGCAGACTCGGCAGCACTAAAACTATAATGTTTATGGTATTTCCTGCATCAACTACAATTTATTAATGTTGCCATATTAAACCATTTGGGGCTAAGTCGTACACTTCTGTACGGTTTAGCCCCATCCTGTACCTTGTGGGAGTTTCATAACCTAACCTCAAATTCCGTCGCCTAATTAGTCTTCACTAGTGATCAAGAGAGAGCTTAACAAAAGTAGTTTCTCATGATCTTATCGCTATTAGCTCATAAGTAAAGGTTCTCCACCCAACTCTTATTTGGCAGTGCCCCAAAATTATAAGAGAAATAATAAAAACAAGTTTTTTCACCGTCATGTCATATTGGCATTTATATGCACAGGGGAACGAACTCAATCCTGTGATTTTTCGCGGTCAGGCGCTAGGTTGCGACAACGATTGGACTTGTCTAGCTTGAAATCTAGACACGAAAAATGGGTGTACGGTTTAGCCTCGCTGTACGGTATAGCCCCGCTCTCTCCTACATCGGAATTCAATGGTATGGTTAAATGTGTTTTAAATGCATTATTTTTATTCTAATACAAAGTAGGCGAATAGTAATTTTAAAAAATTTAAAAAAAAATGAATTTACTTTTATAACAAATGCAATACACAAATATTAAGTAATTTAAAAATGTTATTAAAGTCACTGTTTATTTATAAAGTAGGAATTTTAGATTTTTATTATTTATAAAATAGAAATTTTGAATTTTTTTGGAAAGAAAATATATTTTCATAAAAGCCTTTCGGTTTACTATTTTAGTTCTTTTTTTAATATTTAAAAATAAAACACAAAGGCAATTGGCGGATAAGCATGGGTAGGAATGCCCTCGTACGAATTGTGTTGGCTTTTTTCGTGCTAACTGCTATCGGCACAAAATTGAAATTTACTGAGATTCAGCCCCTAAAAACTTAAAACCTTTTTTTAAAGCCCCGATTAACCGGACACTCATCATCAGTTTTGAAACCACCAAAATGACAAATCACTTGTAGACTTTCAATTACATTTCGCTTGTAGACATTCAATACCGAAGATGAAATGAAACATTCGACTTCCGTGATGGGGCCCCGCTCCTCATGGCGTTTTCTCATTATATGTTTAAATTGCTACAAGTTACATTTTAATAATTTATCAGTTAAAATTTTTAGAGTGAAAAAGGACAGTAAAAATCAATACTGAATTTGTTATCATTTTTTATTATCATTATTAATATTACGACTTTATTGTGTGACTGCATGAATGATAACTATCTCACTTGGCTCTGTCCTAGTGTTTATAAGTGGATCGTTTCACGTTAATTGAACAAAATGTTTCCAAATATTGAAAAACGTGTTAACACGTTTTCGGCATTTTCATTCGTTCATTTAATTCTTGCAGTCACTGGCACATGTCGTTATCGTGTTGTAGGCCATAAAAAATTTAAATCAGAAGCAATTATTTTATTATTTGCATGGGTCGTAATAACTATTTACGTCTCTATCAAAATTATAATTGGATTTAAATTTTGGGATTCCATTGTATTGTCTTTAGTTTCGATGTATAATTTTTCATTTTTTTGTATTATTTCGAATATGAATATTGTTTTAATTAGTGTTATCAATTACCATAAATTTTGTTCACTTTACAAAAAAATTAATTTGATCTGTAATGGCATGAAAAAACTGATCCGCCGAAATTTTATATTTAATTTTTATAGATATAAAATTATTTTAATGGTATTAACAATATTGATAATTTTTGATAGCGTTATTTTGTTGAGTATTGATATCTATGCAGCATTTTATGGATTGATTGAAGTCACATGTGTGCCTTTATTTACAATTGAATTAATAGTATACTATGGTAATTTTATTTGGACGATGACAAAATTTTTAGAATTTAATGGTTTACTGTGGTTGTTACAAAAACATTGTCATCCAGCATTAAGAATATTTCGTTCATCAAATCTCACAGAAATTGCCAAAATTTTTACAAATTGTCATAGTATTTTTCAAGAGCTGAATTATTTGTTTGCTTTAACACTTTTAAATTGTTTGATAACAATGTATGTCAATGGTTTATTAATTGGGTTTGTGTTCACTGCATACACTTGGGATGAAATTCCATTTATAAGTTCTTGGGCGGTTTTCTCTATAATTATTCAGTTACCGGCATTCTATTTGGCATGTCAACATAGTAGAAGTACTGTAAGTATCTATTTAATTGTATTTTTGTTTCTATTTTTTTTTTATTCAGATGATTTTTTTTTTTTTTTTTGTTTAAATAATAGTGAATTCATGAAGTCAAACTATGGATAAGTTGCAAGAAAGTTTTATGTTCTACTACTAAAATTCATAACTATCCATAAAAATGGAATTTATAAACATCTATTTTATATATCTAAAATGTTTACATTAAGTATATTATATAGTTAGCAAACGTAGTGGAAAAAATAGAAAACTCTAGTGTATTTATTCCGCTTGAATATGAGAATATCGTCTTAATGTTAATAACATGTTTTCACACTCACAATTGAAAGTTTGTCATATGACACATAATTATCTATATCAAATCGGACGGGACATCATGTATAAAGGACCGAAGAGACCGATTTGATAGACTGTAATATGACCGTAACTTCACCGGACTGTAGCGCGTAGCACAATGCGGTCAAGTTGGACATTTACATCAATCTGGTTAAACCATAAAATTATCTAGATAAAAATACAACACAATCGAACAATGATAATACTGAAGTGTCTGGACATGAATGACACAGAAACATTGAAATTTTATACAATGGCTATAAAAAATCTCATTATATATACAGCGTGAGTTTTTTGAGAGTTGCTATTTCTATTACAGCCAAACCGTTCATTTAATCGAAAAATTGTTCAAATGAAACTTGTAGATATCGACGAAGGCAACCGATTGCTATAGTCAGAAGCTTTATAGCTCTTAGGATTTCGAGCTATGATACAAACTTATAGATTTTTAAATAAGACCATAATGTCAATTTTTCGATAAAACTGATCTAATGCATCAATTAAAAACAAATAAAGAAAACAATTATTTACCCAAGTTATTTTTTTTTAAATTTTTCGTTAACTTATTAATTAGGCGGTAAAAATACGCATATGTATTTGAGGCTACTTCAACCGACAGTGTCCTGGTCGATTACATTTCTATTACATCCAAGAAAAGAACCTTGATCACTATTATCTATATAATACAAATGGTAGTAATTCAAATTTTGGAGTATAAATGTCGGGCTCAGTTTCCAGTTTTTAACATTTTTGCATAATAAAATCAAATTACTTTAAAAGATTAGTATTTAAAGTAATTTAATTTAAAAAGAATTTGAAGTTATTCATTAATTTATTGAAAAATATATTTATTTTTTATTTATTTATAGAACAGCAGTTAGCAGTAAAATACAAGTACACAACAAAGTGACATTGGCGTTCCTTAATAACAGCAAAGTGAGGTTAACTGGAAACGAAAATATTAATAGATGTACTCAAATAGTGTAAGAATATTTGGAATTATATAATATTTTTTTTTTTATTAAAAATCAGATTAAAAAGGAGAAGTTTTTTCACAAAAAATTTTTCATTTCTTTTGAAAATACTTACTATAAAAATATGTTTAGACGCCTATGTATCTGTCAAACAGTGACTTTTCAGAATAATTAGTTTTTTATTTTCAATGAATTAAAACTCAAATTCTATTTCCTTAGTACTTAGTTATCATATTTGTGTGGTAATTTAATCTATTTAATAATTTTAATTCCGATGGAAGAGGTAATAATCGTTTAATTTTTCGTTATTACATTGATTAAAATGGTAGTCATATTGAGTTAATATCTTTCTAAATTACGTAAAATCCTAATTATTTGCAAGAACTTGAGTACGAAATTTAAAATTGTCAATTTTAAAACATAATTACTCAAAAATATGAGATAAAACAATAAAAATTTAAGTGTTACTGGTAGTTTTGAATAATAAAAACAAATATATAAATTAAAAATAACACATTGAAATTGAATAAAAACAAGTTTTATTTAAATATCACATTAAAGTAAATTAAAAATAACATATTTGAAATTGAATAAAAACAAATTTTTGAAAAACTTTTAAACACACGTTTCCATTTAAAAAAAAAAAGTTTGCATCATAGTTCGAAAACTATAAGAGCTGTAAAGCTCCTATCTATATCTACAACTTTTATTTGAACAATTTTTCGATTAAATCAAGGGTTTGACTGTAATAAAAAAAGCAACTCTCAAAAAAGTCACGCTGTATATTAAGTAAATATTTTTGTGCCTACTTAGTATTGTAAAGTACCTGGGGCGTTAAAAACATGAAAACCTCGGATTTCCGTTACAGTGAATGAAATTTACTAATTCAAAGTTTATAGAAAAAAGTTTACGTATTAAAAAATTGTGCGCCTATGGCTATATGAACAATACAAGATTTGATGTAAAATTTCGGGAGAAAGGCCAGCCTTGTATTTTCTGCTGACATGACGTTTTGTTACCTCTGTTACTAGTAATAACCAGCGATAATTTGAACCAGATTCTATGCGTAGTTTTCTGGCAATTAACTGCTAAAATTTTTTTTTTTTAAAAAAGCGCCTATGTCTATATGAAGAATATCTACAATATTTGATGTAAAATTTCAGAAAAACGGCCAGTCATGTATTTTCTGCTGACAAGGCGTAATTTATTTTAACCACCTACGGATATTTTCAAAATAATAACGCCCCAGGCAAGTTACACATTTTCTATTGTAGCACATTTAAAAAACCCTTAAAAATGAACTATTGTCTATTGTACAGTTATCTATTTGTATTTGTAATTTTGTATCCATAAAATTGTGAAAATTGTGTATATAAAGCCTAAATCCTTGTATAGACAAGTATTTGAACAGATATTGCAGATTATTTAGTATCCGTCAGTATTATAGATCTATGCATATTTTACTAACAGAACCGTTTATACGCATATCGGATATCTTACAATAAGTTAAAATATCCAAATACCATACCAGTTATTATAATAACTGTTATAAATAACAGTTATTTTTCAGTAACTGTTATTGCAATAACAGTTATTAGAAAATAACCGTTTAGCTCATCTCTACCAACGAGTTACCCATTTTGCTCCCCGAGTTACTCATTTTGCTCCACGAGTGACATTTTTGCTCCCGAGTGACTCATTTTGCTCCCGGAGTGACTAATTTTGCTCCCGAAGTGGCTCATTTTGCTCCCGCAGTGACTCATTTTGCTTCAAGGAGTGACTCATTTTGCTCCCGAGCGAGTCATTTTCCTTCCGAGGGACTCATTTTGCACCCGGAGTGATGCATTTTGCTTCAAGAAGTGACTCATTTTGCTCCCGAGTGACTCATTTTGCTCCCGGAATGACCCATTTGCTCCAAGGGGTGACTCATATTGCTCCCGAGCGACGCATTTTGCTCCCGGAGTGACTCATTTTGCTCCCGGAGTGACTCATTTTGCTCCCGAGTGACCCATTTGCACCAGGAGTGACTAATTTTGCTACCGGAGTGACTCATTTTGCTCCCGAGGGACACATTTCTCTCCCAGAGTGACTCATTTTTCTCCCCGAGTGACTCATTTTACCCCCGAATGACTCATTTACTCTACCGAGCGCCTCAATTGACTCCAACGAGTAGAGATGATCGATATATCGATAGCTGTTATTTTGTAACTAGTATAGGAAGATAACAGTTATTGTGAATAACTGGAATACCCAGTAACTGGTTACTTAAATAACTCCTTTGGAAATATCGATAACATAGGTCAATATTAATATATTCGAAAGCAAGGATCACAGTAATTTATTTTAACCACCTACGGAGAATTTCAAAATAATAACGCCCCAGGCAAGTTACACATTTTCTATTGTAGCACATTTAAAAAACCCTTAAAAATGAACTATTGTCTATTGTACAGTTATCTATTTGTATTTGTAATTTTGTATCCATAAAATTGTGAAAATTGTGTATATAAAGCCTAAATCCTTGTATAGACAAGTATTTGAACAGATATTGCAGATTATTTAGTATCCGTCAGTATTATAGATCTATGCATATTTTACTAACAGAACCGTTTATACGCATATCGGATATCTTACAATAAGTTAAAATATCCAAATACCATACCAGTTATTATAATAACTGTTATAAATAACAGTTATTTTTCAGTAACTGTTATTGCAATAACAGTTATTAGAAAATAACCGTTTAGCTCATCTCTACCAACGAGTTACCCATTTTGCTCCCCGAGTTACTCATTTTGCTCCACGAGTGACATTTTTGCTCCCGAGTGACTCATTTTGCTCCCGGAGTGACTAATTTTGCTCCCGAAGTGGCTCATTTTGCTCCCGCAGTGACTCATTTTGCTTCAAGGAGTGACTCATTTTGCTCCCGAGCGAGTCATTTTCCTTCCGAGGGACTCATTTTGCACCCGGAGTGATGCATTTTGCTTCAAGAAGTGACTCATTTTGCTCCCGAGTGACTCATTTTGCTCCCGGAATGACCCATTTGCTCCAAGGGGTGACTCATATTGCTCCCGAGCGACGCATTTTGCTCCCGGAGTGACTCATTTTGCTCCCGGAGTGACTCATTTTGCTCCCGAGTGACCCATTTGCACCAGGAGTGACTAATTTTGCTACCGGAGTGACTCATTTTGCTCCCGAGGGACACATTTCTCTCCCAGAGTGACTCATTTTTCTCCCCGAGTGACTCATTTTACCCCCGAATGACTCATTTACTCTACCGAGCGCCTCAATTGACTCCAACGAGTAGAGATGATCGATATATCGATAGCTGTTATTTTGTAACTAGTATAGGAAGATAACAGTTATTGTGAATAACTGGAATACCCAGTAACTGGTTACTTAAATAACTCCTTTGGAAATATCGATAACATAGGTCAATATTAATATATTCGAAAGCAAGGATCACAGTAATTTATTTTAACCACCTACGGAGAATTTCAAAATAATAACGCCCCAGGCAAGTTACACATTTTCTATTGTAGCACATTTAAAAAACCCTTAAAAATGAACTATTGTCTATTGTACAGTTATCTATTTGTATTTGTAATTTTGTATCCATAAAATTGTGAAAATTGTGTATATAAAGCCTAAATCCTTGTATAGACAAGTATTTGAACAGATATTGCAGATTATTTAGTATCCGTCAGTATTGTAGATCTATGCATATTTTACTAACAGAACCGTTTATACGCATATCGGATATCTTACAATAAGTTAAAATATCCAAATACCATACCAGTTATTATAATAACTGTTATAAATAACAGTTATTTTTCAGTAACTGTTATTGCAATAACAGTTATTAGAAAATAACCGTTTAGCTCATCTCTACCAACGAGTTACCCATTTTGCTCCCCGAGTGACTCATTTTGCTCCACGAGTGACATTTTTGCTCCCGAGTGACTCATTTTGCTCCCGGAGTGACGCATTTTGCTCCCGGAGTGATTCATTTTGCTCCCGGAGTGACTAATTTTGCTCCCGAAGTGGCTCATTTTGCTCCCGCAGTGACTCATTTTGCTTCAAGGAGTGACTCATTTTGCTCCCGAGCGACTCATTTTGCTTCCGAGGGACTCATTTTGCACCCGGAGTGATGCATTTTGCTTCAAGAAGTGACTCATTTTGCTCCCGAGTGACCCATTTTGCTCCCGGAATGACTCATTTTGCTTCCGGAGTGACTCATATACCTTATCATGGTTAATGAGCTCATACACCTTATCATGGTTAAAGGGCTCATACACATTATCATGGTTAAAGGGTATAAAATAGTTGAAATTACACAAAATCTTGTCTATTTACCGGTGGTAGTCAAAGAGTTAACATCTCTTTCGTTGAAAATTATACTTTCGTGGCAAAACAATTGCATTTCGAACCATGATAATTTACAATCCGGAGCAACCCGCCGCTAGCCAACATAGCAAGGGACTTTCGAAACCTAAGATCATTTCACCTGAAAATTTAGCATTTCTTAAATCATTAGGTCTTAAAGTGAAAAGAACATGGTACTCACCAATGTGTTGAATATTATTAACAGTTTTGTAATTTGATTGTAAACTAGCAATAGCTATTAGTAGCCATTTTCGAATACATTCCACAGATTAACTCACTATCCCCACCACTTTTAATTATTCTATATAAAGTTGTGGATTGTGTGAATAATTTCCGTTCTACGGCGGCGGTAAAAGATGGCGTTTCTTGAAATACAAGGCTATCAAGGAGATAACCAATTTTATTTTAAAGAAGTTAGTATCGCTGCAGAAAATTCAGATAAAATATTACATCTTATATTCGAAGCACCGTTTGATTTCAATGAGTTGCCGAAGAAATATCAACGAGTTGCCCGTTGGCTTTACCGAAATTGGTATGGGATACCTTGGTCGTATGGATTTATTCCGTACAATAAACTTCATACCATATTGAAACCTGTATTAAAGAAGTATGATGTCATATACGTCAAGGTCAGTGAAAAGAAGAAATGGATTTCAAATTTGTTCATTAGAAAATTGTATTCTCTTAAAAAATTATTATATGGAAAATAAATAGATTTTAAGTAATATATAGATTTAAGCAATTTAATTTTTTGTATAGATACTCTATAAATAAAATTTAAAAAAAAAATTATTTGCGTTTTATTTAATTGTTACCCTGAATTCCCCTATTTTTTATAGCAAGAAGTTCCTTTCGTTAAGCTATAAAAGTATTGAAAAAAATCTAATGATATTTATCATTCTAATTGAAAAGCATATTCAATGATACACCCTGTATACTAAAATATTTATTAAAAATATTAAATATACACCGGTTTTATATGTGATATTATATATGTGTGTGTTAATAATAAAGTGTATCTATATTCAAAATGTTCCAGTAGTTGTATAGAAATTTTGATTTTTCATGTGAATTTTCTAATATAGTCACTAATCTATAAAAATTTAACAACTCAATAAGCCGTTATAATTTTTATATTAGACAGCGTGTTTAAATTATAGTAATTTAAAACTAAAAAATTTGAAATTTTATTCGCTTTAAAATGTTAATAAATACAATACTCTATTATACTCTAATATAAATATGAATTAGTATTAAAATGATATACATATAATAATTTCTGTTGATTAAGTAAATTTTTTGCAATATTTATAAGTAATTTTATAGTTAGATTCTGTATTCAATCTAATCATAAATAAGAAATAGAATACATATTATTATTAATATACAGGGTGTATACATAATATACAGGTTTGTAGATATTAAGATAATTTTCATTTAATTTATTAATTCTCCTAGAAATAGTTTTGTGTTATACTCAAATTCTTAAATGATGTTTTACAATCTGCTTTAAAGATTTGCTAAAATAAACATTCAGCTAAAACAAACATTTAGATATTGGTTGTTGGTTAAAACTGATAAAAATTCCTGAAACTAACAAGTTGTAACTTGTTTTTAAATAAAATTTCCCTCCGACTATGATGTAAACATATCATGAAGTTACATCATCCTAAACAGTTAGCTAAAAAAAATCTTAAATAAAAAAACTCAAACCGTATAAAAGTCATGGGTTTTTTACTAAATAAACAATTTAATCTTATAAAGTGCTGACACATATACAAAAAAGTTCCCCTGAGGTACAGTCGAAATCCGATTTCCGGCAGTACAGTAGCGGTCTGAAATCTGGACTCTGGACCCTGGAATCTGAAGTTAGTTTTGCGGTTTGAAATCTAGCACTTGGTACAGTACCCCCCATAAAATTTAGCGGCCTCCCGATTTTCGTTTAAGATGACGCAATTAAACGAGGTTCAAGGTCAAGGTTTGCACGTAATAAGCACAGTACGCTTCAAAATGTAATAGGACACCCTTTTGGTCAGGGGGTCCACACTTTTGACACGGCAGTGTACCAAAAATTTAAATAGAGTACGGTGTCAAAAGTTTGGGGCCACCCCGAGTTAGGGTATCCTCCACATTTTTGACGCGGTGGTGTACCCCATCTATCAATTTGTGATCTAAAATCCAGTCTGCGCATACGTCGTGTACTAAACTATGTTAGTTTAGTTACTATGTTCAAAAACTATGTTAGTTTTGGCGGATAATGGGTTAACACAAATCCAAATCGTGAGGACGCATAATGGGTTAACTACTTGTGTGGTTGTTGAGGTGATGACTCATGTCTTAATAATTTCAAGGCCAACAGTATGAGCGAGTGTTGGGGTCAAATGTCAACAACAAATCTTAAATACCGTAAAACCGTCTAGACCCGGACACTTTTTTACATTCTTTGGTATAGTTTTATGTTTATACACGTTTCCTTCATAGATATCACCAATAAAAGTATCACCATTAGAAAGAGCGTATATTATTTGTTATATCCCTGACGCATTTGTTTCATTATAAGTATGTAAAAATAAAAAAAAATAAAAAATAGTTAGTAAGTGTCCGGGTCTACACCCCAAATCCGTTTTGACCCGGACACTTACTTAAATAATGTAATAACATGCAAACTAACCTCTCCCGTTGGGTTTAGGACAGTGTTTTATATCGTTTGATGTCTTTGAACCTGTCAAAGATTTCAAAACATTTTCTGAGAAGGGAGAGGGGGCAATGCATAGTATGTCTCTCTATAAAGTAAACATACGATATGACACCAAAAGGAGGTATAAATTGCGTAATTCTGGGGAGAATATTAACGTATCGACAGAGGGAGTTACAACTGGTGCGAATCGCGGCCATAGTGTAATAAACTGATGTGTCCGGGTCTAAACGGATATACATATATAGCATGTATTTTTTTTATATATACATCAAATATAACTTCAAACACCATTAAATGATGCGCGATAAAATTCTGAACATATACATGTCAAAACTAAAATAATCAAACAATTATGACGAAAATTACATGTTTAAGTTAGACACACATTTTATTTCTTTGAAAAACTGTAGGATAGTAATCCTGTAAAATGAGATAGTAAAAGTTGAAAGCCATAGTTTCTATTGGTACAGCTGTTTAGAGGATGTTTTTCTCTCTCTAATGACGTCAAGAACAAATGTTTATTGCTGCAGGCTAATGTAGAAATTATTTAATTTGAAGATTGGTGCAAAGTGTCCGGGTCTAGACCCCCTGTCCGTGTCTAGACGGTTTTACAGTACATGTACTCGGTACGTGCCGGGTCAAAGGTCAAGGTTTGCACATCGATACATTTTGATGACTCATCAGTTCGGAATGTGTAGTACCGTAAAGTTACATGATTTCAAACATTGGCAAAAGGATTCAAGTTGCTTAGTTTTGCGGTGTCACAGCTTTCTCATAGCCCATCTACTTTTGACATACGACATATTGGAGTAACGGCGACGACATATTCGTCAATCGGGAAGATCTTTCGATATTAGATACCGTGAACATATTACCTCTCATAAGCATACTTTAAACTATCGTCTTCACCTTTTAGAAAAGGGACATTCTGTTAAAGCAGACTACAAACCCCAAATCCTTCATTTTTGTGAAAAAGGACAGAAATTGAATATATTTGAAGCTTTGAAAATTAACAAACTGAATAATGATCCAAATGTAATCGTTTTGAATGACAAAATTTAATTAAATAAATCTCTCCTTCTTAACCTATTTAATTAATATATCTCATTGCTTTTTATCCAATATAATTCTGTTAAGATATTTCTTAATGACTGTCAAATTTAAGTTTAATTAGTTAATTTTTTTTAATTTCTAATCCTTATTGTACAATCGTTCCCGCCCACTATTTCTGTTATCCACCAGAACTTGTTTAGCATCAATTCATAATTTTTGCCACCTCGTTTCCGATACACGTGCAAGTTGTTGTTTACCTCTTCTGTGTTTTTCCCATCTCTGAACCAACTACATTTCAACCTGCTTCTTGTTTAATTTTATTTTATTTAAATATATACCTGTTTCCAACAGGTTTCAGTTCAATTCATAATTCACCTGAGGCTGATTTAAGAAACCGAAAACTAGTTTGTGAAAAAGTATTTTTCTATATTTAAGTGAAAATTTGATCAAGTTAAACGTTCTTCGCCATATATATTATGGATTTTCACAAGGTAAAACTATCTACAATTAATTATATAATCTAAATTGTCGGTGAAAATTCGGCTAAAAGAAAAGACGCAAGTTCGGCTAAAAGAAAAAACACGTACTACACAAAACCACCCAATAATAAGTGACGGAATAAGTATTAATATAAATTTAATTATTTTAATGTAAAGCATTGACCTATAAAATAATAATCCGTTATTCAAAAGCGTTTTGAAAATATTTATAAATACCTCTTTCGCAGCATCTGCATAAGTTAGCGAATTTCCAAATATTGAGTACTGGCGGAACTCACCTAAGACCTCCACCCATTTAAAGTAGTTTAGCTATCTAACAGTAAAAATGTTTTCAAAATCAGTTGAGCAGTTAATTTTTGGCATTTTTGGATAGCCAGAACCCTAACGGATCTCATATAATGCAGCATATATCCACTTAAATTAGTTTAACTTTTTAATGGTGGAAAAAATTTCAAAATCAATTGGGCAGTTCATTTTTATACCCATCTAAAATAGTTTGGCTTTCTAAGAGTAAAATAATTTTCAAAATCGGTTGGGAATTTTATTTTTGGTATTTTTGGAACCCTAAAGCCCGGACGGACTTTGTAGAGCATAGTTGCTATCCATCCAAAATAATTTAGTTCTCTAGCAGTGAGAAAATTTTCAGAATCAGTTCGGTAACTTATTTCTGGCATTTCCGGGTCCGTAAGATCCTAGTGGACCTCATAAAAAATCAGTTCGGCCGTATATTCTGGACGGACTTTATGTAATATAACCTATATATCCATCTAGGATATTTTAGATTTCTAACAGTGAAAGTATTTTTTAAACCCGTTGTTTAATCTTCTTTGCCGCTTTTGGATCTGCAGGATACTTGCGGATCTCAGACAACACAACCTCTATCCGTCTAAAATAGATTACCTCTGTAATAGTGAAAAATTTTTCAAAATTGGTCAGTTATTTTATTTTTGACACTCTTGGGCCCCATGGACACTGGCGGGCCGTACATAACGTAATCTATATCTGTAAATACAAAACAAATATTTTACTTTGCAAAAACCCACTTTTATTTTTGAAACTGTGACAATATTGTTTCGAACCGTTAGTTCATTTTCAAACAGAATAAAATTTATATTCAATACATGCGCTTATATACCAATTTTTATTTACCTATACTTATGAAGAGGAGTGGTATATGGTGTGGAAGTAGAAGGGGTGGGGGTAGTGGGAGAATCCAAAAAACAAGAAAAACAAGATTACATTACATGTGACAAATGCGAGCAAACACGTGACAAAAAGATTGAATTTGACAAACAAACAATATTACAGAAAATACAGTTTTAAAAGTTTAATTAAATTATAATATTGAAAATAAAGTTGAACTGTAGATATCGGTGTAGTGATTTAAGAATCATTCAATCATTCAAGAATCAATGAATCTACAGTTCAACTTTATTTTCAATATTATAATTTAATTAAACTTTTAAAATTGTATTTTCTGTAATATTGTTTTTTTGCCAATTTCAATCTTTTTGTCACGTGTTTGCTCGCATTTGTCACATGTAATGTAATCTGGTTTTTCGGATTCTCCCACTACCCCCGCCGCTTCTACTTCCACACCATATACCACTCCCCTTCATAAGTATAGGTAAATAAAAATTAGTATATAAACGCATGTATTGAATATAAATTTTATTCTGTTTGAAAATGAACTAACGGTTCGAAACAATATTGGCACAGTTTCAAAAATAAAAGTGGTATTTTGCAAAGTAAAATATTTGTTTATTATTTACAAATATGGAATACCATAAAGTAACGCTCAAATCTATTAATATTAATCTATATCTATCTAAAATAGTTTAGCTATTTAATTAATTTACCATGCCTACTTGTATTAGTATGAAAATAAATCATTTTAAACACATATAACAACACCATTGAATTCCGATGTAAAAATGGTAGAAGTGGGGAAGGGGGGGGCAAGGTAATGTGATATAACTAATAAGCTGACAAAAAGCAATTTATACGTAACACTATATACATATATATTATATATATATATATATATATATATATATATATATATATATATATATATATATATATATATATATATATATATATATATATATATATCTGTGGGATCAGATGAAGAAATTCAATAATTTATTGTTATTTTGAATTAATTTATAATTGTTTTAAACAATTGAGCAATAATGTTAAGTGACCTATGAATTGAAAACAATTTTTATAAATAGAGATTTTTTTGAAAGACGTGTTTTTCAAGACGTATTGGAAGACGAGAAAGAAAGACGAATTATTAGGACGATTATTAAAAAGACGTATTTTTCAAGACGTATTTGAAGACGATATAAAAAGACGAATTCTTAGAGGATTAATTTGAAGACGGTTTAACATAATTGTTCAACATATTGAATTAATGTGCTTTGTCGAAATTAAAGGATTTATTTAATTAAAAGAAAACTAAATTATTTTTTTTTTAATATTTCTACATCAGAAGTGGGATTAGACATGAGAAGTTGAATTTGCAGTTTGAAGCATAAAATTGATGGAAATTTCGTGAAATTGAAGAAAATAAAAAAAAAAAAATTGTATAATTTGTCAGCAGTTTGTGAAATAATTACGTGTTTGACTGGTTTCTGTACCGGTGTGTCCTCACACAAAATCACACTTTTTTTAATTTATTAAATTATCAATGCGAATTAGCCCTTTCTCGTTGTAATAATAATATAATTCATTTTCGTAAGTATACTCATATATTGATACAACTGCAAGATATAAATAATTATATATACATTATTACGATATTTTATAACTGATTTACTAGCGCTCATATAACTGGAAATGTTAGAACAGAGAAAATAGTATGAAAACTAAATTCAAACGTGTATTTGTTTACAAAATTGATTCAGCATGGAAAACAATCAGAATATTTTTACAGTATTTTCGACAAAATATTCTGACAATAATTATCCTACAATTCGCTCGAAAATAAAACTATTTTTATATCATTTAATACATACCATAATAATGTATATAATAGTTTTTTATAATTTACTGGTCGATGTTAATGAAGACAATACCATTACAACAATTTTAAAAATTGAAACTGGATTATTTTACATTTTGATTAATTTTGTGTTAATCTCGAACAGTGTATTTCTACAGCGGAATCGTTTTGAAAGTTTGAAAGATATCAGTACGATTGATCAGATTTTAAAATATTACACTAAATTTACACCAAATTATTTAAAATATAAACGGCAAATTTGTTGGGCAGGCCGTTTCTCTTTTTCATGTGTTTTACTGCTTTGTTTCATTCATTATAATTTTGTGGCATCTAGTGATAGTCACATAGGCATATATTTACATTATTTTTTATTTATTTATTATTATCAATGGACTAATTTAATGTTTATCAAATTTTTGATTTTAATCAGATTGATTAATAATAAATCAGAACTTGTCAACCGAATGGTTTTGATAAAGGATAGAAATTTCGATGTTTTAAAAAATGTATTGCATCGTCTTTTGCAGTGTTTGGAAAAAATCAATTCTACAAATTCCCTTTTTTTGTTAATAGTTATAATTCTTGAATTTTCAACAATATTATTAAATGTGTATACTATTCTAACAATTTCATTGAAGTTCCCAGTAATTGAATTGGTCTGGATATTAATGTTTATATTTCACATACCGCTAATTTGCCTGGTTTTTGAATCGGCCAAGAGATGTGTAAGTATATGTATAGCTTCAAAAGATTAGTGTTAGAAACACAAGTCTGCTCTATGGTGGATCAGCATTGAAAAAATTGTTTTAAAATTTTTTTACCATAATTAAATACCCCTGTTGCAGTATCCTACATAACATAGCGAATTTCCAGTAATTAATTATTTTCTCTTAAAAACTCGCTTAAGTATATAGGATAGTGGTTCAAAACATATCTAGATTTTTTCCGCTTTTTGTGATAGTGTAAAAAAAAATTCGGAAAGCTTTTACATTGGCTATAACAGCTGAATTTTTCATTCGGTAATTGTCTAAAAGCTTAAAAATTATTTAAAAATATATCTTTTTTATTAAAAAAAAAAAATTTAAAAATACCGACCGACTGGCTGTTTTATTTTTCCTTGACTTATTAATAGCAACCTAATTTTGAAGCTCAATATTTCATAAACGACGCTAAAAAATTAAAAATCGTAAAAGGAATCCCAGCTTCATTTTAACAGCACTTTCTAACGATATCCAACACGATGCGATACATGAGAAAAAAATTTTCATTTTCATTTTCCACTACAATGGTAACGATACTCTACTTCGGACCTTAAGATAAATATTGTACGTATACAAACAGTACCCTTGTTTTGCGCATTTTTTTCTATTCTGCAAAACAGAGAAGGAAATATGGTGTTCATATTTGAAACAAAATGAACAAACTATACATTAGTAAAGTAATACCTTCTTCTCTGATATAGTATGTATATACGTATACAATATACTACACAAAAGTATCAGCATATGAGCATACTACAATTTTACATAAATTTCTCGGAAATCAGCTTACATAGGAAAATGGTTTAAAAGGCTATTTTATTTGATTTTTTCCGTTCTTTGCAATGATGTAAAAAAATTTCAGAAATTTTTTGAATTTTGGCAAATATTGATAAAAACTCGTCTTTCGAGGTTCTGGACATCGGACATGTCTGGCTGAAGAACTCATCCAACGGTTTGGGACTCCACAAAATTTTGTAAAAATTTATTACGTCGTGCGAGAGTTATCGTGCGGACACACACACATATGTATATAGTTCATAAGACAGTCCCAGGCTCAAGTCGCGTCACGGCAACTGCTGTAATAGCTGAATTCCATTCTGGAAATTCGCTAATAATCCCGATAGAATTCGACTTTATCTCCGTTTAGTGTTGAAAGGTCATTAGTGGCACTTGGTTCTCGGAAATCTATAATTCACTTCTAATTTCATCATTTTGCCATTTTATTTATCCTCCTCATTCCAAATACACTTTATATATATATATATATATATATATATATATATATATATATATATATATATATATATATATATATATATATATATTAATGTTGATTAAATAGTAGACATCATAAAAGTTTCTGGCGTTATACCCGTTATACTAATGACAACCAAACTTATGAAACATTCTAATATTTCCTTCTCTGAACATTCATAATAACATACTAACCCTCATATATAAAAAATAATTATTATTTTATCTCGACTACGGTTAACATTATTTGGAACGAGGAGGTTATAGTAAATTTGATGGAAAATTTTAGTAAATTGATGACGTCATTAAATTAACATCATTCTTATAAATAATAAAACAAAGATTTTACTTACAATTAGCAAAAAATATCACGTTTATTTTTAACTGTGACAAACGTGGTATTCTTACTAACAAGGAGGGATCCAGATATGCCCCTCACTGATTTCAGTCAAATTTCGTCTGCTAGTAGAGCATAACATCAATATAAATAATCTAACGTATTAAGGTCCACTTCTCAAAAATACAGGAAATATTTTTACAAAAAAATTAGACAAAAATAGAGGTAAGGTGTAATTGTAGTTATTTTTGATATGGATGCGTAAAGAGAGGTATTCTAGTACGCTTAAATTGGGGCTCGAATCTAAGGGACTGACGCATACACAATGAGATCGAGTGCGGTGGGTAGGTATATGTCAGTTCCTTTAGCGACTGTCTCAATTTAAGCCTACTGGTTATTTCACTTTAAGCGTACGTATCGAACATAATTTTTTATAACGACGGCTTCTAATGTTTAATAGAGAGAAAAAAAAATTAATTATTTTTAAACAATTTTAAAAAATAGTAAGGTTAATTTTATTTTATAATAAGGTTGTATGAAAAAATTTTTTTTATTAATTTGTAGATCAATTTTGTTTTTATTATTCGATGTTTAATTTCAATAGAAATGAATATCATTATTTTCTCCAAATTCTCTCGCACGGTTAGCTATTCTTACACACGCTACTGTACTTTCACGCACGCTTACTATCGTTTATTTTACCATGATGTGAATTCGGCTCTTTACGTCCGCCACACAAGGCTCGAATATTGAACTTTAGAAGCAGGACTTATAAAAAGTTATTTAGTGAATTTCATCGAATTTCTTATTCAAGTAAGACCTAAAATGTTCTGCTCTCCACGTCTCAAAATTTCTACCAGTTTTGCCGATATAAAGAACAATCTTATCATGACAATTTAACTTATAGATACCCTAGTTTTTAATATCATCTATTTAGTTTTTATTATTTATTAAATATTAATAAATTATTATTAAAGTTACTGAAAATAGTTGCTTGGTTGATTTAATTCTTTTATAATATTAGATTTTAATTACAACTGAAAACTCTTTTTAGTTTGTATAATACTTGCATTTAAAATTTTGATGCTTTTAACTGTTAATAATTTGGTTTCAGATTTCAAAAGTGGCGG
Source organism: Brachynemurus nebulosus (assembly GCA_035578155.1). Classification (NCBI taxonomy): domain Eukaryota; kingdom Metazoa; phylum Arthropoda; class Insecta; order Neuroptera; family Myrmeleontidae; genus Brachynemurus; species Brachynemurus nebulosus. The sequence continues at coordinate 1,852,916 of JAPWDM010000047.1, forward strand.
ATACAATTTTTCACGTAGCATTAAGAACTAAGAATGCAGATGATTTACATAAAGTAAGATTTTTTACAAAATAATATAAATTAACATTGAATTTTCTTCTAATTTTTTTATTTTGTTAATGTATAGTTAAAACTGCTCGCTTTACAAATGGCACATCAAAAACCACAGTTTTCTGTATTTGGATTGTTTAATTTGGACAATAAATTTATGGTGGAGGTAACTATATTAAACGATTGTTGTCACTAAAATTTCGTTGATTACTTTTTTTCATGTTTCAGATAACTTTGGGAGTAATTAATTACGTTGTCATTTTACTGCAGTTTCACGAGTATGAAAAAAGTCTTTCTAAATCAAATTAACTGCTTCAATGAAGACAAGAAGAAATAATTATTTTGATTTTAAAGATTAGTTATAAATATTAGAACTTTTTATTTATTAATTTATGTAGTTAAATCAATTTATTTATTACTAAATTCACTATATTTACTTTGAAGAGAAAAAGAAAAAACACCAAAATCCTTTGAAACTAATAAAAAAGAAAATACCCCTGTCGCAGCATCTGCATAACATAGCGAATTTCCAAATATTGGGCACTGGCAGATCTCATCTAAGACCTGTATCCATTTAAAATAGTTTAGCTTTCTAACAGTGAAACAATTTTTAAAATCAGTTCAGTAGTTAATTTTTGGCACTTTTGGGTCCTCAGAACCCTAACGAATCAAATATACTGTAGCATATGTCCATTTATCAACATATTATTACATTACATAACTATAGTTTTCAATTTTTTTTCGAGATATGCAAATATATATAAATTATATTTTCTCTCTAAAGGAGGACATCATACAAAAATTTCCTTTCCATAACGTACTCTTAAAAAATCTGACTAATTTTAATTTAAAAAGATGACACAGAGCTATTGTTATTATAACACATACATACATATTGAATAACTACTAACTAGCACTTGTTTTATCTAGAAAAGAATTGCTAAAACGATGAAACATTTATTGTAAAAAATTCAGCAAATTTCTTAATTTTTCTTAAAAGCTAGTTTACTTAGTACTATGTTTTAAAAGCTTACCTTATTCAATTTTTTACGTCCTTTTCGATGGTGTCAAAAAAAATTTAAAAAATTTTTGAATTCTAGCCAAATTTTGCAAAAAAACACTAAAAATGGCGAAAAATGGCCAAAAAATCTACTTCTGGGCATCCGATGTGTCTGGCTGACGAACTGAGCCGAGCTAGTCCGGATTCCAGCTCGAATACCAAATTTCATAAGCATTAAACGTTTATATATATATATATATATATATATATATATATATATATATATATCAAAATTTCCATCATTTTTAAAGAACACTTTATATTTACTTATATTTACAAATTCAGTTGTTACGGCGACTCGTATGGTATGGTAAGACCTAAGTCCGGGGCTATGGTAGAAATTTGTTTTGGAGCCTCTAGAACCCGAAAACCTATTTCACTAAAATTTATATATATATATATATATATATATATATATATATATATATATATATATATATATATGATATATATAAAATATATATTGTATATAGATATGAATACATATATATATATATATATATATATATATATATATATATATATATATATATATATACATATATATACGTAGGTGAATCAAATTTAAACCGACCTTTAATTATAACTTTTTATTAAGTGACTTTAAGTGACTATTTTATTAAGCAAACAGCAAATTATTTTTTTTTGTATACATTCCTTTTCTATTAATGCATTTTTACCATCGAATCGGAAGTTTGTTAATTCCGTCTAAGAAAAAGAAGAAGGACGTGTACGTAACCAGTTGCACACTAACTGCTTACTTGTTCATTACTAGGTAGTCTCAAAACGTCCAACAAAAATTAACCAAAATGCATTGGACTGTTCTCGAACACCCACCATACAGTGCGGACCTCTCACCGTGTGATTATCACATGTTTGGCCAATCTAAAATCGCGCTGGGAGGACAACATTTTAAGACTAATAGCCCGTCCACATTACACAAACTTTTGTTTGTACAAACTTTTACACAAACAAAAGTTTGTACAAATAACACGTCCACATTACACAAACTTTTGTTTGAGTGAATTTTTACACAAACTTTTGTTTGAGCAAACTTTTGTAGAGAATATTGGTAAAGTTTGACCATATATAAATGGGATGACTTCGCAATAATTATTAGTATTGTGCGCTGTAGGTTGTCTACTTATCTAGGTTAGTGTTAATAGAAACCGCCACTCATAAAACAGGTAATATATTTAAGCACAATTGGAGTGAGCATAGGGTGATATTTGGTACAAGTAATAAAATAACTAACTTTTTAAAAGTTTATAATCACTCTCAAAAAGTCATCCCAAATATCGATGGTTAAAGTATACAATACACTAGATACAAGTAGGTACACATTATTTTTTTGAAGCAAGTCGTCTTTTATAACCTACAAAGTGTCGGTCGTAATAAATATTTTTAATTTATTGATAATAAATATTTATTGTAGGTATTCAGTTTCAATGTCTTTCGGAGACCATTACCCTAGACTGGAATGAATCGAGAAAGGCGAGTGAATAGGAACACAAAAAAATGTTCTCATGAGCTTGGTTTAAAAACACTAAACATAAATCGGAATAGATATCTTTCTTAAAATATAGTAGAATGATAATATTTTTTGGTAACAACAATAACTAAGGTTGAAGTTGAATAAAAAATATTAAAAAATCAATTTAAATTGACGTCTTCAACGCAGTGTTACTTTTTGTTTTTAAAACTTTCTCTAAAAACTATTTATTTTGGTGCTCTAATGAAAGAATTCTTGTTTAATCGAAATTTTAGTTATTTTGAAACATAATATCTGAAAAATTTAAAAAATATTTATTGTCAATTTCTACACAAAATCATTTTCATTTCAATTTCTACACAAAATCATTTTCATTTCAATCATAGTCAAAATTAATTTGACTACTGGCGACGCAAAGATTCTCACTCGCGCTTCTGGTGGTAAAATTAAAATTAGCATCAAGTAAAAATATACGTATACGACAAAATCATGAAGTATTATTTCTTTTTTGGATGTATAAATACAAAAAAATTCGAAATTATGTTATATTTCTGTTTCAATTTTGGTCGGCCCTACGGATCGTCCCCATTCACCCTGTTATCGTCTCTTTTGACCCCTATTTACCATAGAGAAGAAATTACATTATTTTTGTAATTTTTTTAAAAACCAGGGACATTTTCCAAAATTTTTGATTAATGTAATAAAGTGACCATTCTCGCGTAAATTTTTAGTATATTAAATTAATGTTCTTTAATATATTAATTAATATAATATTAAAGAATACGTACTCATAAAAGAAATATAAAAAAATACGGTGTAAAGCCTGAATTCGTGCCTACTCAGTCATTTTTACGGTAGTTGTCAAACTCACACGTTCATACCAACTTTTTGATGCGAGATACAAAAATCCATAAACACTGGTATAAACTTCAAATATCACGTTCATACGTATCGTTTGCCCAAACTTATGTTTGTGCAAACAATTTATTCAAACAAAAGTTTGTGTGATTTTACAAAATGTTTGCGCAAACCTCACGTCCACACGTACCATTTGCACCAACTTTTGTTTGTGTAAAAGTTTGTACAAACAAAAGTTGGTGCAGTGTAGACGAGCTATAACAGACAAGTACAGCCATAGAACACAGTTGACAGTACAGCAGTTCGTGTGCAAGTGGTTACGTATACGTCCTTCTTCTTTCTTTGGTGACGGAATTAACAAACTTCCGATTCGATGGCCAAAATGCATTAATAGAAAAGGAATGTATACAGAATAATAATATGCTGTTTGTTTAATAAAATAATCACTTAAAAAATTATAATTAAAGGTCGGTTTAAATTTGATTCACCCTCATATATATATATATATATATATATATATATATATATATATATATATATATATATATATATATATATATATATGTATATATAAATCTTATTGAAGTAGATTTTCGGGTTCTAGAGGCTCCAAAACAAATTTCTACCATAGTCCCGGACTTAGGTCTTACCATAAGAGTTGCTGTAACAACTGAATTTCCAGAATGGAAATTCGCTAAAATAGAAAAGATTTTGCAAAAGTCAATAGAATTTGTAAATATAGTGTTCATTAAAAATGATAGAAATTTTGATAGAGATATCTGTAAATCTAGAAAAACGAACTTGACTAAAATGTTATTTTGTTTTGATATTTACGTATAGATTCAGCAAAGATTGGTAAATTTTGGATTCACATTGCTGCAACGTTTAAAAATTGTGGTATTTAAAAATGTAATAAATAATAAATAAAAATTAAAAAAGCAGCATTATTGCGGAAATTGATTGGATGAATTTACCTTCACAATTTATGATTTTTTGGGGGATATGTAAAATGTAACAAACGACAATTTTCATAAATAATAAATAAATTTAAACGTTAAATTTTATGAGTTGAATATAAGTTAAATTATATCTCATAAAAATATATATATATCCTAACTAATATTATAAATGCGAAAGTGCGTTTGTTTGTTTGTTTGTCTGTTTGACTGGCTTTCACGCCTAAACAGCTTAACTAATTAACTTAAAATTTTGCACAGACATATTTTGCGGAACAGAAACGGTTATAGGCTACTTTTTATTCCGAGAAAATATATAATTCCCGTGGGAAAATATATTTTATACTATTAAACGAGCAATGTTTTCATTTGTTACTAATTAAATGTATTTTACATTTTATTAATAAATATTTCTATAGATACCACCAATAATAAATAATAATATCTACCGACGACTACTATGAAATTACTTATTTGCTGTTCAAAATATTATTTGTATCCTATAAGGAAATAAACAACCGGTATCTATCCAGTTATCGTCAATTAGCACATCCACTATTTTTAACAAATTCCGTACAGATGAAATTTCCACCGGGCTGGGGTCGATCACCCTGATATTTAAATTATAACAACGGACAATTGATTAGCATATTGTTAATAGAAAGAAAAATATACAACGATAAACATAGGTTACTTTCGACCCCGGGAAAATATCTAAATCCTGTGGGAAGTCTTATTCCCGTGGGAAAATATATTTAGAATGATATAAAAAAAGAATGTTAGGGTCTATTTTTTATCCGGGAAAAATATTTCTGTGGGAAAACTCCCCCAAAAAATGTAACAGCTCTCAATAGCGACGCGATGAAAGTACACCTTATACGTTTTAACTAGATGTCATAATTTCAAAACCCACGCGAGCGAAGCAGCGGGTACAAGCTAGTATATATATATATATATATATATATATATATATATATATATATATATATATATATATATATATATATATATATATATATATTTATATTTATATTTATATATATATATATATATATATATATATATATATATATATATATATATATATATATATATATATATATTAGCGGAAATAATTAAAGGATCAAAAAAAAATTCCAAATTTTTAGTGATTTTTCGAATGGCTGTATCTTCGTGAAAAATGGTTGTATCGGAGTCGTAAGCAAAGCAATTTAAAGCTGGAAGTTTCTAGTTTTCAGATCTTGCGATAAAAAAATTTTCAAAGTAACGTGTATCGCTCAATCCTAATAAGGACACTGAAAAAAAAATTTCCGAAAATTTTCGGTTCCTTTTTTTTATCCACGGACTTGGAAAAAAATTTTCCGACTTAACCACCATATGGACCGGATAACTTGTTCATTCAGCTTTAATTTGCTTTTTTTTAGACCTCTATACGACTACTTCTCGCTGAGATATCGGACTGGAGAATGGAAAAGGATCGTTTCGCCTTTGTCCATCAATATCTCAGCAACCAATGATCACACAGAAAGTTGTAGGTGTGTTTCGAAAACTCGAATAAATTCTCTACAAGGATTAGCCATTGTTTTTTCAGAAAAAATTTTTTTTGCATACTCTACATGAATTTGAAAAATCAAGAAAAAAAGAGCTTTTGGGGGCTTTTTGGAAAATCAAGCGCTGAATTAAAAATTTCGAGAAAACCATTGATGTTAAGTGTGCCTTTTACAGTTCAATATACCCACAAAAACCCCACCGAGTTTCAATTGAATCCATCCAGCCGTTTTTTTGTTTCATTGATTGAATTTTTGAAAAACTTAATGGATCATTTTTTTACTCTTAAACGTTCATAATCTTGAACAAAATGAAAAAAAAAATTTTTCAGTTTTTTTCACATTTTATCAACAACAGTATGTAAATTTATAAAAAAAGAAAATTTTCAAATATATATATATATATATATATATATATATATATATATATATATATATATATATATATATATATATATATATATATATATATTAAGCAATAAAATCTCTGTAAATTTGTAATTTCAAAAAAGACGAAAATTCAGTTCTGGAAAAATTTTTATCCTTTTTAACTCGCTACTCTGTCCGTCGGTATTTTGAAATTTTTAAAGAAAATAATGTTTCGATTGTTGTACGTAATTTTGATCATTGTTGTAATTGTTGTGTTTTTGTAAACTTGTAAATTTTTTCAAAATTAATTTTTAACTTTTATAAATTGAAATTTGATTTTAAATAAATTTTGTAAATTTCAAATTGGGACTTATTTGTTATAAAAAACCTTAAAACAAATTCAACCGAGGCAAACTGAGCACAATGGCAGCACAACTACAAACACATTCTCCGCGATAGACATAACGCTATCAACGTTGAATCTGGCTACCAAACTCAAATGAGATGTACATGACGACCCATGTTCATCAGATCACTATCCGATTATCATAGAATTAGAAAAAGAAACAAAAAATCAATCATTTGTCAAATATAATTATAAAAATAAAAAAACAGATTTGGTAAAGTACACATTGTTAACAAAAATTGAAAATAATGAAATACTTAGTATAAAAGAATCCCTGAACAAACTTTATCATATAATTTATAACACAGTTGAACAAAGTACTCCTAAAACAGTAATTACAAACAGAAACAAAAGAGTACCCTAGTGGACACAATCCATAGCCAACCTGATAAAAGAAAGAGCCAAGTATTTACAAAAATATAGGAAAAATAAAACCGACGAAAACCTCATCAAATACAAAATTGCCAGAGCCAAAACACATAGGGAAATAATAAAAGAGAAAACCAATAGCTGGAATGAGTTCATAAGTACAATAAAATCGTCAACACCGGACAAAATAATCTGGCAAAACATTAAAAAACTCTCTACAGGTCAAAAAAATGTAGACACCATTTCAGCACTAGAAATACATGGCGAAATAAGTAGCCATGGGGCCACTTGACCATGGGGAAATTTTTATGTAAATGAGCTAATTAATTATTCAATTTTTGGCAATAGGCCCGGGCCAAATTTTGGAGGTTTTTAACCTCTAATTTTGGTCTTGACCAATTTTGGTGATTTTTCAAGTTTTGGCAATTGGCCCACTGACCTTTGGGTCGTTGACCTTTATTTTTTAAATTTTTACAATTGGCCTTATGGATCCAAATTTTGACAATTTCGGTATTTTTTGACATTTTAATTTTGGTGGTTATTCAAATGTATGGATATTTTTCTGAATTCAAATAAATACACCTTCACATCAAAGAGGTAGCTATGATCAAAAATGCTAGCGTTTTTCTCTATTTTATTACGTCGATCTTTTTGTAACGCGAATATAATATAACGCGGTTTTTCCAGCTGAGTCGTTGTTTTCACAGTCCAAATGTTGTGTTTTGTTGTTGGAATCGCTGGCTGTATGTGCATATCACAAGTGCGAAAGGCGATCGGTATATCTTGACCATTTTCCATAATTTCCAGTAACTGTAATTGCGACTCATCAGAGACAGTCACGTGCGGAACCATCCATTGGATTTTGTGTATATGGAAAGTGACGTTATCCGTTGTTGAAACAATTGCGTCAAGATCCGTTCGTGCGCGAATTATAATCAGTTGATGTTTTGCATTAATAATAACTTTTTTATAATGGTAAGCGAAACCAAACACTCGATCCAGCGGTAGACAAAAATTAAAGTAACCTTTGTCGGATACTTTGACTTTTTCATCTGGACCACACCATCCCGCGTTTTGTAATTGTTGACCTTGATTTTTATTTAATGATAAATAATTCAGCAGTGTAGTTGTTGGACCAACGTACTTACATTGATCAATCTCCACATCGTTTAGTTCATATCGCATTTCTTCAAACAGGTAGGCCACTGAGTTACTGCTTAACTCAGCTGTAACCAAAACCGTTCCATCACTTTTCAACAGCTGTCCTTCTATGTATAGATAACTTTTATTATGATCCAAACGAGCAAATTCAAGGTAATAGAAGTGATAAATATTAAAATATTGTTAGTCGATTGTTTCCAATTAGTCCCACTAAAAAAGCAATATCCAGAAGAATATATGACACAAGAAGTCATATTGGGAGTGCTCCAAATTTCAGTAGCATCGGTGGTACTCCAAGATCTGGACATGTTTTGATGCAGTTGAACAATTTGAGAAAAGACTTTATATACTGGGATAACCCGAATGAACTATCCAGTCGATTACGGCTTCTAGTGGGTCGAAACAAGCTGGACACTCTGGACACAATAACGAAATAGTTTCTATTATCGGAGAACTGAGAGAGGCAGATATTATTCAGTAATTATGGATAAATTTGGCCGTACACGTAACAGGTACGTATAAAAGTATTAAAAAGGAACTTCTTAAACAAATTGGATTGAAGTTGACACGTATGGGAAACTATGATATTGGACACAGACAACTGACAAATGTAAGGGATCCGGCCGATGATCAAGATGTGGTAAATTTAAAATTTTAAAAACGTTTGTAGAAGAACAGTTAGCTGCAGCAACAAAAAAGCTACCCGATTCATTTATAATTCAAACGTAAGAAACAATAAAGGTATTAGATCAACAACTGTCAAAGGCTGAACGAGGTTTTGGCGAAATCTTAAAGTTTTATGAAGAGATTAATCAAGAACTTGTTAAACTAACCAAAATAAAAAGTAAAAAAGAGCAAATGGCAAGTAGTACGTGAACTACACAAACCAGCCCGAAAGAATTTTCCAAGGAGGCATGTGATCGTAAAAGGAATTGATGATCTTTGGCAATGTCATTTAATTGAAATGGGTACTTATACTTCGGTGAACAAAAAATACGCTTTTCTGTTAAGTATAATTGACGTATTTGCTAAGTATGCTTGGTGTGTTTCTGTTAAAAATAAAACTGAAAAAGAGCTGACAGCCGCATTTAAATCGGTACTTAAACAAGGTCGCGTACCGAAAAATTTACAAACCGATGATGGCAGGCGGTTTTATAATCAGCTGTTTAAAACACTTATGAACAAATACAACATAAACCACTAGTCGACATTTTCCACGAAAAAAGCATCAGTAGTGGAGAAATTTAACAGAACACTAAAAACTGAAATATGGATGATGTTTAGTCACAACGGATCATATCGATTACGGTAGATAACAAATCTGCTGCTTCATCTTTATGCTCCCAGTAAACGAGAATTGTATTTTCATTCACTTCCTGTATATAATTAACATCGACGCTCGGGCTGGTAAGTAGGTCGTACAGTTCCTTTGACTTTTCAAAAATGCTTGTTTTCGGCTGGTTTTCCCGCTGTCTAAATTTCCCCCAAAAGCTGTTTAGCATTAATTTGACGAGTAATCGTAAGCCAGGATTTTTAAAATTTTGTACAATCTAGACGAACTCCCTCCTTTTAAAAATATTCGTCTACGTATCGACTTCGTTCTTCAACCGTGGTATAATTTGACGGCCATCCTGAAGCTTCTTGTTTCATTTTTAAAAACTTGTTTATGAAATCAGCAAATAAATCACCATTGTCTTTTTCTTTGTCATAGTGTGTAACATCATATTGCCAAATTTCATAAACTTTACCCCGTCGGTATCCTAATTCAACAGCCTTCTGTACTTCATTCACTACCCAAGTTCCAGTGAGAGTCCTCTCGTCGTCAGTGTGTGTACACTCTTCTTGATTGCACTCTTCTCCGCACAGCCGACACAACACAAACATGAGTTTATTGTTTTGTTTTACTGGTAGTACCGGATGATACAAATTTTGTGGTGGTAAAATTTTACATTTAATCAATCCATTTACACTACTAAAATTACCGTTTTCGATAAGTTATTTGCATTCATCACCTACATATATTTTTGGATGACATAGGGGAATTTTTCGATATTTACAAACCCAGGGGTATAAGGGGTATAAGGAGGAGGGCTATTGATTTTATAATATAATTTTGCACACCCTGTGCGTCCACTATAAAAACTATCCCTAGGATTCAAAAGTATGTAATTTATTAACGGATGATCTAAGTATTTCAAATCAGTTCTGGTCTTTAGCCTCTTTCGAAACTCGCATTCTCATTTTTCCACGACTTCAAAACCTAGTTGTTGTATTTTCCTTGTTCTTACTTTTGTTTGTTCCAAGCTGCTGTTCAGTGTATCATCCGGTGCTTCATGTAATGCTTCATTATAACGCGTTGGTTGACAAAGATCGTGACCGTGATAATAGCACCCGTGGAACTCGAAAACTTGATTTATTTCTTCACAAAAACTGTCAACTTTATAATTAGTCCCCGGTAGAATTACTTCTCGCTGTCTACCCGCATGTTTAATAAAAATTCCCCGTTCGTTTTCTTCATATATTAGCCACTGTAGTGCAATTTTTGATTGATTATCTGCTAAACGATAACCGCCTCGAGGTATTATGCCGATTGTATTAGGCTGTAAAAATTTTCGACGAAATACCAAATTACAAGCAGATGCGATCGCAATTGCCTCCGTAAACGGACAAACATTGCATTCTTCTAAAAATGCCGCTCTAAATTTTAAACACCCTCTTTTTACTATGTCGACGTCGCTACTATAGTACTCTACAATTTCTATTTTTATATTAAATATATATCCGCTTTCCTTTGTTTCATTGTACCATCTTAAAAATTTTTTTCTTTTATCTTCTTCTTCAATATTATCGGTACCTTTCATTGTTTAGGGGCCAACATAATCTTCGTTTTCCTCCGTATTAAACAAATGAGGAAAATATCCTTTCTTAGACGACGATTGTAAGTCAAAAGCCTTAGGAAGTGCTGCGAGTGCCATTCGAAAATAGTTTAAAGAGTCAATAAAACGCACATTCTCAATTTCCAGCATTAATATTATTGACCCTATCATAATAATATCTGGCCGAAGTTGTGTATTTTCAAAGACATATCTTAAAATGAACTGATGATCATAGGCCTGCCCATTGTGTGCAATGCAAATAATTTTCTTAAAATGTTTTCTTATGTTTAACAGCTGCTTCATAAATATGTCAATAACATTGTCCTTTAAAACATGTTGGCGAAATCCACATTTCTGGCAAAATGCCAGTGTTTCCACATTAACACAATTATCACAACACTGAGTGTACACACATAAATTTGGCCCATGTATTACTGTATCGGTGTTTTCGTTCAACGGTTTTTCTTGTTTAGATTCTAAGTCAAAAAAGATGAAGAACGTTTTGTCCAATTTTGGTTCCTTAATGTCTTTTTTAATGTAACAAAAATGATTAGTGGGAACATAACGGTCGCTCATTTTACAAAAAATTTCACCACACACATGCTTTTGTTTTCTGATTTTCTTGTTCACAGTTTTTAAACAACTATCACAACGCTTGATCAAATTACAAACAGTATCTTTACCCAGCGATTTTTTTTGCGATTATTCTCAAAACACTGTTGGCTACGGAAATCCCTATTACATCTATCGCATTTAATTTCCACATTTTGTTTTGCACATGGGAGAGCCTGCTGACAACACGGACAGGTTGTACCACACCTATGCCTATTCCTTTTATTATACGGGGTATGGCAGGCTTCACAGTAATAATGACAACAAAATGCTGCAGTCAAACTGGTTATTATACTAAAATAATTTTCATTTAACAACAGATTTATTTTGTAAATTGCGTCGTTATTCTTTCCTTCAAATATCACTTCTAGACCTTTTGTTTGGTACTTGTAAACAGTAATTTTGTATTTTTTTAGATGCTGTTGTAAAATTCTGAGTTCGCTAATTCCACCACCCCGTTCAGGCATTACCAACCCAGTTTCATCTAGCAACTTGTTCACTTTTTCTGTTTGCAAATTGTGGCGGTTTAGTCGAATTTTTTCAAAATTTACATCTTTATCTATATGCGCCATTGCTACAACAATCGCCGGCAGAAGAAACAAATTATCGTTATTTGTAATAAAAATTATTCCTCGACGCTTTCTACATTCCTCTTTGTATGTATTATATGCAGCAGTTCTTACTCTTCCATTACCTCGAGGCGGTTTTACGTATGTAGCAGTCAATCGGAATTTTTCGGTAGCTAAGCCTTGCTTTGGAAAATTGGACCCAGTAATTTCCAAACATCTTCAAAACTTAAGTCTTTTGCATCGCGAAAACTAAACCATGCGGGTCCTTTCGCAAAATTAACGCTTGTAAATGTAAGCCCTACCTTATCCTCCGCTTCAACGTCCTTTGTAATACGCTGTATAATTTCGTTAACACCTTCTTTTACCCACACTAAAGCATCTTTATTTTCGGGGACTTCTTTAATTTTAAATACAATACTGCGACCGTTTAAATTAAACCGACGCACTCTTGAATTTTTTTCGGACACGATTTCAAATTTTTCCATCGTATCAGAATCATTTTCAGCCATAGAGATATCGTTGATTGATTCATCTGGACGCAACTTCGAATTCTATTCGGTCACAATTTCAAAATTTTCGATTGAATCGGAATCAATTTCGGTCATAGGTGTATTGATCAATTCATCTGTAATCATAGGTATTCCTACCAACAATTCTTCTAAAACATCCAGCGGTATTTCTTCATTATCCACTCCGTTTAATAATTCTGACATTTCTTGTGACGTTCTTTCACTACCAGACCCATTTATTTCGTTATTTGCGTTTAACTCCATTATTAACTCCAATCAGCACGCAAACAATAAATCGAACTCGAACAATGTATTTCATTCCTCTGTAAAAATAAAGGTATTGTTGGATTATTTCTATCAAATAATCGAATCAAAATTTGTAAAAATTATATTTACCACCACATAAATTGTAAACTCTTAATTTCTTTATTTTCATCACGAGCACATTAGAATGAGAATAAGACATTTTCTGTAAAATTATGTTTACTTAAAATCAGTTTTATAATATAAAAAATCTGTTTTAACTACTAACACTTTTCAAAATAAAACTGTAGTTTTAAAGTTACAAAATTGAGAAATTAAAAATAATTTTATACTTACAAAGTTAAATTTTCTTTGCTAATTGCTTCGACCCTCACAACTGGAACGATTGAATAAAACAATGCTTTGCTTCGATTACCGCGCACTATATATACAAACAAAAACACGTGTTTTTAATTTACGTTACCTTAAAAATACGGTCACATTAGGTGTGTGCTTTTAATTTTAATTGCAAATCATAAGAATAATGTCACCGCAAAATATTTTATAAAGAAAATGCAAGGATAAAAATATGTGAATAATTATTTTTACTTAAGATTT